>OY482673.1:128620907-128963407 GCA_960531455.1 Urophora cardui
TTATTGATAGAAGTGCAAGTATTGCTGAACATAGAGTAACATTCATCGCTGTAGTTTCTTTAATCATGCCTGTCCCAAAAATCCGAAAGTGGGCTTTGGTTCTTGATTGATAGGTCTCTTTGTGGTATTAAATTGCAAATTTTCTGAGTAGGAGAACACCGCGAATTACAACCTCACAATCTTGTTTTTATGCTTCCAATATAAAATGTAGCAATATGGTACCATTTTATAATAGCCTGGAATTTTCTGGTTCTAATGCCTTTTAAATCAGTCAAATACGACTTATAGTTCCCGAGATATTAAGATTTTACCCAAAAATCACATCAAATTTTAACTTAATATATAAACTTAAAAAAAAAAAATTTTTAAGACTAAGTATACAGAAAATCTTAGAAGTCGTGCGGCTATCGATTTATGCTGGATTCGCAAAAATCGCAGCTAACTTTTTTTTTTGATCGATTTTAAATATTCTGACCCTATTTGAAATTAGAAAACTTTATTTGCGTTTTCCCAAAAAAAAATTTTTTTGAGTTAAATCCCTATTGCATAAAACGTGCGATATGTACATATGTATTTATTATGTACATATCGCACGTTTTATGCAATAGGGATTTAACTCAAAAAAATTTTTTTTTGGGAAAACGCAAATAAAGTTTTATAATTTCAAATAGTTTCCTTCTACGGCTAACTACAAAATTACTTTTATTTCCGCCATTTTTATCTTTTTGAATATTTTATAAGACTAGACTCAAAGGCACTACCCTGTTATTGAAATATATGGCAAAATCCCAGAAATCGAAAATTTCGAGTTAAATCCCTATTGCATAAAACGGGCGATATGTTTGGTTTACTCATCAAAGCGTAGGCACATACATATGTACATAATATGTACCTACCAGTGATGCCGAAATTGGGCCTTTCGGACCAAATCTGGTCCGATAAATTTACTTTGGGCTGTTGGACGGCTAAACTCAATTTTGGTCCGATTTGTAATATGAATATTTTTAGTAGAGACAATTTCTCAGACGCTAAACATTTTATCCTTCCCGTGTAAAGTTCTTTTATTGTTATATCAAAATTCGCTTGGGACTCGTCTCGCATGCCAAGTTTAATGAAACGTCAAAATCAGAGAATCTGACATTTATTTTGCAAATAAAATGCTGAAATTTAACACAAATTAGGTTTCACTTGAAAAGCGCCAGCGAACATACGGGCTATTCCACGAATAGGTTAGGTTGGAGTGGCTGCCATAGAGTCGCACTTAGGCCAGTGCAGAGGCCCGTTGTGATATCACAAGAAGAAAACGGATTACTCCTCCTTTTTGAACCAATTTGAGAACTTAATGCAGTTCACCAGGGCCCTCACTATGTAGTTCTATTTAAAAACGAAATGCGATTCGT
Organism: Urophora cardui; assembly: GCA_960531455.1. Taxonomy (NCBI): domain Eukaryota; kingdom Metazoa; phylum Arthropoda; class Insecta; order Diptera; family Tephritidae; genus Urophora; species Urophora cardui. The sequence goes on from OY482673.1 coordinate 128,622,308, forward strand.
ATGCACATTCTTATTGGATAGAATATATGGAATAGAACTCGAAATCGAACGAATTTTCTTTCGAATTAAACTACAGAGTGAGGGCCCAGGTCCTTTATGTCGACGTCCGCGATTTTGCACAGGCTATCCAGGAAGGAAGTCCCAAGAAAGCGTCGTCTTCCGCTGTTAAGAGCCGAGCAGTGGCAGATGAGGTGTTCGATTGTCTCCTCGCCTCCAGCTTATGCAGCATCTGCGGTGCGCCTAGCCTCTCTGCGTGTTTTCGGATGAGGCAGTGTCCTGTGAGTACCCCCACAAGGTTCGAGATGTCATCTCTCCTTAAAGTACTGATGACATCACTTGTGAACCCATTTCTGCCAGGTTTGCCTTGATGTTCGACATACTGACTTCTGTTGCCATATATCACTTGCTAGTTTATAGATATGCTGTTTAAGAATTAGCTTGTTTGTGGCTAACGGCATACCTATGCGTTCTTTGTCGGGAAGAACCTGCTCGGTAGTACCCTGCCACGCAAGTCCATCCGCCCTACAATTGCCATTGATATCCCTACGTTCCGGAACCTACACGAGGTGCAGACAGGTCTGTTTGGGCATCTCCTTTAGAGATCGGCGACAGTCTAGTGTTAGTTCTGAATTGAATGAGTGGGAGCCAAGATTACTTAGTATGTACATATGTATTTAAAAATAAATATGTAATTCCATTTTAAGTTGACTTCTGATTTTTTGGCGTTTTTTGGCGGAATTGGGCGGTAATTTGGTCGGTAAAATTTTTTTTCAGTGGCAACACTGGTACCTACGTACATAGTTCAGTTCAAAATGCGCACTCCCATTAGATACATACCTAGATATCTACCCCAACGCTGGCAGGGCATACACGCTTATCTACTCGACGAAACTTAACCCCAAAGCAACGCCCGAACGTATGAATTGAATGTCGCACTAATTTGTACAGGTGACTGACGTTGGTGCCGTTAGCTGTTATCGCACTATCACACAACTTGTTTACTATCAAGTTTTGTGTACACCAGGTTTTTGAGTGGTATTTACTCGTACTCTCTTTCTGTTTAAATATGTATGTACATATGTATCTACTCACTGGTGTTGGTGTGTTGTGCCTGCCCCTGGCAACATATTTCCCGCGTTTGCTGCGCTAGTCTGGTCTGACTATAAAAATTCCCTTTCTTTTCTTGTATTCGTTTCTTTATTTGCTGATTTGTTATTTCTTTCTTGTTTTCTTTGTTCTCTTTTTCTTTTGTTTTATTTTTTTGTTCATTTGATATTTTGTGGCAACTGTACACTGCGCGTTATTTTTTGTTGTTGCTTTGTTTATAATGGTGCAAAGTACAGCTGATGCAATAAACAATTATAAATACATACATACTTTTATATATAGTACATATACATACATATGCATGTATGTATGTGTGTTTGCATATTTTATTGGCTTCTGGACGACTGAACGACTAAAAGACTGACTATTGACGTATTTGCTTGGTTTGACTTATTTGGATTGATTCTTTGACTGATTTGACTTGTAGTTCATGCAGCAAATGTTTATCTCTATTACTTTAAGTAAGCTAAGGAATTATGAAAAAAAATAAATTTTTGCATTTAGAAATGTTCAAAAAGTGACCTTTTACCATCAAAAAATAACTCTAGACAAAATTAATGCCATTGACTTTCATATCTGCACAACTAATCTCTTTTGAGTTTATAGCTGCGTGCAAGGCGATTAAACGTCTTAACATATTCATAATTTGACCCTTGACCTTTCTGTTCTTATGTTTATGTCATTTAACGCTTATCATCTCAGCTCATATATAAAAATAAGTTATACTTTTATGCCCTTCATGAACATGAAATGTTATTAAAAGTTTGATATAAAATATGTAGGTACTAATAATTTTTTTATTTTCTTCTTATTTTATTTTATTTTATTTTATTTTATTTATTTTACTTTATTTTATTTTGTTATTTTATTTTATTCTATTTTATTTTTTTATTTTATTTTATTTTATTTTATTTTATTTTATTTTATTTTATTTTTTAATATTACTTAATTTTTAATTTAATTTAATTTAATTAATTTTTTTATTTTACCTTGTGATTTTATTTTATTTTATTTAAATTAATTTAATTTTATTTTATTTTATTTTTTTGTATTTTATTTTATTTATTTTATTTATTTCATTTATTTTATTTATTTTATTTTATTTTATTTTATTTTATTTTATTTCATTTAATTTTTTTTTTACGTTATTTTTTATTTTATTTTATTGTTTTATTTTATTTTATTATTTTAGTTTATTTTATTTTTTTATTTTATTTTATTTTATTTTATTTTATTTTATTCATTTTATTTTATTTTATTTTCTTTCATTTTATTTTACAACGAACAAAAAATATGCGATCAAAATCAAAGTAAAATCTGTTGTCACGCTGATTATATTAATTTTTTTTATGTATGTTTGTACAAATACATAAGTATGTATGTATATATGTATATGCATTCATATAGTTATCAATAACTATTAGGTATTTGCCTATTTTATTGTGATTTGTCATTCGCTTTTATACACATACAAAAATACGTAGATATGTATGTACTTTGAAATGTTTTGGCTTGCATTATTTATTATGCGGTCTTTTGTTTTTCGTATGCCTTGGTTGGTTTTTAGCTTCGCTGATGAGATCATTTTTATTTTAAATATTTACTTTTTTACTTTAACATTATTTGTCTTTTTACATTATTTTAGTGCAGACATAACTATGTATATTTTCTTAGAATAAGCAAATAGTACATAAGTAAGACCAGGGACTGTAACGGTTATGAGTTATATCCAAAAAGTTGATTTTTAATCATTATTTGCTGAGTTTTATTTTCTGCTCACAAAATAAATGTTATTTCTTAAGTTTTATTTTTCCATCAGAAAATAAAAGTTATTTCTTGAGTTTTATTTTTCCCTCAGGAAATAAAAGTTATTTCTTGAGCTTTATTTTTCCATCAGAAAATAAAAGTTATTTTTTTAGTTTTATTTTTCTTTTTATTTTTATTATTTGTCTTTTTACATTATTTTAGTGCAGACATAACTATGTATATTTTCTTAGAATAAGCAAATAGTACATAAGTAAGACCAGGGACTGTAACGGTTATGAGTTATATCCAAAAAGTTGATTTTTAATCATTATTTGCTGAGTTTTATTTTCTGCTCACAAAATAAAAGTTATTTCTTAAGTTTTATTTTTCCATCAGAAAATAAAAGTTATTTCTTGAGTTTTATTTTTCCCTCAGAAAATAAAAGTTATTTCTTGAGCTTTATTTTTCCATCAGAAAATAAAAGTTATTTTTTTAGTTTTATTTTTCCCTCAGAAAATAAAAGTTATTTTTTGAGTTTTATTTTTCCCTCAGAAAATAAAAGTTATTTTTTGAGTTTTATTTTTCCCTCAGAAAATAAAAGTTATTTTATGAGTTTTATTTTTCGATCAGAAAATAAAAGTTATTTCTGAGTTTTATTTTTTTGCTCAGAGAATAGAAGTTATTTTTTGAGTTTTATTTTTCCCTCAAAAAATAAAAGTTATTTTTTGAGTTTTATTTTTCCCTCAGAAAATAAAAGTTATTTTTTGAGTTTTATTTTTCCCTCAGAAAATAAAAGTTATTTTTTGAGTTTTATTTTTCGATCAGAAAATAAAAGTTATTTCTGAGTTTTATTTTTTTGCTCAGAGAATAAAAGTTATTTTCTGAGTTTTATTTTTTTGCTCAGTGAATAAAAGTTTTTCAGTTTAATTTTGGCTGCAATTGTAGATTTTGCCATATAAATAGGTAAAGTAGATAAATAAATTTTTAATTTTTTTTATTTATAAACTTTACCTACGTGTTAATGTGGCAAAATCAACAGCTGCAGCTAAAATCAAACTGAAGAAACTTTTATTCTCTGAGGTAAAAGATAAAACTCAGAAAATAACTTTTATTTTCTGATCGAAAAATAAAACTCAAAAAATAACTTTTATTTTCTGAGGGAAAAATAAAACTCAAAAAATAACTTTTATTTTCTGATGGAAAAATAAAACTCAAGAAATAACTTTTATTTTCTGATCGAAAAATAAAACTCAAAAAATAACTTTTATTTTCTGAGGGAAAAATAAAACTCAAAAAATAACTTTTATTTTCTGATCGAAAAATAAAACTCAAAAAATAACTTTTATTTTCTGATGGAAAAATAAAACTCAAGAAATAACTTTTATTTTCTGAGGGAAAAATAAAACTCAAGAAATAACTTTTATTTTCTGAGCAGAAAATAAAACTCAGAAAATAATGATTAAAAATCAATTTTTTTATAAAAATCGAAAAAATAAAAGTTAATGCACCTAGAGATAGTCTGCGTTATGGTGATTACATCTGTGTACTTCTTTTGCGTTTAGCATTTCTCCTTCAGTATGATTTTTTTAGTCAAAATTTAAAAAATAACGATTATTTGCAATCCCTGAGTAAGACTATACCAAACAGTGCGCTGAAAGACACGCGAGAAATTTGTCTCAAATAACAATCGCCAAAGCAAGTAAGATATTCAGCGATACACATGTATGTACATACATACATATATTATGTTGATATGGGTGTGTTTTTTATATTTATCAAAGTACCTATCTACTATATAAATAAATAAAAACACATTTCCTTTGTTGTTTTTTTTATTAATCCGTAGACAATTTGTCGCCCGATTAATTGCATAATATATATTTACCATCACATTTGCATTATTTGTGACATTTGCTCTTCACTTCCATTAGCAAGAGTAATTTGAATTTGAATATTGTGTAATGTTCATTTGGGGTTATCGTTACTGCCAATAAAGCTTATGTAAATAAAAAAATGTCTTTTTAATAAGTAATCTACACAAAATTCGTGCATTTTCCGAATTGCTATTCGCTTTGCAATATACTAGCGCTGATATAGTAACTCTAACACATTTTAGGTCGCGCTTTTCTTCCATTGCAAGTCCTGCTCGTTCATTTTTTTATTTCAAAAAACATAATGTGGATCTACAGTTTTATGCCGGCTCTGAACGGCGAATGCATTTTTTGTAACTGCTATACATATGTATATATTTTACATGTAAGTAACCTAAAAAGAGTTGCCACCTGCTTTAAAAAGCTATTTACGGCCTTATTCCCGTGTGGTAACATAATTTACTTTACTGGTGAAATGAAGAATTTGGAACTTTGAACGCTCTTTTCGTATTCTGGCAGCAGAAAATTAAGTTACCACCTCAATACGTGGTAACATTTTGTTACCATTTTCAGACCGATTCCATTCCGTTCGTATGGAAATACTTTGACAGCGTTACCATTTGTGCCAGAATACCAATTCAAAAGATGGTAACAATTTTCAGCAACATAAATTACCAGTAAAGTAATTTTCCGGTAACGCTCGGAATAGGACTGTTAGTATCCAATTCAAACATATTTTCTTTCGTTATAAAAACTATATTTTCGCAAAACCACGTAAAAAAACAGAAATTATGACGACTTAAATCTGCAAAATCGATGACCTCAGCTAAATAAGTTCACGTGAGCTCATGTCTATAAACAGGCATTGAACTGTGTCTGTGTTCAAATCGATAATGCACGTCAAACATCGCCTTGCCCATGGGGCGAGGTTATGAGGCGCACTTTTACAGCAAATATGTATATTCAAGTACATACGTAAGTGCGATGACACCTGCAATAGTATATTGTACATCGATTTGCTGACATAGACACAGATGAGTCATAAAGAAATTAATATACAACTATAAATAAATAAATAAATAGTGCAAAGAGCAACTGCGAAGTTGGAGTTGAGATGCGTAAAGCAAATACATATTTTTGTTTTTTGTTTAAATATAAGGGTTTTCATAAAAGTTGTGAGTATGCAAATTTTAAATGCATAACAATTTTGTTGTTGTTGCTTTGCAAATTTCCAATAAACTTCTTACAACAACAACAACAACAAACACATTAAAAGCTTTACTTGACTCCTACAACACAGCGCATGCGCTACTTTGCTTCTAGTGGGATACTTCGTTTAAAAAAAGGATGTTACGGCATTTTAAGGATAAGCATATGAACTTTTTCGCACATGCAGCAACAACCGATTAGGTCACAAAGTGTCAGCTGCTCTGCTACACGCTAATTACTAGCGATTTTTTTTAGTGAATTTAAGCAATTAAAAAAGAAAAAAGAATGAAAATTTAGCAAAAGATAAGCAATAAAAAGTGAACTAATTAATTAAATAAAATTTATGCAAAGAAATAATTTTCAAAGCGAAATTCTATTGGCTTAAGTTGCAAAATAAACAACATACAAAGCAGCATGTGAAATATTGATTTAAATAAATAAAAAAAAGATTTTAAGTGTAAATATTTACCTTAATGAAATGTGCTTACCTCTTCCCACTTGTTTTGCTACGAAATCGCACTGAAGTAATTTAAAATTTATTTTAAACAATTAAATGACATTGCGAAAATTATTGATTTTTGACAGAGGAAAAAAAAGTTTTAAATTGTGCGAGCACATAAAGAAAAAGTGGGTCAAATAAAGTTGTAATTAGGGAAAAAGCTGTGCATGTGGCAGATGAAGAAATAATGATATGTCATATACTTATTTAGGTACATATATTTAAAGTGCCTTATTTTTGTAGAAAACATTCTTTCGTGGAAAAATATTTATTTATTTAAAAATATTAAGAAGACGCACATAATTAATTTCAACTTAAATACGTGCTTTTCTTTTTCTCTTAAAATACTTTTTCCGCATTCGCTTACAATTTACATAGTACATACTATACGAAAAACAATATTTATATTGTTCGGATTGTATATATCTACATAAAAGCACCCTAAATCATAAAGTGACACAACTCAATTCAAAAATTTTCAAGGAGAGCCAAAAAAATTTTTTTTCTTTACAGGCAATCGTAGGCAGGTATAATGGCTATTTTTCAGTTAAAAGAGACAGGGATTGAAAGTTTTTTTGGCAATCACTAGAGGTACACACAGTACCGATTAATGATAAAAAATGGATTTCGAAAAATTTTGAGTTGTGCCACTTTATGATTTAGGGTGCGATATATAGATATTTTATTGTATATACCTATGTACGTATGTAATTCACATATTTTGGTTTGTGCTTTGTGCCTGGGGTTAGTGAATTAAAAATATGTAGCACGTGCTTTTCGCCAACGCCGCTATATTTAGCTGTTTTTCTCTTACGTGAATTGTATAAGCAGCGCCATTGGCTGTCAAACTGTTTGACAATTTCACATGCTGGCAGCAGGCCATCTTTTATTTTGTTTTGCTTGCTCTGCTATAATAATATCTTGTATGTATCTAGGTAGTTAGTCAGGTGTTTGAGGAAAACACAATTTATTTTTACTTTCACGAAGGAAAACAAAATAAGCAAATGTTTGGCATGTGTTTCCATATACATACATTCTTACATACATATGTACTTACCATACCATTTATGCCTTTGCACATATTACAACAACGTCACGTAGCATGCCAATTCAATTTGAAGAGCACTATAAGCGTAATAATAGTTTTCTTACCACTTTTAATTAGTTTTTGTTTGCGAAATCTCATAATAAACACTTGGTTTTATGGGAGAAGAACGTTTAGAATTTTTAGTACCAAAACAAATTATTAATAAAAGAAATTCTCTAGTATGAAAGATAAAGTATACAAGTTTTAGTAGTACCTACATAATAATTTTAGAAATGTCCTTATTGATATAGAGCAGTTAAAAGTATAAACCTCTTACTGTTAAATTTTTAGTAGCTGCTATTGAAAAGAAAAGTTTTTACGTGCAAACTGGTAAGTTGTGTGCTCAAGGCCAACAAATTAACGCTCTCAGTGACGATCTATTGTGGAAAGAATTTCCGTCATCCCTTTCAGTGACAATACTCGCTGCCTTATATTAAGTATAGTGATTTTCTTTTCCGGCCGACCTTGAAAAAAATGCTTCAACTTGCTAAACAACTGCTTGCTTGCTAATTTGCAACCCTGTTATCAGCTATCAAAATTAATTTTTGTGAACGAGCAAAATAAGTAAATAATAATAATAAAATAAATATTGAATTAAATCTGTAGCAATTTGCAATAATCGCTTAAGTCGATAAATTTGATTTCGAGATAAATCGATTTTTATATTCGATGGCGTTTCTCAACAAATCATAAAAGTCGATTAAAAACCTATGGATGCAAAATCAGTGAACCATCCAAAATGTTACGACCAAATTTTGTAAATAAAACAAAACTAGTAAACCCGGCCACGCGATGCTGTGGCTTTCAATTACACTGTGCGACAATTTGAGGGTGGAGGACCACTTATTGCCACATTTGAAAATTTTTTGATATACCTTCATAGCTAGTGGTTATTTTTATTTTCTGTGGACCTAGATTTTTTATACATAGATTTTGACCAAGGAGCCCCATAGTGAAGTTTTGTGCCGAATATTTTTCTAGACTATGGTAACCTTAAAGCGACCTACAAAAGGCCATTTGGCGCGCTCCTCCTTTTATTTCTAGTTCTCTTTCTCCTCCCCTTTCCCCTTTATTTGCGCTTTATTTTCCCTTTATCCATTTTATTTTTCATATTTCCTCTTTCGCTTACTGTCCTTCGCCATATCCGTCCCTTTCATTTTCCTCTTCCCTTTCCTTTTATTACCCATCTTCAGTGCTAGGCCTTACATGACACTTCAAATTTAAAACTGAGATAAACTGTAGGGTAAAAATGGATTTTTGAACGGGTGGCACCCTTTTTGTAAAAATTTTAATAAATTACTCATTTCCATGCCAAGCCCTTTCATATGACACTTCAAATTTAAAAATCAAACAAGCTATAGCGTAAAACTGAATTCTTGAACAGGTGGCAACCCTTTTTGTAAATTTTTTATTAAATTACTCAATACCAGGTCAAGCCCTTTCATATGGTACCAAAAATTTTAAAATCAAACAAACTATGCAGTAAAATTAAATTTTCAAACATCTGGCAACCCTTTTCAAAAAAAATTAAACCTTCCTGCACATCTACAGGTCAAGCCCTTTTATTTGACACCACACTTTCTAAAATCGGTATAACGGTGTAAAAGTTATGGTGTTTACAAAAAATCGCTTATCGTAATATATATAAAGATGAGATAAACTGTAGCGTAAAAATGGATTTTTGAACAGGTGGCACCCTTTTTGTAAATTTTTATTAAATTACTTAATATCAGGTCAAGCCCTTTCATATGGTGCCAAAAATTTTAAAATCAAACAAACTATACAGTAAAATTAAATTTTCAAACATCTGGCAACCCTTTTCAAAAAAAAGGAAACCTTCCTGCACATCTACAGGTCAAGCCCTTTCATCCGACACCACATTTTCGAAAATCTGTATAACGGTGTAAAAGTTATGGTGCTTACAAAAAATCGCTTAGCGTAATATATATAAAGATGTGAAAAAATTTGATTAAGTATATCGACCCCTTTGCGCGATTTTATCGTAAGGGTCATTTTCTGAAATTTCACTTTTTGATGCAAGTTTAATCTACATCCGTCAGCGCATCACCTGGTAAAATATTATAGCTGAAATCCTTATAGTTGTGCCAAAAATTGGCTTTATTTTTTATCGTAAGGGACAATCCACACTTTTTCCTTGAGCTCGAATTTATCGTATCGCCCATATAAAAAATATTTTGAATATAGCTAGCAAGTAATTTTATGTACTATTTATTTTGAAATTTAAAATAGAATATGAAGGGGATGTAAGCGTAATGTAGCCATGGTACCATGAGTATGTTTGGATTATCTTATAACCTTAAACGAGTTATTCATCTATGTATATTTGTATCTATGTATATTAGTTTATTTATATATTTCTATGTCCACTACTATCTCGGGAACGGCTGAACCGATTTGGATGAAATTCGTTTTACAGATAGTATGCCATGAGTATGTTTGGATTATCTTATAACCTTAAACGAGTTATTCATCTATGTATATTTGTATCTATGTATATTAGTTTATTTATATATTTCTATGTCCACTACTATCTCGGGAACGGCTGAACCGATTTGGATGAAATTCGTTTTACAGATAGTATGCCATGAGTATGTTTGGATTATCTTATAACCTTAAACGAGTTATTCATCTATGTATATTTGTATCTATGTATATTAGTTTATTTATATATTTCTATGTCCACTACTATCTCGGGAACGGCTGAACCGATTTGGATGAAATTCGTTTTACAGATAGTATGCCATGAGTATGTTTGGATTATCTTATAACCTTAAACGAGTTATTCATCTATGTATATTTGTATCTATGTATATTAGTTTATTTATATATTTCTATGTCCACTACTATCTCGGGAACGGCTGAACCGATTTGGATGAAATTCGTTTTACAGATAGTATGCCTAATTTTAAGATATTCAATCTACGTGCTGCCCCTGGGGATATTTTTCCAATTCTTCCACCTTTTTGGAACTAAAAAAAATTAGATGTGCTAATATGGACATGAAATGAATGGTATTTTACGACGTATTTCAATTAAAATATTGCTCAGTGGGATTTCTACATAACCTAATTTTATTAATTCCTTTGTAAACAATCGCGAAAACGGTTTGACTGAGTTGAATGAAATTTTATACATCCATTTTTGTCTCATTTACTTGATTAGATATTTTTATATTTCTATATGGTGAACTAGAACAACAAACTTACATATTATAAAAACCAATTTTCCTAATAGATCGGTCCCTGGTCTGCCGGAAATCGAACGTGGAAACTTTAGAATGGAAGGCGAGTACACTACTCACTATATTACCATGACCCCATCATTAAAACACACAAAAGTATGGAATAAAACACTTGTATTTGTCATACAAACCCTTTTTTAAATATTATCGTAAGGGACATTTATTCAAACAAACTCATAAAAAATTGAGAGCGAAAATTATCGTAAGAGACAAAATTATGATTTTTCCGCAAACTGCACATTTTTTCAAGAAAAAAATTATCAGGTTCAGTATATTAATTAATTACCTAATCGCGTGTTCAATTTCGTTTCAAAATACCAATAAAAAATAGCAAAAAACGAAAAAAATACTCTCCTGTAAAATTTGCTTTTGGCCGTTACGATAAAGTCGCACAAATGGGTCGATATGTACATCTACTTTGGCTGTTATAGCAAGTTTACATACCTCTATTGTAAGTTAAGCCTAAATGTTTTTATTTATATCTTTTGATTGAATTAAGTCATAAGCATGGGGAATTTACAGAAATATAGAGTTTTAAAAGGAGAATAACGTGGTATATATAACTCGAAATTCGAATATGTAAATAGAAGCGTATACTTTCATATAGCCAACGAAAAAAGAATGTTAAACGCAGCAAAATGAGTATTTAATTGTGCAATTTCAAGTGCTATTCACAATAGCTTCATTCTGTTACTTTGCAACACTTTTGTTCGGGTCGACAAAGTGTTAAGCGCTTTCAACTCAACTCGCTCAACCAATCCAACTAGCTTAGTTTTTGTTGTTGCTTTCCATGTTGTTCGCTAAGTTAGCTAGTGTTTTTTTCGCACTAGCTTGCATAAGAAAGCGGCTAATAAGAAAAGTAGCCAAGCTATTAAGCTTTTAGAAAAAAACTGCCTCAATCACTCCTTTAAAAATAGAAAAAGCATTAGGTTTGTTTCTTATTAAACTAGCAGCTAGCTGTCGAGTGAGCAAAACGGAAAGAATTGCGCTCACAAAGAGCGAAACGAACAGAAAATCAAGAAACGGAATAATAGTAAAAATTAGCGATTAGTAATTTGAATGCTATTTTTGACTGTTAATGGTTATTTTTTCTAAAAAAACATTTAATTTTCTTTATTTCTATTTCAAAAATTCAGAAAATTTCAAAAGTAATAAAATTAAAAGTGTTCGCGTGTTTATTTTTTCAACAGATGTTTCTTACTTTGGCAGCAAATAAGTTCAGCTAGGGAAAATTTTACTAGCTGAAATTTGGAGCTGTCAATGGCTCTCTTCTGCTATTTCTTTGACTCAAGAAACGATTTTCCGGCCGAAACTTGGCTAACTATTCATAACTAGCTAATAATAAACGGACCTATTGTCTGTCATTTATTTTAATTTAAAATTTTTAATATATTTGCTCGTGCAATTTTCTAAAGATTTCTACTCTGTATAACTTCCCTTTGATTCGAAGTCAATAGGTGATTAATCATTTGTGGCATTAGCAGCGGAGGACATGAATAAAATACATATGTATGTATGTGCGTATATATATGTTGTGTACTCGTACACACTGACATTAGCAATGAATTTTATTAAGTAGCTGAAAATGTCAACACATATTTTTTTCTTCTTATTTCAATTACTATGCCAACTTGTCTGGCTATTAGAATGCGTGGCGATAGTAATTTAAACGAGAAAGAAATACGCAGCTGAAAATTTTATTGTTCTAAAGAAAATTAAAACAAAAGAGCACAAAAATAGAAATCCCAACAAGAAAGAATTCGCGCTAACCAGAAGCAAAGCCAGAAAATCTTTTTTGCGAGAACAAAATGAAAAGAAAAAATTAAAATGAAAGAGGTTAAGCACAGCAAAAAGTAAAAAAAAAAGAAATTAAAGGAAGTTACATTATACATTTACTTGTTTATATGCTGCAATATTTGCACACTTGCATACTTACATACATATGCACAAACTAGACCGTGTACATTTCCTTATTTACGTTCCTATTTTTCACTTCCGCTGCTACCTACAAAAAAACACAAGATAAAGAAAAAAAAAAAATTGGCCGCCAAAATTTCGCATTTGCCAGCGCGCCGAAAGTCAGTTTAGTGCATTTCGTAGTCGATTTATTACAAAAATTAATTGAAAAAAAAACATACATACATATATAAAATAAAATAAAATATAATAAAATAAAACAAAATAAAATAATATAAAATAAACTAAACTAAACTAAACTAAACTAAACTAAACTAAACTAAACTAAACTAAACTAAACTAAACTAAAATAAAACAAAATAGCTTCAAAAAAATAAATAAATAAAAAAATATTATCATAAAATCAAATTAAAACAATCTTAAATTTAATTATATTTTTTTGCCATAAAAGCTTTTTGTAAACTTTTCAACAATAAAACAAACAGTTCAATGCGTAAAAGTAAACAGCTACAACAACGCTATCTGGCAACGCTGAAAAGATGTACAACGCCAGAAAATGCGCTTACAACAACAACAGCAACAGCAATAATTACAACACAACCGCAACAACAAACGCAACCAAGACTACAACAAGAACAACAACAAACAATAATAGCGCAACAAACACAACTAAAACAGCAACACCAAAGCGAACCGCAACAGCCAACATACCAACGACAATACCAACAACGGCAAGCAACGAAAACGCAAATAATTACAACAAAAACAACAAAAACACAAAAAAGCTATGCGCTGCTAAATCACATTGGTTTGTGTTTTGAATGTTTGCACGTGGCTGCGGTGACAACCCACTTGCCGAAACCGGAGCCGTCGACATCGCCGCCACTTCTACATGTTAGTTCAAGGTCATTTGTTGTGAGTGCAACCACAACTACAACAACAAAAACAGCGGCGCCAATAGAAACAACGAATGTTATAGCAGACATAGCATCGACAACAGCAATTACAACAACAGAAGCTGAGGTAACAGCTGAGTCAACAAAATCAACAACAACAATGACAGCGCCAATAGCCGGCAACATTGTGGTTGAACAAAAGGCGGCGTGTGTAACGTGTAGAGAGAATTTATTGCAAACAGCTGTTGTTGTCGGTGAAAATACAATAATAACAACGAAGGCTAAGCAAACAAGTGACGGCGACGTTGAGGTAAAGAAAAACAAAGAAAAATAGTGAAAAGTGGTTAATTTAGCAGTTGGGCGTGTGCTTTAAGTTTCTGCAAAGAAAACGTGTGTTAAAAGCTTCAAATGAAAGCTCTTTTCAAGTTACGTATACGCAGTGGTGGAGAAAAAGGGTGAAGGGCGAGTTAGGAGGAACTTAAATGTGCTTGAACAATTTAATAGAAAAATAGTCCTTTTTTATTTTTATTTATTTAAACTAAATTAATTTAATTTAATTTAATTTTATTTTATTTTATTTTATTTTATTGTTATTTTATTGTATTTTACAAAATTTTATTGTATTTTATTGTAGTTTGTTGTATTATATTGTATTATTATATATTTTATTTTATTTAATTTAATTTAATTTTGTTTTGTTTTATTTTATTTTATATTATTTTATTTTTTTATTTTACTTTATTTTATTTTAATTTATTTTCTTTTATTTTATTTTATATTATTATTTTTTATTTTATGTTATTTTTTTATTTTATTTCATTTCATTTCATTTTATTGTATTGTATTTTATTGTATTTTATTTTATTTTATTTTATTTTATTTTATTTTATTTTATTTTATTTTATTTTATTTTGTTATTTAATTATAATTTATTTTATTTTGTTTTGTTTTATTTTATTGTATTTAATTTGATTTGTATTTTAATGTAATTTATTTTATTTTTATTTTATTTCATTTTATTTTATTTTATTTTATTTCATTTCATTTTATTTTATTTTGTTAACGTGCTACGTGCCCTTCATAATATTTCATTGGGTCTCTTTTAAAACAAATGCTCTCTCTGAGTTATATTAATTGCTTTTACTCTATCAATGTGCTTCAAACAAATCAGTACTGGGTATAAAATGCCTGGTACCACCAGAGGCGGGCTCTTCATACAAGCCGAGAAGCCCGGATTGCGTACATATTTTCGTTCATTTCATTTTACGAATTTCTTTAAAATCTGGTTATTTTACGTTTTAAATGTGTTTACTATTTAAGTTCTCAATAATATAGCCCCCACTGTAACATACGGTGCCTAAAATTATTCTAAGAAAATAGCGCAAATACACCACCAATCCACCTCACCAAAGAACGTAAATATAAACTGAAATTTTCACATCGAATATCTCTTTAAATATTTGTAGTAGGGTACTGAAAACTGGTGTGAGGGCATATGAGATAACTACGTATTAAACGGGAAAAACACTAGGTCTTGGTAAAGCAGGGATGGGCACCTCCCATACAAACTGAAATTTTCACATCGAATATCTCTGGAAATATTTGTGGTAGGGTACTGAAAATTGGTGTGAGGGCATGTGATATAACTATGTATTAAACGGGTAAAAACGCTAGGTCTTGGTAAAGCAGGGATGGGCACCTCCCATACAAACTGAAACTTTCACAGCGAATATCTCTGGATATATTTGTAGTAGGGTACTGAAAAATGGTGTGAGGGCATGTGAGATAACTATGTATTAAACGGCTAAAACTGCTAGGTCTTGGTAAAGCAGGGATGGGCACCTCCCATACAAACTGTAACTTTCACAGCGAATATCTCTGGAAATATTTGTAGTAGGGTACTGAAAATTGGTGTGAGGGCATGTGAGATAACTATGTATTAAACGGGTAAAGACGCTTGGTCTTGGTAAAGCAGGGATGGGCACCTCCCATACAAACTGAGTTTTTCACAGCGAATATCTCTGGAAATGTTTGTAGTAGGGTACTGAAAGCTGGTGTGAGGGCATGTGAGATAACTATGTATTAAACGGGTGAAAACGCTAGGTCTTGGTAAAGCAGGGATGGGCACCTCCCATACAGACTGAAATTTTTACAGCGAAAATCTCTTGAAATATTTATAATAGGGTACTGAAAATTGGTGTTGGGCATATGAGATAATTACGTACTCAACGGACAAAAAAAAAAATAAGAAAACTATCTTTGACGTAAAGAATGATATTTTTCTATGTAACTTTTTTGGACTAACTCAATATGCTGATATTTTTAAAAGCACGTGGTGTGAAACCCGCGGGTAACCTCTAGTAAGGAAACTAAAAATACCTCTGCGCTTTCTTGTGAGATTTCCCTATAAGTTTGGCGTCATCAATCAATTCAATTGAGTTCTTCCCAATTTATTCTAATAATTTCTCCTCTGCTTTTGTAGATAATTCTGATGGTAAAAAACTTGAATTTACTTTCGACTTAGCCAGGCTTGTTGATATGCTGACCAAAAGTAGCTACAGCTAAAATACCAAAAGTCAAAAACAAATGTACCTACATATAATATAATATAATATAATATAATATAATATAATATAATATAATATAATATAATATAATATAATATAATATAATATAATATAATATAATATAATATAATATAATATAATATAATATAATATAATATAATATAATATAATATAATATAATATAATATAATATAATATAATATAATATAATATAATATAATATAATATAATATAATATAATATAATATAATATAATATAATATAATATAATATAATATAATATAATATAATATAATATAATATAATATAATATAATATAATATAATATAATATAATATAATATAATATAATATAATATAATATAATATAATATAATATAATATAATATAATATAATAATACAATGGCGCTATTATAACTCTGACGTGTTTTATGGCCGAGCTTCTCTCCCAATTCGAGGTGTGCTCCTTTTTGTTTTTCCTACTAATTGGGTGGACCTACAGTTTTATGCCGGCTCCGAACGGCGAATGCATTTTTTGTGAGAAGCTTTTTCATGGCAGAAATACACTAAAATTTTTTAAATTAAATGTGTTTAGGATTTAAAAAGAAATATTTTTTAATTAAAAATTAAAATTAATGGAATAAAAGCGAAAGTTTTTGGTTCAAAATCTCATAGTGCTTAAAATAAAAATAAAGATTTTTAAATTTAAAAATATAGTGTATTTACATTATTTTTAAACACGTTTTTATATCTATCAAGAAAAAATATCTTAAGTTTAAAAATGTTTATTTTTATTTTAAGCGCTATGAGATTTTGAATCAAAAACCTTCGTTTTTATTCCATTAATTTTCATTTTTAATTTAAACATGTTTCTTTTTAAATCCTAAATACATTTTAATTTCAAAAATTCAATTTGTAATTTAAAAATTTTCATTTTTAAAATAAAAATGACTTGGTTTAAATCGGGCATTATAAAAATAAAAATTTTATTTTTAATTCCTTTTCTCTGAGTGTACAAACAAAAAAATGTATATCAGGAAAACAAAGATAAAAAAATACATATGAAGACAACAAAAAAAAAAATAAACGAGAAAAAACAAACTTCAAATACCCGAATTGTTCGAATGCCCGTACAAACATACGGGTAATAAGCAAACAAAGGAGTGTTCGAGAATTTGAAAAGCATTTATTCGGGCTACCCGAAAATGTTAAGAAAAGCGAGAACTCTAAATCATATGCAATGACGGAACGCAATCAGACTTCTAGATAATACAGCAAAGAAAATTACATAAATGACTAATGGTTATGCTTCACACATAGGCTTGCCCAGACAATTTATGCTAGGTTCGCCACTGGGTACCACTGTTTTGTTCAGCACACAAACAAAATTAAATCACATCCAAAAATTATTAGCACGCGTTGCTTAAGTTGCTTAAAAAAATATCTAATCAAAAATACAAATAAAAAACCGCTTTTCAACTCAAAAATTACTGATACGCCGCGGCGCGCCGTGTGTCTGCTTGTGTGGCCAGCAACAAAGGGCGCTGACTTCTCTCTCAGCTTCTTGGCATTAAAAAATTTGGTTTGAATTGTTGCTAAGCAAGTTTGTGAGCTAAAATTATCAGAAATGTTAATTGTACACACCTACCCTAACATATACATGTTAATAATTATAGAAAAGAGCTTCTTAAAAAAGCTTGGCTACGAAAAGCTTTTGAACGTTGTAACTAATTCAAATGGCGTTGAACTTTTGCTTATTTACTAGCAAGCAAAACAAAAAAGCCATAAAGCAATTAGCACAAAGCTGATAAGTCTGATTAATTTATTATGCACAAATTCATTTATGTACATACATGCATAAACACTTAACCCTAATCCTCTAAAGTGAGCCTCTCAGCCTCACTTTAAAGTTTAAAAGCGAATTATTCCTAAACTAAAAAAGCTTTTTGTCTGAAATTTTGGGTATTCCTCCATTTGTGTTCATAAATTATGAAATAATTATGATCTTTGGGCTATTTATTTATTTTAACAATTTTTTTTGCAATCGTATAAAATTGTAACGAAAAACCGAAAGTGAGCCTCAAAGACTCACCTTAAGTATCTTTAACGTAATAAGCTTACATTTCTAGAGTTCAACTAAATTTTGAATCCGTTGTTCACAAGGTTTATCCAGTGAGGTTTTTACATTGTGAACTCACCATACTTCCCCCGGATTTTGGTGAATTCGACGTATTTCACCATGGATCTTAATATAATAGGATGTCATAAAATTAAGGAGACCGGAAAAGTCAACAATTTCAAAACAATTAACATTTTATAATTTTTCTGTTTACTGAGATTCTAAATTACGGAAAAGATGCGTTTAAATAGAGAATCGAACGACGAGCTGCTTTATGCGTAAGTAATTTCACCACGAACGTCGCGTTTTAAAAATTTGGAATTTGGTTGCGAAAAATATATATTAGCGGCGATCATATGAAAAATGTATTCATATTCATTTGATTCATAGCTTTTCTCATTGTGTGCACAAAAACAAATTTATAACAGATGTAATAAAACCATTTGTAATGAACATTCAAACAACTACAAAAATGTGTGAAAATTGTAGTACATTAATGTCTCCTATTTTACGGAATTACGTTTTTTATCTTTATATACTAAAAAAATTGTCATAAACCGTTATAAGAATGTATAAAAATGCTTCTGAATTCATTACTGCATAAATAAAAGTAAAAACCAAATACCAAAATAATGTGTTTCAAAATTTCCCCATAGGTGAGCCTCAGAGTCTCACTTTCGGTTTTACGTAACTTTTCAAAATTCGGTGATTAGGGTTAAATAAATACATATGTACATACATACATACATACATCCATACATACATTCTAGTATTAATTAATCGTTTTAGCTTCATAGTCAACAGACCCAAAAATCCCCTCTAAATCACATCGCAAGCACTCGTTTAGCTATTTGCATACTAAGTAGATTATTTTGTGTGTTTTTTCTTTTTCATTTTTAATTTAATTTCCTTAAGTAGCGCTTATTTGTAGCATCATACATACATACATACATATGTACATACATAGCAGCTAATTAAATATTTACAGCTTCACGTTACTTTTGTGGTTTTTGTTATGATCGGCACGTGATATTTTTCGTGTAGTTAGTTGGCTGGGCGTAAGCGTACAGACGGTACGAGTATATGCAATTAAGAAAATTTGCTTGGAAGGGGAAAAAGGAAAATGTATAATACACGTACATAGTTATAAAAATAAAAACATAGTACTTACAGCGTTGTAAAATTTAAATAGAAATATGTCTACAATAATATTTTTCGTACGACGATTTACGAGCCACAATAAAATTCTTAATTCTATTTATGTAGACATAAAAAAGTCCCCCGATACGTGGAAATAATAATATAAATGTTACCTACATATATCTATTTAATTGCACGTAGATATAAGCGCAATTAATTTAAAATTAAATTGAAAATTTGCGGTTGCATGAATTATAAAAGTTTTAATGTAATATATGCAGATTAGTAATAATAATTATAATTCAAGTTGCTTTACAGGGTGGTTCAATAAAATGACATAGAAAATTATTCTTAGGATCTATTGGAATTTCAGTAAGTTGAAAAGTCTTCACTATCTAATTTCGAGGTTCAGAGATAAATCGATTTCACAGATATGAAATTTTCAGTATCGTTTATCGCTCTACCGTTATTGTTAAATCTCTTTAATTTGATATTCATATTGTTATATGCCAATTCTTATGTTCCAAAAATATTTTCTATAACATTGCTTTTTTGAACGATTTAAATTGATAGTTATGTGGATTAATTCATGTATTATATTAAGCAAATTTAATTTTAAAATTTGAAAAATGTGGCAACTCTAAAAAATGCTTTAAGCTCTGAAATTTATACCTATATTTTATTATTTTCTTTATTTGAACATTAAAAAAATTGATTTTAAAATTTTGAAACAGTAAATATTTTTAAGCTCTGGAATTTAATACATATGTATGTAGATTCTATTATTTGCTTTATTTTAATAAAGCATTTGAACAAAATAATTAGCTTTCAAACAGGTGGCAAGCCTTCACAAACGTTTTTTTTAGCTTCGCGCCTTCTTACCTTTTTTGGTTTGATATCTAGTTTATAATAATATATTTATTTTATTAATATACATTGTCGACATATTTCAAAAAGATGGCAACTCTGCTCAAAATTTTTTTCAACTCTGACAACTCATTTTTATAATATTCCCCTTTAATAGAAATTTTCAGACAAGTGGCAGCTCTTGTAAAAAATATATTCAAAGCGGTTCAGCCGTTCTCGAGTTTCTAACCTTAGTACGAACGAACAGCACAGTCAATAATGCAGCCAGAAATATATGCATATCGCACTCTAAATCATAAAGTGACTCAACTAAAAATTTTTCGAAATCGGATTTTTCCAAAAATCGGTTCACAGAATATATCTCTAGCGACTGCCAAAAAATCTTTTCCATCAGATTCTTTTTTAATTGGAAAATAACTATTATTTGTGGCCTTTTCCCATACCTTTGCCTATAAAAAAGAAAAAGTTGTTTGGCTCTCCTGAAAATTTTTGAATTTTGAGTTGTGTCACTTTATGATTTAGGGTGTGATATGTATGTATTTATATTTAAAATTTATTTTTAAGTTTAAAATCTTAGCGAAAGGTCATAAATTATGCTTAGGTTTATTTATGATTAGGCGATTATCCGCAAATACTTTTTAAAAAAAAAAAAAAAACATGTTTGAAAAAAAAAAAAAAAAATTACGCAAATCTTTTGGTTCACTGCCAATTTTCTAAGGGTTCCAAATTCTAAATATGTAATTCTACGGACGCATACGAAAATTAACTAATTAAAAAAGAAAAAAATAGATAATAACAAAAATCCAATGTTTTCCGTTTTACGACCTTTTTCTTCTAATCTTATGTTGTTCTTCCTTCTTCAGGTCAAAATTTTATTTTTTTTTTTTATAAAAGATATAAAAACCAAGTATTGATTTTCCAATATATTTCGGTTGCAGTATAATAGTTTTTCGGCCCTGAAGACGGTTGCCGTTGTGCAACCGAAATAAATTGGAATTTCAAAACTTGGCTTTTATAAAAAAAAAGAAAATTTTGACCTGAAGCCGGAACAACAAAATACAAAAAATATGAAAAAAAAAATATACTAAAATTCAGCACTCAAATCGAATCGAACGAAAACAATTTTGTAGAAAGCCTCTGGAAGTAAAAGAAGACTTCCTGTGCATACTTTTAGGCGCTAGAGGGTTAAGTTTAGTGATGGGCGAGTCCGAGATGTTTAGACAATCGAGAGAATCGCCATCGTTGCAAAATCACAATCGAGTCAAAAGGTGACTCGCTCCTCGACTACACAATCGAGATGTTTTTGCGAGTGTTCCGAGTCGGCGAGTCGGAGGTTGTTTCGATGACAACTCGACTACACAGGCGAGATGTTTTTGCGATTGTTCCGAGTCGGCGAGTCGGAGGTTGTTTCGATGACAACTCGAACCAAATTGAAAAATACACTATATATAGATGCTGCATTTTTGCAATCACAAATATTATGAATTTTTTGCAACGAGTCCGAGATGTTGTAGGGTTGCTTTGAAAACGAGATGAATCGTTGGCGAGTCCAAGATGTTTTAGCTATTGTTTCGACTGACGGCCATTTACGACTTGACTCGAATACAAATGAAAACCATCGAGAGCATTCGAGATGTTTCAACAATCGAGAGAATCGAATAAAACATCTCGGACTCGCCCATCACTAGTTAAGTTAATACTGATTGTCGCTGGAGCTTACTTTTCCATTTAAGCAACTTTATTTCGTTTCTCAAATTAATCGATTTATTCTCAATTATAATGGGCCTCTGCACTGGCCTAAGTGTGCCCCTATGGCAGCCACTCTAACCTTCTCAATTTTTAGTCAAAATTGTTTTGACTTTTGTAAGTGATAATTTTCTTCTCTAATCTAACCCTCTCTCTGTTTGCATTCTAGTTCTTTTGTTTTTCGTCTTTGAGACGCGCACGCCTTTCACGGCAGCTTAAAAAGTCACTTATTTATTTATAATCACTATACGGATGTACAGATTTTATTTTTTTAAATTTATAATCTTATCAACAATACTCTGCTGACTTTATTTGCGAAGGCACGTCGGTCGTCACAATCTATTGATTGACGCACGTGCACACAGCGCCGAAGCATGTGAAAAATTAGCGACAATGTTCAACTAAGTGTTAAGTCAACCGCTTAGCTAAGCAAGCAGATTGTGGGGTTTACTTACATACATACATACATACATACACTCATATGTACGTGTTTTATAATTATCAATTTGTTAGTTGAGCTTAGAAATTGTTGTTATTGCAAACCAGATTTAATTAATTTATGTAAGTGCAATTGCTGTACAACGAATAGTTTTAAGTCAAGGTTCTTAGCAAACGCGCCAGCATTCCAACGCCGACAAGCGCTTTAACAAGATCGCGTGATTTTCTATTTGAAACAAAATATAATTATTTGCTTTTAATTAGTACTTGAAAAAAATACTAGTAACATGTCCTCGCTAAACAAACTAAAACAATTTCTTCCTTTTCTTTTCTTTCTGCTACTCTCTCACCAACTGCAGTGCGCTTCGTACGTGGACGCCGCCTCGATCGTTAGCGATCTACTCGTCTTGGATAACGCCGCGACGCAGCAAGCACCGCCGATCGCATCGACGCTACCATGCAAACCCACATTGCAACAATTCGCTGTCGAGCTGCACACGGACTTGGGTGCTAACGAACGTGTCGGCCTGACCGGCGATGTTAAGGCTTTGGGCGAATGGCGTTTGGAACGTTCGATTGCGCTGGAACCGCAAGCGGGTGGCCACCGTTGGCAAGCGAATGTGCTGCTGCAAACTTGTCGCAACATAAGCTATCGTTATTTCATCTATGTTGAGGATAAGCAAGGACGCAAGCAGATTAGACGCTGGGAAACGCGCCTGCAGCCACGCGTACTAAAACCAACTGGCGACGAGGGCATGACAGCGCCCGCCGATCATGCCGCACAGCGCGTCGATCGCTTTGGCGATGCCGATGGCAGCGGTGAGACACAAGTGAATCGCGGCTGGTTAACCAATGAGTGTATAGTCCAACTGAAATTCGAACGCGAACAAATGTTTCAAGTGCTCGATATCGAGAAATTCGATCCGGCCGATGAGGTGTTCGTGAAGATCTTGCCGCTGAATGAGGAAAGCGAATCGCCTGCGGAGTCGGGTGTACATGTGGAGGTGGCCAAGCTGAAGTATGGCGAAAGCAGCTTGCAATCGCAGCAGGCATTTGGTATTGCGTACGAACGCGGCGATATTGTCGTATTCCATATAACAGCGCCATGCCCACTACAGACCGCATTCGCGCTACTCTTCCACACGCCCGATCAGCGCGCGATCGGTAAAGCGGTTATAACTGCAGCGCAGCTGGCCGGCAGCGAGGGTGTGCTGGAGTTATCGATTACCGAACCAGTGCCAGAGGCCACCACGATTATCGCGCGCCTCACACTACCGTACCTGATTGTTAAGCCGTTCGCCGACAAGACGCTTGACTTCCGCACCACATACGCACACTACTGGCCCAAGAGTTGGCCGAATTTGAATGTCGGCCATCGCGGCAACGGACGCAGTTATATTGCCGATCCGCCAGCGGAGCGTGAGAATACGATTGCTTCGTTTATGCGCGCTTACGAGAAATTCGCCGATATGATTGAGTTGGATGTGCATTTGACCGCCGATGGTGTGCCCGTGATATATCATGATTTTGGTATGCGCACCGCGCGCAAAGGTAAAGAGGTGACAAAGGCAGAGCAATTGGAGTATGTGTTGATTAAAGATGTGTCATACGAGAAGTTGAAGCAGCTGCGCATATTTGCGGTTATAAATGGCAAGCCCGTCGAATTTCCATCGCACAACGAGGAGCCACGCATCGAACATCGCATCTTCCCCACACTCGTCGATGTGCTGGAGGGTTTGCCCAAATCGCTGGGCATCGATGTGGAGATTAAGTGGCCACAGCGTCGTGCCAGTGGCGCGCACGAAGCGCAACAGACAATCGATAAGAATTTCTTCACCGATCGCGTGCTCGCGACCGTCATCAATCATGGCTGCGGCCGGCCGCTGCTATTCTCCAGCTTCGACGCGGACATTTGCACGATGTTACGCTTCAAGCAAAATCTATTTCCTGTGATGTTCTTGACGCAAGGTCAAACTAAGAAATGGTTGCCATTCATGGATTTGCGCACGCGTACCGTCGAACAGGCCATCAATAATGCGCAAGCCTTCGAATTGGCTGGCACGGCGCCCCACGCTGAGGATTTGCTGAGCGAAGAGGGCGCCGAGTTGTTGAAGAAGGCGCGCAATTTGGGTCAGATCTCATTGGTGTGGGGTGATGATTGCAATTCGAAGGAGCGCGTCAAGTATTTCGTTGATATTGGCGCAACTGCGACGTGCTACGATCGTACCGATTTGTATATACCGGAGGGTAAAGAGCGCGCTTTCTTCAATTCATCTAGTCTGCTGGCCGAGTTCGAGGATCAGTGTTTGCGTTAAGATGGGGGTGACGCACGTGTTTGGAGGTGGTTTGAGGGACAACAATGTGAAAAGGGCGGGTAGCTTTTAAGATAACAACAAGATCGGCATGTGTCGATCGGCGCCGCGACAGAGGGGTGTGAGCGCTAATGGGGGTATTAATAAGAGTTAGTATAAGAAGATGGAAACATTAAGCATGTAGAGGCATTGCTTTAAATAACTAATGTTACTTTACAAACATATATTTTTTTATATAGAAAATAAGCACAAGAAAATGAAATGAGATATAAAAAAGTAGAAGAGAAAGAGATAGAAATGTAGAAGTAATTAGAGGAAATAAAAAGAGGAACAAAAGAAGCAAGAAAATAAATGAATAAAATGAGGTGAGATATAAAGGAGAAGAAAAGACAAGAAAATAAAGCAGAAGCTAGAAAAAAGGAAAACTCAGAGGAGAGAAAAAGGAAATAAATAGTGAAAAAGGACAGAGAGAAAATATAAAAGAGAGGAATAAGAAGTACAAAAAGAAGGAGTAAATATAATAAAAAATAGGAGAAAAAAGCCAAAAGGAACTATATTAGGAAGAAGAGAGAAGAGGAATAAGCGCAGGTAAAAAAGTAAAGGAAAGGAATAAAAGTAAGAAAGAATAGAACAAGAAAACGAAAAAAGGTAAGGAAAATAAAAAGGAAAAGAAAAGAGAAGTAAGAAAGAAAAGAACAAGAAAACGAAAAATAAAAGAAGAGAGTGAATGAAAGAATAAAGAAAAGGAAAAGGATAGGGAAAAGAGAAAAGAGAAAAAAGAAATAGGTAACCCCAAAAGAAGAAATATGAGGAAAAAGAAAGTATAGGAATAAACACAGTTAAAAGGGAAAGGAAAAGAAAGGAAATAAATGTAAGAAAGAAGAGAACGAGAAAACGAAAAAAAAAGAATGAGAAATTAAAGGAAAGAATAAGGAAAGGTAATAGAAAAAGGAAAGAGAAAGAAGAAAAAGGAAAGAAAAAGAGAAAGAGAAAGAGAAAGAGAAAGAGAAAGATAATGATAAAGAAGAAAGAGGATAAAAGAAAGAAGAGAAACCAAAAGAAAAATCAAAAGCCGCAACTTAAAGGAAAAAAAGAAGTATAAGAAGAAAAACAAGAAAAAGAAAAGAAAGAACAATAAGAAGTATAAAGAGAAAGTGAAATGGAAATGAAAAAACATTAAAGGTAGAAATAAAAAGAAAAAGAGATAATATAGGATAAGAAGGAGAAAAAAGAAATTTAAAGGAAAAGTGGTAGAAAAGTGAAATAATTTTAAGAAGAAGTAGACAAATTAGTAAATTAGCAAAATGGTTTAATAAAAGAAAGAATAAAAGAAAAAATAAGAAGATGATGAAAAATAAAAGGAAAATGTAAGTAAATAAGAATGATAAGGCAAGAGAAAAAAAGCAGAAGAAGAGCAAAAGAAAGACGGAGAGGAAGAGGAAGAAAAAACTTTAGAATTTACTAAAAAAAATGTAAGAGATGGATAAAATTATAATATATGAGTAAGCAAGGAGATCTTTTACAAGAAACTTAGCAAATCACGCATAATACTTTTTTGTATTAATTAATAACAACATACAAACAAACAAAAAGCAAATGTAGATATTTATTAAATTATAAAATAATCAATTTATGTTTCAAAATGAAAGAAGAGAAAAACCAAATGCAAAAAAGCTAAAACTTGAAACTATAAAAGAAAACAAATTAAATTTAAAAAATATTAAAATTTAATTTAAATTAAAAAATTTTAAATATTTAAAATTTAAAATAAATAAATATAAAAAAAAATAGTTCCCTTAAAAAAGAAGAAAAAATTAGAAAAACTTTGGAACTGTTTTTTTTTCTTCGGCGCCACTTTCGATCGTGCTTTCTACTGTTTGCTGGCGAACAATGCCGATCGCAAAGCGAGCGCAGAGCGAAATCAATAATGCAAGTTTATAAGGTAAAGTAGTAGAAGGCGGGTAATGGCGTTTGGCAAACGAATGGCAGCTGCTAACATTTGGCTCGAGCTCACGTGTATGTGGAACTGCGAACCCGAAATGCAGTAAGTAATTCTACCTGGCCCTTTTGCTTTTCATGGAATAATCTACATATATATATATACTTTTCATATACATACATACATGTGGACATAATACTCTCGAAGGTTGTGCCTATTTGTATGAATTATGTACAGATTAATTAAACGTTTGAGAAAATAATTTTCAGTGTTTAACGAATGAGTTTATTGATTTGTTGGGTGCTTTCAACTAATTCTGCATAGATCCAAATGTATGATTTTCTTTATGAAAAGTAGAGGAAACAATCGAGCATGATTTTGCAATTTTAATTGTGAGATTATCACTATGGGAAAGCCAACGTAAGTCTCACTACAGTTTAACTAGTCTGAATTGCTTGCCCATTATGGCTTAGCAGAGCTACGAACCTTCAACTAGCTTGCCTTATAAAATTGACAGTTATTGATTGCAAAAATGACAATAGATAACTTAAGTCTTGAATTTCAAGTATTTTTTATTTTTAATTTTATTTATTTTTTTTTTTAAATCAGTCTTAAATTTTTGAAGATTTTTTATTTTTAATTTTTTTTTTTTTTGAAATCAGTTGTACAAAATTTTTCTAAATTATATACATAATATACATATGTATTATTAGGTAGTTTTTTTTTAATTGTATTTTTTTGTAAAATATTTTGAAAGTTATGTGATATTAAATAGTTTTTATATTTTCAAATTAATTTTGTTTTTATAGCTTACATTATTATGCTTAAAGGGCTTTAGATTAGATTATAAATATATATTTATTTACTTTTGTTATTATTTAATAATAATTAGATATAAACTGCAATAGTTAGTCGAAACAAATATACATACATAAATAAGCCAGGAGCTTTGTTAAAATAAATTTGTAAATTGTATGATTTTAATTACAAAAAAAAAAAAACATTAAAAGCAGTCGTTTGAATACAAAACATTTAAGGCGGATTCATCGTTCGAGTTCAGAACTTTTTTGCCATGTTGTTGTTGTTGTGTTTTCGGAGTGTGAGAGGAATTCCGAAAAGTATTATTTTTATTAGTTAACTCAAATTCAACTTTAGTTCTGAACTCGAACGATGAATCCGCCTTTAGTTGCAAAGCGTGTGAATAGCCTTGTGCCCAGGCCTCTCATAAAATGTATATTGGAAGATCTCTAAGGTTTGCTCTCTTACCGTAGCATCTTTGCATATTTTGGAAATAAATAAAAACACGAAGTCAGAACCACATTGGAAAAAATATGAACAACATTGCATAATCAGTGCAGCCACAATAGTCCGAGGTACTTCCATCCATAGTGCTCATCAATTCACTCAAATGCTGTTTTACCACAATTGTTTACAACGTGAACAACCTGCTTTCGGGAACATGCTACGTAATTATCTCTCAAATTAAAGTCAAATCATTAGCATAAAAGTCTGATGGACTATAATTTTAATCAATCAAAGTATTTCATTACACCACTCGTCGGGAGAAACAATGAGTTTGGAGTGTTCAGTAGCAGCGTAGAGCGACAATGCTCTCTATAATATAGAACGCTCAACATTTGAGCATTAACGATTGAGTTTCATTGGCGTTAAAAACGAAGCGGAAATTATTTCGATAATGTTGATAACATCGAAGAGAGATCTATATTCTAGCTCTGATTTCCTCTTTTCATTTGACACCAATATTGCTCAAAAATATTCCGGGGTTATCCAGGACCACATTTTGACCCATATCTGCGGACCCGACCTAGGAACTATGATGAGTACAGCTCTAGGTAAAATCCCTACTCAACACCTTTCATTTGATACTAATATCGTCCAGAAATATTTAGGGAGAGTGATAAATAAATAGACTTGATTTTTATATCTGATAAAAAAAATAAAAATCTTAATAACAAAGTTTTTTGGTTTTTTGTTTGTTTTAATGGTTATTCAGGCCCAAAGTTTTTTTTTGTTTTTTTTTTTTGTTTTTATAATGGTTATTAAGAACCAAGAAAATTTGTTTCTCATGATAGTGGTTAAATATAACCAATTCACCAAATTCTTCTTTTTACCCTATTTCTTTTTCTTTTACCCTATTTCTTTTATAACCGTTACGTCCCTGGTTTTTATGCTGAACTTTTCAAGGTGAGCGAGTACTCGCTATTTTTGCGTTCCCATTATTAGACCATAAGCATATTCTACTAGATCTGCGCTTAGTGAACAGCAATAGACAGCGAGTAAGTCGTATGAAGAATAGTGTGCCTAATGTATAAAAGTCGAGCTATGTATATATATTTTTTTTTTCGTAAAATGTGGATTTTGTATGCATAAAAATTATTAAAATTGTTTCATTTTACAAAAAAAAATTAGGTTGATATCATAAAACAAATTAAAAAAAAAATAAAACTGCATCCAATAAATTTAAATTATTTTGTTATTTCTCGAGACTGGTTGAGTCTTGAGTTGAGTCTCTTAAGGGCCATTGCTTCGGGGTTTTCATGTTTTTTTAATGTGTATACTTTACTGGAAAAGTAATATGCTTCGGTTGAGGCAATATCTTTGAACAATAAATAGAACATGAAGCATAAAGTGCTGTAAAATATTGGCTAGAAAAAAAGTGAAATAAGAAACACTAAGCTTTAAGATCAAACTTAATACAAATACATATGAAGCAATTTAGAAAAAATCGAGAATATTCAAAAAAATATAATTAATGATTACACTAATATAAATAAATATCAGAAAAACTTACTGCACAATCAAAAAAGCAAACAGATTTATATTGAAAAAAGAGTTAAAAATAATTTTGTGATATACCAAATTTAAATATTAAAATCGATTTAAATGTTATGCATGTCCCTAGACAAAAGTCACCATTTCATTATAATACTAGTGCTTGTAATAAAAACAATGCAATTTAAATAAAAATTTAATAAAATATTGGTTGACAATAAATAAGCAAAGCTAAAGGAAATGTGCAAAAATTGCAAAAAAAAAACACATTCAAGTCAAATATATTTTTTAAAACTGCACTTGTTATGAAATGATAAAAAAGCGGAGAAAGATAAACTCCACAGAACACTTACCTAGTTGTTAAACAATTTATGCAAATTTTCCTATACAAACAACCTAAAAGAAAAATTCACGCATAAACTAATTGAAAATATTTTAAATGACTTTTAATTAGCTAAGTTATATACATATACTACTTGAAAGCGCTTATTTATGTAAAACTTAAAGCACAACAAAAAGAGCAGAATACATTAAAATCAATTTATATAAGAAAAAATATACAAGGTTTTGAAAAAAATGAGCGATAAGCCTTTGCACGTGACTTCCATTAATACATATATGTATACACTTGAAAATAATAATTTTGTTTTTGTACTATGGCACTTTTAAATAAACAAATACATATATAATATATATTTGAGCTATGAAAAATAAAAAAAAATTATAAATCTGTAGGAGAAGCGCTAAATTTCTAAAAGGTATACATGTTTTATTTTACAAAATGCAAACAACTCAACTAAACTAAATACTCGCAAGCACTTGAACAAATTTCCCGAAAGAAAATAAATTTTATTTGTTATTACATTATATTTATAATAGAGAACAAAATATGTATGTGCATGCATATGTATATCTTGAACAGCTTACACATAGCATATTTAACTTAAAAGCATTCAGAAGGTTATATTATCTATCAACTAACTACACCAAAGACAGGAAAAAAGTACAATGAAAAGAGAGAGAGCTGTGCTCTTGAATCTAACAAAAAAAAAAAAAAGAAAAAGAATTTTACAATATTCATATCATACCTGGGTAATACTGAGCAGTAATTGGACTATTACGTACTCAAATACTTTATATTTTGATCTTGAAGTAATGAGTCCGTACTAAGTACTTTCAGAATATTCAAGTACTAGTACAAGTACAAGTACAAAGAATTGAAAAAGAATTGAAGTTTTAGCAAATACTTCAAAGTAATTGAAAAGAATTGAATGTACTTGAAAATAATTGAAAAATGTACTTGAACCGATTATTCAATTCTTTTCAAGTACCTTTTTCAATTCTTTTCAAGTACTTTCAATTCTTTTCAATTACTTTGAAGTATTTGCTAAGACTTCAATTCTTTTTCAATTCCTTGTACTAGTACTTGGAAATTTGGGAATGCAAGTACCAGTCCTAGTACAATTCTTTTAAAATGTACTTGTCACAAGTCGTACTGGTACTTGATATTACCCAGGTCTGATTCACATTAATAAATGCGTTGCTCTATAACTTAGTTTAAAATCTAAACAAGGCATTTTTATTGGGGAAGGGTACCTATGTGGTAAAAATTGGAAAATTAATGACTAGGAATGACTGAAGAAGTAATGTAGAAAAAGCTCAATCACTAGCGCCTGAAACAGCAACGGTTTATATTGCAAAAAGAACTGCCACTTCGTTTGTAATTTAAAAGAAAAATACTTGATGTTAATTCGTTCCAGAATACATAGTATAAAACACAGTGAGAAGTCTCAGTCATAAAATTCTGAGTCAACTAAATATGTAACACTTCCTAAAAGGCAAAGGTGCAGTTATTATAAAGGTTTTCATAAACAATATATGTATATATACAGCAATTTATTTCTACTTACTCACAACGCTTTGCTCACGAGTGTGCTTTCACTTGAAACCACCAAAATTTTAAATGTCGTAAATTATTGCCATACAAATATGCGCATGTTAATAAGTAAGGAAATAGCAAACGAATTGATTTACAGCAAATCAATTATCTATAATAAAAATGTTGAAAAAAAGATGAAGCGTTAAAATATTTATGTCTCTATTTGTGCGTTCATTTATCTATATCGATTTACATACATATGAACATCAAAGCTTAAAAACTATTTAAAAAATTCACGCTTCACATTCACAGGCAAATAGCAATAAAAAAAAACGCCGAAGAAGTGTGGGCACGCTAACTACAAAATAAATATGAAAGAAAAAAAAAACAAAGAAAACGCGTGAATCGATCGCAACGCTTGTTTATAATTATGTTTGTATGTATGTCAATGGGTAATCAAGCTATTCATTCAGTGACTCAATAGTAAAACCTGAACGCGTCAAGCAAACAAAAACTTGCGCTGATCAAGTTTTGATGACCAAATAGTCAAACAAACAAAGTAGTAATTCTGTTAACATTAATTTTTTTTTCGATTTTTGTTTGCTTTAAAACACCTGTATTTTGAGGCGATTTATTAGTATTGCTACCCGCATGCCTACAAATATGTATATCCAGTGGCTTACACGCAGAAAGAGCAGTTAAACCTTAATATTTATGTATTCCAGAAATGAATAGTTTTTTGTGTATTAGAAATTACCAATTTAATTGAAAGTAAGCACTGCTGCGCAATGGTGAGTATTTATGTAATTAAACCGGGTGGAATACAGTGGGCACGGGATATATGGAATAACTAAATACATGTATATTTTGGCGGATTAAAATAATAATCATCAGGCTTTAGAAATATAGAAATTTTGTCAGAGTTACCATTCTTATATCCTCACAGCTATCAAGAAGAAATTTTCCAAGCTTTTTTTATAGGCCCTTGGCCACACTTACAATCTGGATTGTTAAGCGGTGTATATGTGTGAGTGTCGGGTGATTGACGCAAATATGAAAAAGTTTTGATTTTCGTCGCCGCGAGCCCGACAACAAGAACGTATAGCTTGACGACTGCCGATTGCACTAACACACATAAAAAAAACACTCACACATAAACACTGCTTGACATGCGAGATGTTAAGTTGCCAAGGGCTAACGAGTAAGGGCGCATATTTAAAAGCGTAGCAGTTCATTATGTTGATTATCTTGCCCGATTTTTTGGCAGTAGTAGTTATATGAGAGCCCGTTTCGGAGAGATGACTTCTGAGCTTCGACATCGCGGTACTGTTTCACCAAAACTAGATAACGGAATATTTGTTACACCATTCCACCAAGAGATTCTCATTCTCTGACACTCATTCTTCTTTTCTTTCTATTCTTATTGAAATTCTCATTCTCATTCCCATTCTCATTCACATTTTCATTTCGATTCTACATAGTTCAATATTATTACATTTCGTCAAAATATTTTTTTAATAGTTCTTCATTGTTTCATTTTCATTTCATTTCATTTCATTTTCAATTGATTTTCGTTTAATTTTCATTTCATTATCGTTTCATAGTGATTTCATTTTCATTTCATTTTTATTTGATTCTGATTTTCATTTTCCTTTTAATTTCATTCTCGTTTCATTTTTATTTCATTTGCATTCCATATTCATTTCATTTTCATTTCATTTTCATTTCATTTTCGTTTGATTTTCATTCTCATTCCATTTTCATTTCATTTTCATTTCATTTTCATTTCATTTTCATTTCATTTTCATTTCATTTTCATTTCATTTTCATTTCATTTTCATTTCATTTTCATTTCATTTTCATTTCATTTTCATTTCATTTTCATTTCATTTTCATTTCATTTTCATTTCATTTTCATTTCATTTTCATTTCATTTCATTTTCATTTCATTTTCATTTCATTTTCATTTCATTTTCATTTCATTTTCATTTCATTTTCATTTCATTTTCATTTCATTTTCATTTCATTTTCATTTCATTTTCATTTCATTTTCATTTCATTTTCATTTCATTTCATTTTCGTTTCATTTTCATTCTCATTCCAGTTTAATTTAATTCTAATTTAATTTTCACTCATTTTCATTTTATTTTATTTTCATTTAATTTTTATTTCCTTTTCCTTTCATTTTCAGTTAATTATTTCATTTTAAATTCATTTTAATTTCATTTCCATTTCATTTTCATATGGTTTTCATTTAATTTTCATTTCATTCATTTTCTTTCCAATTTCATTTAATTTCATTTTCATTTCGTTTTCATTTAGTTTTCATTTCAGTTTCATTTCATTTCATTTTGGTTTCATTTTCGTTTCATTTTCATTCTCATTCCAGTTTAATTTAATTCTAATTTAATTTTCACTCATTTTCATTTTATTTTATTTTCATTTAATTTTTATTTCCTTTTCCTTTCATTTTCAGTTAATTATTTCATTTTCAATTCATTTTAATTTCATTTCCATTTCATTCTCATTTCATTTTCATATGATTTTCATTTAATTTTCATTTCATTCATTTTCTTTCCAATTTCATTTAATTTTTGCTTCAATTTCATTTTCATTTCATTTTCATTTCATTTTCACTTCATTTTCATTTCATTTTCATTTCATTTTCATTTCATTTTAATTTCATTTTCATTTCATTTTCATTTCATTATCATTTCATTTTCATTTCATTTTCATTTCAATTTCATTTCATTTTCATTTCCTTTTCATTTCATTTTCATTTCATTTTCATTTCATTTTCGTTTCATTTTCATTTCCATTTCATTTTTATTTCATTTCCATTTCATTTTAATTTTCATTTTCCTATCATTTTCATTTCATTTTAATTTCATTTTAATTTACTTTTTACTGCAATTTCATTTCATTTTCACTTCATTTTCATTTTCTTTCATTTTCATTTCATTCCCATTCCATTTTCCTATCATTTTCCCATTCTATTCCATGTCATTTAACTGTTTCATACATTTGTTAATCTCTACTGTCACATTTAACGTGAGTTCACTGTCTTGAATCATAACCGGCGTCAACTTGTCCAGCATTGCCACGCCTAAGTGGCTTAAAGTAATAAAGAAATAGGTACATATAAAGAGCCGTAAGTGAAGTGAGTTCCTGCTACGATTTCTGCCAGCAGCAACAGCCGCACGCTTACACAACACGCTTCATTTGGCAACGAAACGTCAAGCGGCAAACGTTAGCGCGATGATCATAGAAAACGTTACGGTCATAGAAGACGCGACGCGATGCTACGCGCAACAGCATTAAGTGAAGATAAAAAATGTAACAATTGTAGAAAAGAATGTAAACAAAAGTGAAGAGTAAAAGAACAGTAGCAGCGCAGTGCAAACAAAGTGTTAAAACAATAGTTTATTTTATTCATTCAAGCATTGACTAATGAGTGCCAACTTAAATGCTATAAAATTAATCGCATCATTTGCTTGCGTGCTGTTGAGCGCGCAACTACAACTCAGCGCACAAAAGCATAATAATGAAAATGTGAACGCGCCAGATGCGCGAACTTTGGCGCTCGGCTTCAAGATGCTGGCAAGTGTTTTTGCGCCTCGGCCAAAGCCAACGAAGATCACATCCGCGCCAATGCCGCCTTACAATCTAACACAGCAGCAGTTGGGAGAGCTCGAGGCAATCATGAGCGCTAACGAGGATATACAAAGAGAGAGTTTAAGCGCGCTCACCAATCGTACGCTACAACAGTGGAACAACGGCTTGGGTGTTGGCGTTAATAGCGGCGGCAACGGCAGCACAAATGATTATGTGCCCATCGAACAGAGACGCAACTTCCTCTGTTTGCCGCTCTTTCGTTTCTTCAATGTGCAAATGCGACGCACACTGCTACCCAATGAGCGTGTAGCCATTGTGGGTGATCACGAGCGCTTGGGTGCTTGGCAAGTAGAGCGCGCCATCGAAATGATACCGGCGAGTGGCGGGTGTGACGGCGCGCATACGCATTTGGAAACTTGGTCGGCACGTGTGGTGATTTGTGCAAGCACGCGTCTACATTATCGCTACTTTATATACAGCGAAGATGGACAGGGAAGAAGGCGCGTGCGTGAATGGGAGGGCGTGCCATATGGACGCGTGCTGGAAAGATATCAAATGTACAGCGGAAGTGGTCGCGATCAATTCGGTTTGTTGTCACACACGACCATCGGCGATGTAGAGCTGGAGAAGGGTTGGTTGCGTAACGAATATGCGCTTGAGTTTAAATTTATTTGGGCGCAGCATATGAAGTTTTATAGGCGCATGCAATTGAGGCGTTCGACAAACTTCCTGCTGAGAATGACTGTAGCAGAGAACGGGTACGCGCTGCGCGAAAGCGACTGGCGCGATACAGAGTTGGAGGTGTCACGCTATGCTTACAATCGTTCCTACTTCCAAAAACAACAACAGCAGCTGATTGCGAGACGCGGCGGTGTGCCATACACAGCGGGTGATGTTCTGATATTTCGTTTTACTTCGCCGCTGAGCGCGCGTCACTCTTCTTACCATTTGAGCATACTCACAGCGGACGGTTTGGCGGTAGGTGAGGCGCTTGTATTAGCGCTCGATTTGCGTGACTCAGATGGCGTGCTGCGCCTACCCATATTGAGCGCCAATAACGGTTTTCAAATTGGCACGCTTACGCTGCCTTATGTGATCGTACGTCCGCTGCACGGCGCTGCTGCATACAACATGCGTGGCAGCTTCCAACGTTATTGGCCCATGAATTGGCCACCTGTGGATGTGGGTCGGCGCGGCTTGGGCGCTAGCTTTAATCGCAGCGCGCCGCTGGTAGAGAATACAATCGCAAGTTTTTTAGATGCCCACGCGCGCCAAGCGGAAATGGTCGCCTTCGAGGTGCTGCTAACGCGCGACTATGTGCCGGTGTTGTGGCATGATTTTGGTTTTAGAAGCGCGCCCCATGAGCGTGATGTGCGCAGCGATGAGGACTTGGATGCAGAGCTTATCGCATATTTAAGCTACGAGCAGTTGAAGAGTAGTCGCGTGTTTGCACTTGAAGAGGGCAAAATATTTGAATACACCAATTTTAATGTGCGCAATGCAACGCAAACGGAGCGCCTATTTACACCGCTGCATCAAGTATTCGAAAGGCTGCCAC
Source organism: Urophora cardui (assembly GCA_960531455.1). NCBI lineage: Eukaryota > Metazoa > Arthropoda > Insecta > Diptera > Tephritidae > Urophora > Urophora cardui. Next base: position 128,658,875 of record OY482673.1, read on the forward strand.
CAGAGCTTGGTGTGGTTATCGAAATAAAATGGCCGCAATTCCTCGAAAACAATCGGGTGGAAGCAGCAGCGCAAACGCTTGATAAAAATCGCGCCGTTGATGTTATACTCAAAACCGTCATGCAATTCGGTTGTGGTCGTCCGCTAATCTTTGCCAGTCTCGATGCGGATATTTGCACTATGGTGCGTTTGAAGCAAAATGTATTTCCAGTGGCATTTATAACGCGCGGCGCGACTACACGCTTTGCGGATCAACGCTTTAGGGATTTGCGCACGCACACCTTTTTGCATGCGGTAAATTTCGCTCAATCCGCAAATCTCTTGGGCACCGTAGCGCATGCGAACAACTTTTTAAGCAATAACGAGGCGCTACTCGATTTAGGCTTGGATTTGGGTCAAGCGACCTTCGTGTGGAGCGAAGAATTGCTTGTTGCTCAAACCATATTACAATTCAAACGTTGGCATGTTTCGGGCATCATTTACGATCGCATCGATTTGTATGGACCGCGGCGTAAGCGCGAAAGTTTCTTTAACGCACCCGAGTTGGTGGATATGTTTGCGCGTCAGTGCATTGTTGTTGGGCATACGAATTGTAGCAGCGCAATGCCGTTGCCAGACGGTTATGATTTGCATGGCAAGCCGGTGAGTAAGTTGGGTTGTGAAGTGATTGTGCAACAGATTGAGGGGTGAATACTAGCTGCGTTGAGAGAGTTGAGAGAGGGAGTTTAACTTATTTTTAAGGAAGACAGCGAGTAATATTTAATTTATATATATTTAATTTTAATTTTAAATAAAGATATTACTAAATTGAATTTGAAAAGAAATTCCGGACTTTTATCTCACTGTATAAGCGTCTGAAAAGTGTAAATCTCAATCAAAAATAAAAAGTATGGCGTATTGGTCTTGGTAACGTTAAGGCTTAGAGAGAATTAATTGCCGAGAAAGTAAAACATAATTGGACATAACAGCAACAATGTTTATCCAGCACAAAATATAGAGAGTCTCAACGTCTCAAGAGAACCTACGAATCGACCCTCACTTTAGAAAGAGCGAAATTTGGCCATTAAACACAAGGCTTTGGTCTAAGCCAGAGAGCTGTGCCGTCGTCGCCCTCATCTAGACAAGGCAAACGTAATCAGCTCTCTATGGTGGCCATGTGATGTCAGCATGGATTGTGTCCTGTAATCACACCCACAAGGGCCTGAGGCTCCCTCCTTCTCTGCTTGAGGAGGAAGTTTGCTACCTCCCTTTTAGACTTTCTCAAAAAGCACTTTGTAATTTTACAGGAATCTGTAGAGTTCCAGCGAGTTTCCCTTCCCTCATGGAGTCCCTGATATACTTCACACAGCGCCCGCTATACTTGGGCCTATTATTGGCTGGTTGTTCTGCTGATCGGCAATTCCAATTCATCAGCCAGTGTCCGGGTACCCACATAAGTTGAAGTTTATGCCATTTTGTTACGGAGCCAAGCTCCAACTTACATTCGTGAACAATTTTTCGCGCAGTTTCCTGTGCCTTCAGTGAAGCCTGGCTGTCACTGCAGATACAAATTTGGTGTCCACGCCTCCTCTAACCAATTGTCCATTCTGCTGCGTTTAGTATGGCACAAATTTCCGATTGAAAAACCGTCGCCATTTTACCTAAAGCATAATGACATCTGAAGTCGGTCTCCAGATGCCAGCCGTATCCAGTACCATCTTCTGTTTTTGATCCGTCAATGTAGATGATTTTCTTCGATCCTCCTAGTAGAGTTTCTGGATCCTTGCATTCATCTGATCTCTTGTGGGAAAATCGACTGTGTATCGCCTACCAAAGGATACTCGGGGTACCAGCTTGTCATTTGGCTACAGAAAGAAATTGTATTATTCTGAAAGCCTAATAAAAAAAAAAACTCTGTCTCCCGAACTAGAATCGTAGTTACACAATCTGAAGCAGTGTAGTGCACATATCGTTTTCATAGCCTCCTCATCGGTGAAAAAATCCACAGTGAACGGGTTCAACAGATCATTTTACACATTGCACTCATCATGCTGATACACACACTCCTCTGTAGCTTGTTCAGCATATTAACCGTGGACTCAACCATGGTTCTGCGCCACCACACTACTAAGTATAGTGGAGTATTTGATAATCGATCTGACCAAAGCTGCACGGAGAAAATTATATTGATGTAACATTCATATAATGGGTGTCATATCAAACAAAAAATTGTATTATATAAAAAATATGGGTATGGCATCCATAGTTTGTGGATCAGAGAGGGTTATCCATATATATGGATGTGACATAAATATACAGCCCTATCATGAATTTCATGTAAAAAATTTCCTTCGAAAAATATAAAGCAAAACAATAAGAATTTTTCACATTTTGTTTTTGTTTTGCTTTGTAATTTTTGGGAACATTTTGTTCACATGAAATTCACGATAGGGCTGATAGTTTTTTCCGTGTGTGTAAATCCACATCACCATTGCTGGTCTCAGACCCACAAGTCTTGCTACAGGTTCTTCTGCACTGTCCGCAAACTTTCAGTGCCTTCTTTACGAACTACTCCACCATGATGAAGCAAGCCCCGTTTGGCATGGCTGAACGATGAAATTTTTCACTTTGTTATAGGTCATTATAGAGTAAAGAGCGTGTTTTTCTGACGCCCGTATGTATGCCAATGAACTTCGTTTTTATAAGCCACATTCAATGGGTCGATAATAGGGACTGTAAAGCGCATGCGTAAGTGTCTTCAGGGTGTACTTAGGCTTTTTAGGAGTCCAATAATAGGTTTGTTTACTGATCTTTTAAATTCCTTTAAATTCACAAAATACCTTGACATTATTTAGTAGGCACATGAAAAAACAGATGTAACTAATGGCGTTTTCTTTTCTACAAAAAAATGTTGCCCTCCTATATCCTAATTATTATTTCGAGAAAAGAAAACGCCATAAGTAACTAAAATATACCCCGCCGATAAACATTTCATTAACAAATCCATTAAGCACACTTAACCGACATGAGAAATGCTCTCTTATATCCCATCGATTTTATTTATGCAAACAAAGGATTTTACGCTTATGGGCATGCAATAGTTATTATGTACTACACAAAAGCAGCGAATGCCGAAAACTGCATGCAATGCAAATGTTAGTAGTGTTTTTTTATACCTTTCATGAGAATGAAATGGTATTATAACTTTGTGCCGAAAATAAAATCTTGAAAGTACTAGAAGGAGGCGTGACAGACCCATCAATATATATACCGATATAATCAGAATCATGAGCTGAGTCGTTTAAGCCATGTCCGTCTGTCCGTCCGTCCGTCCGTCCGTCTGTGTGAACGCAAACTAGTCCCTCAGTTTTTGAGATATTTGATTGAAATTTGGAACACGGGTGACTTTTGGTGCTCAATCGATCATTTGTCGGAATTGGCCGAATCGGACCACTATAACATATAGCTGCCATACAACCGATTGTTCAGATATACACATTTTGGGGTATAACTTCTCCCTTTTTACAGCTAAGGACACGAAACTTTGGGTTATTTGTACCCATATTTACCCAAAGAAGGTTACCGAAAATTGTCAAGATCGGACCACTATAACATATAGCTCCCATACAATCGATTGTTCAGATATACACATTTTGGGGTATAACTTCTCCCTTTTTACAACTAAGGACACGAAACTTTGGGGTATTTGTACCCATATTGACCCTAAGAAGGTTACCGAAAATTGTCAAGATCAGACCACTATAACATATAGCTCCCATACAACCGATTGTTCAGATATAGACATTTTGTCGTATAACTCCTCCATTTAAATAGCCCAGACACCATTTTTTCTAATAAATCGTTCCATAAATAACCTACAAAATTGAAATTATAAATTATACTAAATCAGGCTATGTACAACATACATAGGTAGCTTTTCATTTCCCCACTCATGAAAGGTATGAAGTCTTCGGTACGGCCGAAGACAGCCGCGCTCTTACTTGTTTTTTGCTGTTTAATGGTTGATTTATGATTTGTGCTAATGTGAATGCATTTTCGGCCTTGCTTTGTTTCTTTTATGGGCTTGTCCATATACTCTAATTCCTTTAATTTCTACTTGTTTTTTGAAACTGTATGGTGGCTTTTAAAGTTTATAATTTTATTTTATCAAGAGGAAAGCACAAATTCAAATAAATTTAGTAAGCAGCTCTTTGTATCTGATACATTCACGATATCTGCTGCATTTCCCACACTGAGAAAAAAGTACTATTTTCACATGTAAAAAGAATCAATCAGATTTTTGGTAAATATGCTGACTTTTTTTTTATTAAAATCAAAATCTTGAAAAAAGGAACTATGTAATATTTAACTGAACTCAGACTTATTCCATATGGACCAATTTTGGTTTATTTTTTGTTTCTAAAACGAAGTATTGCATACAATCAGGAATTTTATTTTAAACAAAACTCTGGTTGATTTCATTTTTAATATAAACATAGTTGATTATTTTCTCAGTGTAAGTTCTTATCAGTCTATCTAAGCTACTCTGGCAATTGTCCTTCCAAAGGCAACTATCTCTATAGAGAAGTTAAAAAAAGATGGTTTTCCTTTTAAAAAATAATTGTGTTTGGAAAGACAGTTGCCAGAATAGCCCTATAAAGAACGCATGCAACAATAATCTTATTAACCCTGGCCGCTGTGGTGCAATGGGTAGAGCGCTCGCCTGCTATGCCAGAGGTCTCGGGTTCAAACCCCAGTCCGGACAAACACAAACAATTTTTTCTAATTAATAAAAATCCAATTATTGGTTTTTTAAGAGCAGTGGTCCCCTTTCGGAAGTGAGCGGCATACCCTTCGAGAGTATTGCTGCCATGAAAAAGCTTCTCACAAAAAATGCATTCGCCGTTCGGAGCCGGCATAAAATTGTAGGTCCACCCAATTAGTAGGAAAAACAAAAAGGAGCACACCTCGAATTGGGAGAGAAGCTTGGCCATAAGACTCGTCAGAGTTATAATAGCGCCATTTTATTATCTATATATTATTATTATAACCCTTGCACTGACTTAAGTTCTTAGAAATGTTTCCTTTTTCTCATCGCAGAAGCGCTATACATGGTTCAAGCCCTTACCTAAGCTAACTGGATAGCTAAATTTCTTGTCCACCATATAAGTCATACTCTGAAAAAAAAAAACCCGTAGCTAAATCAACAATTTCCGCTGTTGAGTCTCCGTCTTTGATTCAACGTCAAAATTATTTGTTTTTAAATCAAAGCTTTTGGTTCAATAACTTTCCGTAGTTAATTCAAAGATGGGCCTTGTAGATTCAAAAACTCGCTTGCTCTTAAATATTTTCTTTGTGAGAGAAAATTTTTTTGTGGGAAATCCAACAAAAACAATAATGAGATAAATTTTTTTTTTAAATTTTGTTTTTAAAATGATTCATATAATTCATAGATTCTTTTTTAGAAAAGGGAAGTATAAAAGCATCACTACAATTCAAGATAATTTTGAATGTTCCACTATATGATGCCCTTGGCTTGAATATCAGGTTGATGTCATGGCTCGAATACGGAGGAGAATATAAAATGAAGAAGAAAAAGATAAATAAGAAATAAAGATGGCAAGCAGTGAAGGCGAAGAAGGAGAGAAGAAAATGAGAACAAGCGGAGACTACATATTTGTATTTGGTATCCGGATGGAAGGAAGATGAAGAGAAAAATGCAAACAAAATTTTATTCTATATGTATCTAATTTGAAGCATTACTAAAAGTTAAGCTCACAAACGCAAAAATCTCTTATTCTGGCTAAGCCGTTCGATGCTGTAAATGAGGAAATAAGTCTGTTTTTACTCTACTTTTGAAAAATTCATTAAAAATGCATACGAGGAGGAGGTTAACAAAAAATGTATTTTAAATTAGATAAATAATAAACATAACTTAAAAATAAATTTAATAAAAAACACTTAAAAATACTTGGTTGGTTGGTCGGTAAAAGCTACTTTATCTGTCATGAATTGAGCAGAAAAACAAAAAGAAAAAACTTTGCTCCATTCGTCCTTTCCATCATTAACAATCATTTGCGCTGTTCTTCTTCAACTCTACTCGAAATTTACATGCAATCCTGATTAGAGACATCCATGTAATCACCAGCCACACAAGCAGCACCAATTGGTGTCAACGACTCGCAAATGCCTGTCAGCTTTGTGGAAATTTCAATGGAACAGCGACGTTGCGGCTCAGCATTATTGGAAGCGCTGGATGGGGCAAGGGTGAGCGTATTCGAAGTTTCGCTTTTAGTTTGATGGCTGACAATTGAGTGATGCATGTGATTGTGTTGTTGTTGTTGGTGTTTTTGATTGTGTTGCTGCTGCTGTTGCTGTTGCTGATGATGATATTGTTGTTTTTGTTGTTGATATGGTTGATGTAATTTCAAAAAAGTGCTGCCAGAAGAGGCAGATTGTTTTCCACCATCAACAACAGCACTTCCTTCACGGCTATCCTCATTGCCGCTATGCTGTTTTAGCCACATGGCCGATGAACGGTGATGTTGTTGTTGTTGTTGTTGTTGTTGTTGGTGTTTTTGCTGTTGCTTGTAATCGATCAAACGCTCCATTAAATCTTCGTCCATGCCATCTGTATCCGTTTCGTATGGCGACTGTTCGGCATTGTCTTCAAGTGCACTTGCCAGAAATAGTTCACGTTCAAAACGCGCTATATCGCCTGCTGAAAGTTGTGGTGGTTGCATGCCACCACCATTGATATCATCACCATCGACACCAACACCGTCATTCGTATTCGTATTCACATTCGCATTCACATCAACGTCATCTGCGCCACCTGTTGCCGCATTGGCTGTGCTGAAGGCAAAATGTTGTGATTGTTCATCTAATTGTGGATTGGCGGCATGTTGTTGTGGAAGAGCTTGCTGTTGCTGTTGTTGCTGCTTTTGCTGTTGCTCCTGTGCATATTCCATCGATTTCAGCAAACTAACACCTTCCAGCATCAATTCGGCTGGCAATTCAGCCGCAACAGCTACCGAGTGGTCCAGCCATAGCCAGTTGTAACAAAGCGTTAACTGCAATAATAGAAGCGGAAATTGCATTATCAGCGGCAACTGTCGTCGTGATGGTGCTGGTGGCATGCGCTGACGGCAATTGTTGTTGTTGTTGTTGCTATTATTCCACTTATTTAAGCCTTTTGTTGTCGTTGCTTTTGCTGTTGTCGTTGCCATTACTGCTGCAGACATTTCGGGCGCCTCAATGTGGGTTTGGAACTTTGCTAATAACGGTGTTGCGTCTAATTCGTGTTGCTTGGACTTTAAATTGTCGTTTTTGTTTGCCTAGCAAATTCAGTAAAATTTGTATGCAATTTTTTGCTTGCGGATTTCTTTTATTCTTATTATTTTTGTTGTTGTAGCACCAAAGAGATCTGCTCTGTTGTGTAACTGTCAACACGCCTGGCGCAAATGACAGATTTGAATTGATTGCGATAGGTTTATATAGTTTGTTGCATATTATTAGGCGCTCTGGTGGGGAATGCGGGTGCGCTGCGAAACACTAAAAGGTCAAGTGAGGCCAATAGGAATTTCTTTGCATCAGAAAAGTTATTACGTTCGGGGTTTTTAATAGGGCTTCTATAAGTTATAATTGGCGTTTTCGATTCGCCATCCAAAAAGCGAGGTCGGATCGAACAAAAATGTTCGAACCCATAATGAGTAGTAGCCATACTCGCTAACTGGTCGATAAAAATTTCCGTCTGCTCGCTATCATTCACATATAAATTTGGCAGATAGAAATTTATAGAGAGCAGACAAATTGTGAAAATATAGAATAGAGCCTACTGGTGTCACTGGCAATATTTTGCTTATCCGCTTATACTTTGAAAAAAAAAAAACCCGTAGTTAAATCAACAACTTTCCGCTGTTTTGAGTCTCCGTCTTTGATTCAACAGCGAAATCATTTGTTTTTACACCAAAGCTTTGGGTTCAATAACTTTCCGTAGTTAGTTCAAAGGCGGGCGTTGCTCTTAAAAATTTTCTTTGTGAGAGAAAATTTGTTTGTGAGAAATCCAACAAAAACAATAATGAGATTAATTTTTTTTTTTTAATTTTGTTTTTTAAAATGATTCATATAATTCATAGATTCTTTTTTAGAAAAGGGAAGTATAAAAGCATCACTACAATTCAATATAATTTTGAATGTTCCACTATATGATGCCATTGGCTTGCATATCAGGTTGATGTCATGGTTCGAATACGGAGGAGAATATAAGATGAAGAAGAAAAAGATGAATAAGAAATAAAGATGGCAAGCAGTGAAGGCGAAGAAGAAGGAGAGAAGAAAAGGAGAACAAGCGGAGACTACATATTTGTAGTTGGTATCCGGATGGAAGGAAGATAAAGAGAAAAATGAAAACAAAAATATATTTTTAGGTGACTAATTCTTCCAACAGTTTCCGTTGTTGACTTAAATACGAAAGTAATTGAATCAACAATCTCCTCATCTTTGAAACGTTGTTTGGCACATTTCAGCTGCGGAAAATTGGTGATTTAACTGCAAAAATCTTTCGATTTCAGCGTTTTTTTTTTTTCAGAGTATAAAAATCATAAGGTCCTTTAAGTTCCATATATTAAATTTACGAGCGAGGACATCAAGCGCACTTATAACCCTCCACTATCCAAGACTCAATGCCGATAATTTTATACCATTTTACTTATTCACAATAGAAAAAATTGGCATAATCAGTTACGACCCAGTTTAATGAGTAGCTGGCATACTCTCTAAAGGTATCTTAAGGTCTCTAACATTTTGTATGAAAACTATCAGCTAAGAGAGCAGAATGAAGTATAAGCGAGCAGAGAAATACCCTAAGAAACACGCCTATTATGAGGTCGACTAAACTACCAAGTGATAAAGAACTCTTTTCAGTCCGCTGGTGGTTATACAAATTTAAATCCTTTGTGAAAATTTTTTGTATAACATATTGATATATATATTAGAATTTATATTAATTATTTGTTTGATTTTTACATTTGAGGTATCATATGAAAGGGAAGATAAAGAGGAGTAGAAAGGAAACTAGAAAGAGAAAGAGGACTGCGACAAATGGCCTTTTGGAGGTCGCTTTAAGGTTACCATAGTCTAGAAAATTATTCGGAATAAAACTTCACTATGGCGCTCCTCGCACAAAACTTTTGTATAAAAAAATGTAGGTCCACAGAAAATAAAAATAACCAGTAGCTATCTAGGTATATGCTTCATTTTATATTTTATTAATAAGAATCTATGGACTTAAACCAATGTATATTCTGTAATTTTTAAGGGGAAGTCAAATTTAAAATGGCAATACAAAAAAATTGTCAAATGTGGCAATCAGTGGTCTTCCACCCACAAATTGTCGCACAGTGTAATTGAAAGCCACAGCATCGCGTGGCAGGGTTTACTAGTTTATATTAATAAGAGATATTGGAAAATCGTGAGTATAATTTTCTGTGTTAAGAAGAAGAAAATCACGCTGATCCTACAGAAAAAATTGGCATATAAATTACACCAACACATGGCATGCTTAGCACCTTAAAAGTAAGCAATAAAATGTTTATTAACTTTTCTTCGACAACAAGAAGAAGAAATGTTTATTATAAAAATGACTAGCAGCAAAATGTATGCTTTTAAGTCATAAACAATTATTTAGGAAATTAAATTTTTGTTAAATTTATTATAGCATAAGATATATATTATGTTACAAAAATTCCTATAGGGCCACTGACACGCAGTAATACATTTTATATCAAAACACAAATCGAATCATCTATATAAGTATGTACCTATAATTCATGTCACTGTAGAGCTGTGAATTTGTATGTTCGTATGTATATACCCAGCAGTATTTATAGGCTGGAAAACAGCACATATTTCCTACTGAATATTCAGTAGAGATGTAGTTCTAATATCTGAACTTTCCCTTTCGTTTTTATATAGAGGTGGCGGCGAAAATCAACTACCTAAAAACTGCCGAACGAGAAGGGAGAGTTTCTGTAGGAAAAAAGGCCTGAATACGCAGGGAGAACTTCCATAGCATGTATTTCAGTACACCTGATGTCTTCACTGCGTGTTCAGTTATTTTTTCAGCAATGAATTTTGAACTTAGTTTCAGGCTATTTTTCATAATGAATATTCTACTGAATATGCAGCTCCTTACCTCAAATACTGCTGGGTATTTACAAATTTATTTTCATATACATACATACATATCGTCGGCCTGGTGCCAGAAACACAAATGTGAAAATTTTTTAAGTGCGATGTCTGCTCTTTATCGGGTATATATTGATATAATAACAATTAATATTTGTATATATACTTATGTACATACACGTACATATTATTTATGTATGTTTACACAAGCATTTATACAAATATTAATTGTTATTACATCAATATATACCCGATAAGTGTTATTAAAAAAAATTTCACATTCGTTTTTCTGGCAGGAGACCGACGATATGTATTTATCTATACTCATGCCCAAGTCCATTTATAGATTTCAATTTCATTACAATGTCTTCATTGCCAATTGCGCGCACGGTTTTCTTCTTTGCTTTCTTTTTTCATAGCTAAAATCATTTCATTGTGTGTAGTATTGTTATCGTTATTGCAGCAATAATAATATTGCTATTGCTATCTATGCTATGTTTTCGCATTATTACTCGGGTAGGATAATTGAAATTTTGCTGAAGCCGTAGAAAACAATGCACATTGTGAGTAGATGAGGAAAAATCAGCGGCAAAGCAAAACAATGATCAAAACGAATCAAATAGAAGAAAATAAACAGTAGAGAAAATGATAAGCTGAAAAAAATATAAAAAAGAAAAATAGAGAAAAAAAAGCGTTATCTTTTGCTGATTAAATCAATTTTGCTATTTTTAACAACTCTAACGAATCTTTCCTTCTTTTTTTGCTAATGTGTTAGGGTAATAATAGCTGTTGTTAGACAAATAATAACTCAGCATACACTATGTTTGGTTACCAATTCTAAAACGATTTGCAAGACGCATTTTTGAAGAAAAAAAAAAAGATTTTTTGGTTTTACTAGTAATAAAAGAAGGAAAAAAGATTCATACACATGAATCCAATAGAAGTCTTTTATAACTCTTGTTACGGCTCATATGATGTATGAAATTAGGTTCATATCGGGTGATCACATTAATACATCACAGAAATACATGCATAATGAGTGTGAACGCTCCAGCTTAGGATTCCTTTCTGACTCTTTTATGACTCTAAATGTTTACCGGGAAATTCGTTTTCTATTCGGTTATCGATGGTAATTTTTGAACGTTTGCCACAATGCTTATCGCCAGGCTACTACACACTTACATACATACATATGTATATGAAATGGTGCGTATTTGCAAGAGGCGACAGTTCGAGATAAAAATATGCAAATATAGTATTCATGTCTAACGTTAATTTAATTAAAGTATCACTAATTAACTTATTAACTTATTTTTGGAATTTTCTTTAATTAATAATGACCTAGACGTCCTGGCGGGATTGTTTTATAGAAAAATAGATTTTACTAGTAAACCCGGCCACGCGATGCTGTGGCTTTCAATTGCACTGTGGGACAATTTGAGGGTGGAAGACCACTTATTGCCACATTTGAAAATTTTTTGATATACCTTCATATCTACTGGTTGTTTTTATTTTCTGTGGACCTAGATTTTTTATACATAGATTTTGACCAAGGAGCCCCATAGTGACGTTTTGTGCCGAATATTTTTCTAGACTATGGTAACCTTAAAGCGATCTACAAAAGGCCATTTGGCGCGCTCCTCCTTTTCTTTCTAGTTCTCTTTCTCTTCCCCTTTCCCCTTTATTTGCGCTTTATTTTCCCTTTATCCATTTTATTTTCCGTATTATTTCCTCTTTCACTTCCTGTACTTCGCCATATCCATCCCTTTCATTTTCCTCTTCCCTTTCCTTTTATTACCCATCTTCAGTGCTAGGCCTTGCATGACACTTCAAATTTAAAAATGAGATAAACTGTCCCGTAAAAATGGATTATTGAACGGTGGCACCCTTTTTGTAAATAATTTAATAAATTACTCATTTCAATGCCAAGTCCTTTCATATGACACCTCAAATTTAAAAATCAAACAAACTATAGCGTAAAACTGAATTTTTGAACAGGTGGCAACCCGTTTTGAAAAATTTCTATTAAATTGCTCAATATCAGGTCAAGCCCCTTCATATGGTACCAAAAATTTTAAAATCAAACAAACTATACAGTAAAATTAAATTTTCAAACATCTGGCAACCCTTTTCGAAAAAAATTAAACCTTCCTGCACATCTACAGGTCAAGCCCTTTCATCTGACACCATATTTTCGAAAATCGGTATAACGGTGTAAAAGTTATGGTGCTTACAAAACATCGCTTAGCGTAATATATATAAAGATTATTAGAAGAGCAAAAGCACAGAACATTTCACACTAATCAGACATGGGCATCCTCAGTTAAGAAATTTAATTTTGCAAAATAATATGTAAATGCAATTGCAAAACTCCAAATAAAATTACATAAAAGGGTGTCAATTGCAATGACTGTTTTCATTTTCGGGAAACTTGTAATTGTAGTATATAATCAACTACAAAAATTTATGTAAATGAGTATGCCCATGTCTGAAGCTAATGACCATTTATATTTATTATATTTATTATATGTTTATTATTTCATCCATACATCTACTCTGAAAAAAAAAACGTTGTAAATCTAAAGACTTTCGCTGTTAAATCAACTACTTTCCGCAGTTGAAATGTGCCCAACAACGCTCCGTTCTTGTTTCAAAGGTGCGAGCGTTGTTGATTTAAGTCAACCACGGAGATTGATGGAAAAACTTTTCACCTAAAAATAAATTTTTATTTGCATTTTACTCTTCATCTTCTCTCCGCCCGGCTCCCAACTGCAAATATGTAGCCTCCGCTTGTTCTCCTATTCTTCTCTTCTCTTTTTTAAAGGCAAGTAAGTTTTTGAATCAACATCGCCCGTTTTTGAATAAATTGTTGGATCAAAAACTTTGCTGTAAAAACAAATACTTTTGCTGTTGAATCAAAGACGGAAATTCAACAGCCGAAAGTTGTTGGTTTAACTACGGGTATTTTTTTCAGAGTATGTTAGTGAATCGTGTTTGGTTAGCACTATTAAAACATTTCGTTTGATGCAAAAAGAGCGATACTGACGAAAGAATTTTGGGTAGACGACTTTTATATTGAAGCTTTTGGGAGTTGAAAGGTAAGAGCGGAAGAGATATGAAACGAAAATAATAAAGGCAAATAAGAGCAATTACTTTCCGCTAACTAAGAAGGTCAATACAAGCTTCTTCTACTGAATGCCATTTTACCATGAAGAAAATCCCGACGGGGTCTAACTAGGAATGCCAGTAGTTTTTGTTTCGCTAGAATCAAATCAAATTCCAAGTCAAATGAGGCTTGGCTTTCCGCTGTCAATGGCAGATATGAAGAGCCGTAGATAATACATACCAATCAGAATCGATATGCAAGATTTCAGTTCATTAAGCGAGAGCTTTACTTTCCAAGCGCTCAATTATCATATCTCAACAGTTTGATATTCCTATGGTAACTATCTTTATTCTATGGAAGTCTCAATGCCAGCCAATTACTTAAAGTAGAATAATTGCACGAATGTGCAATTAAAAATCTCATGTTCACTTTGGCAATAATATAATATTAGCTTAGACTGCAACAACTTGGAAGTGAAGTGAATTTTTAAGTTAGAAGTTAGGAAAAAGAGCTTAAATCTATAAATAGGCGTCTGCTTATTCAATTAACACTATGGTCTTCATTCCTTATAATTTCATAAATAAAATTTTATTGCAAGAGGATAGACCTGTCATACGAAAAGAAAATTTTAGATATGCATCTGCCTAGAAAGTCGAATAAAAGTAAGAAAGTATCTATACAAGTGGAGCAAAGCAAAGCAAAATAAAAATCTCCAAAAATTCTTTTACTGGCGTCATTTACACACTCACAAATAAGTACGTACGACAAATACGATATCATCACTTTACAATAATCTAACGTAATTTTAGGCGCTTTTACTACATTCTATTTTCATCCCTTATACTAGCAGCACCATTAAAGTCAAAATGTGAAATATGAAATGACTTAAAATTGTGCAAATATTTGCTACAAAAGTTTGCTAATAACAAACTATGTACCTATATTGGCTTATCGTTTCCACTACATTGTTGCTTGCTTTTGAGCTTTCAAGGTCACAAAAAAGGCGGCCACAAACATATTTTTCAACACAGACAAAAAAAGACACATTAGCAGAATACATTAAGTCTATCTTTTTCTGTTTGTCTTTTCGCTCTGTCGCCCTTTTGTTTGATAATCTGCGACTTTGAAAAGCTTCATTATAAAGATATCGCGCGTAAAGCAAGCATATCAAAAATATACATACACATACAAGTATACAGATGTACTGCATGTTTGTATGTACATTAGGGTGGTCCCGAAATATATGGAGACAAATTTTGTAGCATATTTCCTCAACCTCATCCCCAAGGTTAATGCCCATACGGTAAAAGATAGCACATATAAACATAGAAACGGTTAAGGGGTGTCGTAGAGGGGCCAAAGTTCAGAAAACTCTATGGAGACTCAAAAATTAATGTTAATTTGTTATATATATAATGTCCAAAATCGATTGTCCTGTACTAAAAATAACAAATGCAAATTTTGTTCCCGATAGGAGATGTGTAAGGGGTGTCGCAGAGGGGTCAAAGTTCAGATTAACATATAACGACTAAAAAATTAAATTAAATTTTTATATGGCCGAAATCGATAGTCTTGTACTCAGGGATACCAAATATAAATTTTGGTCCTGATCAGAGACGCTTAAGGAGTGTCGCACAGGAGTGCCATGTGGTTATCTGAACTTTGACCCCTGTGCGACACCCCTTAAACTTCTCCTATCGGAACCAAAATTTATATATGGCATCCTTGAGTGTAAGACTAGCAATTTGGGGTATTAGATATACCGAAAATAAAATTAAATTTTTCCAGTCTCCATAGAGTGTTCCGAATTTTGACCCCCGTTGCGACACCCTCTATCAATCTCCGATCGGAACCAATATTTTTATGTGGTATTTTTGACCGTGCTGTTACCGATGTAGGGGGTGAGATCGAAGAAACTCGCTAATTTGATTTTAAAGACCACCCTAATGTAATGTGTAGATACTTTGAGGCGTTGAAATGCTGAAGGCGCCACTAAAAATAATTGCCAACCATTGCTGGCAACCAAATAAATGGGGTTTTGTTTGTGTAATTGGTTATCGTTTCGTTTAATGGGACTAGTACGAGTATCTGCATGCGCGATGGTCATTATAATAGCAATTTACTTATGTAAGTACATATGTATGTATATGCCAGGTTTATCTACACTTCCTTTATGGATAGCTAAATAATAATGGAGAAAATTGCATTGACATTGTCTGATGACACAGTAACTGACGGACGGACTAGTGAATTGTTTGTAATGGCAAATTGGAGGAATGATTTGCTTACTTGGCAAAAAGAAGTTATAGTATATTCGAATGGATAAAAAAAACTGCATGCGGAAGAATAAAGTCATGCGAAAAGTTCGTCGATATTAGTTTATAACATTTACAACTGAAAGAGGTAAACCAAAACACAATACTTGTCTCTTTCTACAAACACAAGCGTTCTAGCTTAGACCAACATGACCTGATGAGAGTATCCAGTTAATCACACTGGATCACAAAATGAAATTTTTTGTCTGTACTTTCAACGTGACTATCCTACCTATATGTAAAATCGGTCGCTGATTCCGAAAATCGGGTTCATTTTTAATTCTATGGGAAGGTTTTTGAGATATCGGCAATTTACCGTTATTTGGCCAATTGCTCCACTTAATCCTGTATACCTCTTTAACGCAGTGAGCTATCTTCTTTGGAGTGACACCATACGAAAGAAAATTAAATTTCCTTTTCATGGCTGCTATAACATTTTTCCCTAACTCTTATAGTCTCTGAAATATTAACGATTCAATTTGATTTTTTTCGATTTTTTACGATTTTTTGAAGAAAAAATTGACTTTGTCAGGCAATATCTTTAAAACCAATGTTTTCACCTTCGGTTTTACTCCTTTACGTGAAGCTCCATTCTATTGGGAAAAAGATAAGCTATCAACGAAGAAAATCCATGGTAAAATGGAAAAGTTATAGGCGATCAAGTAAATACACCCAAGTCGCGCAATGCCTCTGCACGGGTATATTCTATGCATATTATACCAATACCTACACATCTGCAGTAGCAGCACATTGGCAGCGCAGTAGGTAACAGCGCATTTACGGGTATAACATGCATAGAATATACCCGTGCAGAGGCATTGCGCGACCTGGCTGTATTTACTTGATCGCCTATAACTTTTCCATTTTACCATGGATTTTCTTCGTTGATAGCTTATCTTTTTCCCAATAGAATGGAGCTTCACGTAAAGGAGTAAAACCGAAGGTGAAAACATTGGTTTTAAAGATATTGCCTGACAAAGTCAATTTTTTCTTCAAAAAATCGTAAAAAATCGAAAAAATTCAAATTGAATCGTTAATATTTCAGAAACTATAAGAGTTAGGGAAAAATATTATAGCAGCCATGAAAAGGAAATTTAATTTTCTTTCGTTTGGTGTCACTCCAAGGAAGATAGCTTACTGCGTTAAAGAGGTATAAGGGATTAAGTGGAGCAATTAGCCAAATAACGGTAAATTGCCGATATCTCAAAAACCTTCCCATAGAATTAAAAATGAACCCGATTTTCGGAATCAGCGACCGATTTTACATATAAATAGGATGGTCGCGTTCAGAGTATTTTTTGGCTGTAGAGCAGTGTCATTAACACGAAGATTAGAGGATAAAGAAAGCGGTAATAATAAGTATTCTTGAAGTTAACTTGGAAATACTCAGCGCTTTGTGGAAGCTTGAAGGAATCTCGGGAAGTAGAAATTTCGAAATTGGCTAAGAGATCTACAGAGTAAACGGTTGAAGCAAAATTGAGACCAGCTTCTCTTGGAGTCTCGATATAAAACTTATGAAGAAATCTCCTGGATAGAAGGAAAAAATAATATTAACCTTAAATCGAATCTACATTGAATATGAAAGACAATTCTTAATGAACAAGAATGAAGGAAGACATTTCCAGATCAATTTGCAATTTTCTTGTTGTTGTTGTTAAGTTGTTGTTTTTGTTGTTGTTGCTGTTGTTGATAGGTTTTAGGGTGTACAGGGGAAGTAACAGTCCATTGCCGGATAAATCCATTACGCTCGCGTACTAGTCCCTTCTGACACTAGCCCGACTGTTTTGCTAACGACTTTTCTGGCCATTATCAATCTGCTAGGCCGTTGGATTTTATTCGCCTTTTACGACAGGCATTCCTTACAGCGCTGCAGCGGGTATATTCTAAGTCCCCTAACCCGCTAGGGTGTTTTGCAATTTTCTTGTTTCCTTCTTGCTTTTCTTTTTATTCTTCTTGCTGTGACTCTTCTTTTTTTTTTTTTTTTTTTTTTTTTTTAGCATCCAATATATTTTGCCAACTGTATAAATAAAATACATCTAACAATTTTGTGGTTCGTTAAAAGTAATTAGTAATTAATAATGACTTAATAAACTTGGTGGGCATGTATGGATTGCTCTCAGTAGTGCATCCATTTATTGTAGTCCATCAATAAAGATCTGTAAAAGATTTTCTTTTGAGGCGTACGAAACTAGTTGGTCTTGCCGTCAGGGCTAGAGCGAGGGGGTTGGGGTGAGCTAGTAGTCTCGTTTTGTATGATCTAGCATACTTTCTGATTTCTTGAGCAATAGTAGGTATCTTTAGATCACGATGTAGACGGTCGTTAGTGACGTAGTAGGGTGCATTTACAATCATTCTAAGAGTTTTCGATTGGAATCTTTGGAGAATTTCTATATTTGAGTTTGCTGCAGTTCCCCACAGCTGTATGCCATAGGTCCAAATGGGTTTTATTGTGGCTGAGTAAAGCAGGAGTTTGTTGTCGATTGATAGTTTTGAGTTTCGATTCATGAGCCAATAGAGATTCCGCAGTTTTATACCAAGAGCTTTTCGTTTGGTGAATATGTGGGTTCTCCATGTTAGTTTTCTGTCGAGGTGCATACCAAGGTACTTTGTTACGTCACTTTGCGGTATATCAATGCCGTTGAGTTTTACGGGTGGGCAAGTGTTATGTCTAGTGGTAAACGTCACTTGGACAGATTTTGATTCATTTGACTTTATCCGCCAGTCTTTCAGCCAATGGGTAATTTTATTTAAACTTCTTTGAAGCTTGAGTGAGGCCACGTTTGGGTTGAGGTCTGCAGCCAGTACGGCAGTGTCATCGGCAAAAGTGCCAATAGTGACTCCTTCTGCTATTGGGAGGTCATGTGTGTAAAGTAGGTACAGTATTTGGCCCATTACACTACCTTGCGGGACGCCAGCTAAACTCTCGTAAAGCTCAGACTGCTCTGCTCCTTCCTTGACGAAAAAGTAACGATTTTTTAGGTAAGATTGTATAAATAGGAAGTAATTTGTAGGGAGAGTAGTTTTTATTTTATAGAGGAGACCGTCGTGCCATACGCGATCAAAAGCTTGGGATATGTCTAGAAAAGCAGCTGTACAATATTTTTTTTGCTCAAAGGCAGAGTAGATTTTCTCGGTAAGTCTATGTACTTGTTCAATTGTTCCGTGTCCTCTTCTGAAGCCAAACTGGTGATTAGGTATAATGTTACGCTCTTCTATTATGGGTAGGAGTCTTTTAAGGAAAATAACTTCCAAGACTTTTGAGACAACGGGCAGCAGGCTAATGGGCCTGTAAGACGCTGCCGTATCAGGGGGCTTTCCTGGTTTCAGAATCATTTTCATCTGAGCGACTTTCCATTGAGCGGGTATAAATCCAGTTATTAGTACTGCATTAAACAGTTGGGTGAGAAATTTTATGCCTTCGTAAGGTAAGTGCTTTAGTACATTGCCATTAATAATATCGTATCCAGGAGCTTTCTTTGTGTTGAGTTTCGATAATACAGTTTTTACCTCCGATATTGCGAATCTTTTTATGGGGAGGTCCATTTGATAGGGATGACTCAGAGTATTTTCCACTTCTGTTGTTGTGCTTAGTGAGGGTTCAATATCATGTGGGGTGAATACTGACTTTAGGTGGCGTGCAAAAGTATTTGCTTTCTCTGCATCACTTTTCGCCCATTCGTTATTTTCCATTCGTATAGGAGAATTAGAGAGAATCGGTCTTTTTAGCTTACTTGCGGCTTTCCAGAGGGAGTAGTCAGTTGCAGCTTTTGCATCAATATTACTGAGGTATTGTTGAACCTGTTTGTTGTGTTCAATTTTGAGGATATTTTTGAGTTCTTTGGTGAGTGCATTCAATCGTTTCTTGTCGTCGGGGTGACGTGTTTGTTGCCACTTTTTCCTCGCGAGTCGCTTTTCTTTGAGCTTAGCTTTTATGTTGTGGGTAACGTTTGTCCTTTTTTGTCTGGTGAGGGTGGGAGTTGATTTCCACGCAGCTTGTTGGATGCAGTTGTTAAAATGTTCGACTGCTGCCTCTATATCTTCAGCAGATTTCAACGCTAATTTCAAGTCCAGATTAGACGTGATGATGTGTCGGAAGTATTCCCAGTCAGTCTTCCGATTGTAAAGGCTGCATTTATCCGCTGCGGGTGTAAAATTTTTATCAATTGTTACCAGGATTGGAGAGTGGTCGGAAGAGAATTCAAAACAGGGTTTACAAGTTATATCTGACGAAGTCATGCCTTTCACCACGCAAAAATCGATTAAATCGGGAATTTTATTTGTATCTGTTGGCCAATAAGTGGGAGTTCCAGTAGAGAATGGGGTTAAATTGAGATTGCTAATGGCATTGTATAGTTGTCTTCCTTTAGGAGTAATGAGACGAGAGCCCCAGAATGTGTGTTTGGCATTGTAATCGCCGCCAGCTAGAAATCGATTTCCAAGAGTTTTGAAGAAATTTTCATATTCCGCAGTGCTTATTGAGTGCCTCGGCGGGCTATAGATAGCAGAGAGTGTAAGCTGGCCACTCGGGTCTTCAATGACAACATTTGTGGCTTGTATAGCATTTGTACGGAACGAATTCGTGCTGTAATGTTTAATACTTTTCCGTATCAAGATACCTGAGCCTCCATGAGCTTTGTTACTTGGGTGCTTTGTGTGGTAAAACTTGTAGTTGGGTACTTCAAAGTAGCTTTTGTCCGTAAAATGGGTCTCCGATATGAGGAGTATATCTATATCATGGGTCTGAAGTAGAGCTTTAACTTCAAGTAAGTGTTTGGATAGGCCGTTGGCATTCCAAATAATAATATTTAACGGGTTGAAGATGTACAGTTTTTAGTCGAGAAGGTGACGAGGAGGCTCATCATTGCTGTCATTTGTTGCATGACTTGTTTGAGTAAGTCTATCATTTCTCGCATTTCGTTAGTGCTTTGCGTTGGTGTGTGGGTTTCATTACTATTTGGAATAGCATTATTAGGGTTCGAGCGGGGTTTTACGCCTTTCTTTGCTGCTTCAGCATATGTGACTGAGTATGGGTCAATTTGAATTGGGGTTTCAATCTGAATTGGGGTTTGACTTGGCTGTTTTGGTTTCTCTTGAGGCTGTGCAGGAGCTTTTTTCCTCAGAGTTGGGTATTTGGCGCTTTGGAGGTTTTTGTATACCATACAGCCTTTATAATTTGCTGGATGGTTACCTTCACATAGAGCGCATTTGACATCGTCAGATCTTGTCTTTCGCTTGCAATCAGAGGAGAGGTGGTTTCCAGCACATTTTATACATACTGATTTTCGCCGGCAGTAGGACTTTGTGTGGCCATATTGCTGACAATTGGCGCATTGTGGTATTTCACGCTTCGGGTGTGGGGGCTCGAAAGTAATTTTTGAGTGCAGGAGGTTTTTGATTTGATATATCTCCTTGTTGTTGGAGTCGGGTTTGAGCTCAATGATAAACATGGGTAGAGGCTTTTTCGTGACTCTGTGTTTTATGTTCCAGATGTTTGTGACTGAGTGACCGAGATCTTTTAAAGAATCGACAATTTCTTGCGGGTTTATTGAGTAGTGCATGTTTCTAAGAACTACTTTGAAGTTACGTTCTTGTTTTGTTTTGTAAGTATAGAACTCTGTACCCTTCTGTTCTAATTGGGATACGATGGTTTTGTAGGCATCCAGGGATGATGCTTGAACTTTTACTTGATCTTTGCCTGTGAGCTTTAGATCATAGGATTTTGGAGCAACTTCTTGTAGTAGGCTCATTAGAGGGGGAAAGTTTTGAACTTTGTCTATAAATATTGGCGGCGGTTTGGATATTTTTTCAGTAGGTTGGTTTGTTTCCTCAACTTCAAGGGAGGCAAATCTGTTTTCGTTCGCATTTTCATTTGGTTGGCAGGTTCCAAGCCAGTATTGATCAAGCATTGCCTGCTTTTTAGTGCCAGTACTTTTACCTGGGCTTTCGCGTTGACGTTTGGAATTGGTCACATTCTTCCATTCGTTAGTTGGGGTAGCAGTTGTAGATTTTCCCGCATTTTGGGGTTTCTGGGCTTGCTGTTGTTGGGCATACAGCATTTTAAGTTGCCTTTGGAGGCTTTCAATTTGCTGTTGTATGTTTGGTACGGGGACGCTAGGCGTGTGGGATTGGTGTGATGGTTGAGCTATTGATTGGGTTACTCCCTGGGATTTCGGGGTTTGCTGCAATTGGACTTGCTGCAGTTGTTGGGAGCCTCCCTCTTTAGGGGGAGTGTGATTAGGGGGCATACTATTTACTTGTACTTACTTTTTTTCTTTTTTGGCATTAGTTTGAAATTAAGTGGGTATTTACGGGTTTAGCACTCAGGCAACTCTTGATGTTGTATATTTTTGTTTTGGATTTAATGCCTACTTTTAGGCGTTAAAATTATATAGCGCGGTCCACAACCTGCACTAAATTTTTAGTCGTATTTTATATTATGCTTTGTTTTGCTGTTTTGCTATTTTGTTATTGTTTTTTTTTTTTTTTTTTTTTTTTTTTTTTTTTTTCCTTTTGGATTCTCCCGCTATGCGGAGTCTCACTTTTATATTTTAATAAATTGCAATAAATTGCTGCGTGCACTTAAACAATGACGTTCACTTTACACTCCCGGGAAGTAGAAAACTTGAGACTCTTCTTATTATTATTTTTGTTCTGTTAATTTTATTTTATTTTTTTTTTTTTTTTCTTTTTCTTTTTCTTTTTCTTTTTCTTTTTCTTTTTCTTTTTCTTTTTCTTTTTCTTTCTCTTTTTCTTCTTCTTTTTCTTTTTATTTTTCTTTTTCTTTTTCTTTTTATTTTTCTTTTTCTTTTTCTTTTTCTTTTTATACTCAGCTGTACTAGTACACAGAGTATTATAGTTTTAATCACATAACGGTGGATTGTAACAGAATGAAATAATCGAGATAGATACTTATATATATAAAAATGATCAGGGTGAAAAGAGAAATCGATTGAGCCATGTCCGTCCGTCCGTCTGTAAACACTCTAACTCGCTCAAAAATTGAGATATTTTGATGAAATTTGAAATGCAAGTTGGTATCGAGACTGGGACGGTTGGTATTGAAAATGGGCGAAATCGGACCATGACCACGCCCACTTTTCCTATATAGAAAAAATCGGAAATTTGGTATCTCAGTCTCTAAATAGCTGGAGCGATGAAATTTCACCCACGTGTTGAGCTCAGGCCCCTAGGAAGAAATTTGATGAAATTTTGGAAAATGGGCGGTGCCACGCCCACTTATTAGGGGTCAAACATGGAAAGTTTTATATGTCATAACTCAGAAACCATTTAAGACATATCGACGAAATTTGGTACGCGTGATTTACTTAGTTAGGCAAACGTTTGGACGGAAAATAGTTAAAATCGGTTGACGGCCACGCCCACTTTTATATACATGTATTATAAAGTGACCTAATAAAAACATTTTAAGCCATATCTCTGTCAAATATAAAGATCTATCATTGAAATTTTGTCCCATGAGTCGAACTATGGACATAAAACAAAAACCACAAAAATTTTGGAAAATGGGCGGTGCCACGCCCACTTATTAAGGAGCAAACATTGAAAGTTTTATGAGTCATAACTCAGAAACCGTTGAAGATATATCGATGAAATTCCGTAAACGTGATATACTTACTTAGGCAAATGTTTGGACGAAAAATTTCCAAAATCGGTTGACGGCCACGCCCACTTTTATATATGTGTATTATAAGGTGACCTAATAAAAACATTTTAAGCGATACCTCTGTCAAATATAAAGATATGTCATTGAAATTTTATAGCAGAAGTCCAACTGCGAACATAAAACGAAAAACACAAAAATTTTGGAAAATGGGCGTGGCACCGCCTCTTTTTAGAAACAGGAATATACGAGATTTCTGAGCCCATAACTCGACAAATAATTTATATATAATGACGAAACTTGGTGTGTAAACTTTTATTACTTGTGGTAATACGTGTTCAAAATTTTAGCGAAATCGGTTTGACGACCTTTGTCAAATATAGAGATAATTCATAGAAATTTTGTGGCATGAATTCCACAATAGACCGGAAACAAAAAATATAAAAATTTTGGAAGATGGGCGTGGCACCGCCTCTTTTTAGACAAAGGAATATACGAGATTTCTTAGCCTATAACTCGACAAATAATTGAGATATTATAACGAAACTTGGTTTATACACTTTTATAACTTGTGTTAATAGACACGCAAAAATTTATTGAAATTGGTTATGACCACGCCTACTTTTTAACAAAGATATTTCTGGAACACCCTTTGGGAATTTGTAACGTGACATCTTTGTATCTAGAAGTCAAAAAGGAATGAAATTTTGCACAAAGAATAATATTCATATGCTTAGTTGGATGACTGATAAAAATGTTGAAAATGGGCGTGGCTACGCCCACTTTATGCGGCACTCGCCTTATATAAAATACGCCGTGTTTCCATCAAACGCAAACAAACAATGAAAACATACAGCTGAGTATCTAATGTTCGATTCCACTCGAACTTAGGCTTCCTTACTTGTTCTTTTTCTTTTTCTTTTTTCTTTTCCTTTTCTTTTTCTTTTTCTTTTTCTTTTTCATTTTATTTTTCTTCTCATTGCTCTTCTTCTACCTCTTCTACTTTTTCTTCTTCCTTTTCTTTTTCTTCTTATTTATCTTCTTCTTATTATTATTCTTCTTCTTCTCCTTCCCCTTCGTCATATTTTCCGTCTTCTTCTTCCTCTGGCAACAATGGTAACAATAGTTGTTTTATTTTCTGTACACGATTTACAAAAGACTTCAACTCAGCTTAATTGGTATTGGCAGCACGTGTGCTAGTCTGTCTGGCAAACCGCCAAAAAAAAACCAAATAAACTAATTATTTTGAGATATCTATTCGAAACTTATTCTCATATTCTCTTGCTCATATTCCCATTCACAATAGCGAAATAAATTAACTTGGCAGCACTCCAACTCATCTCGTATATCGCTATAGGAGTCAAACTCAGCTCGGACAATTAGTAAGAATTTTGTTGTTGTTATTTTTTTTTTTTAATTTAATTTAGGCGAGTATTATTTTGCAAGTAATCTACAAAAGATTATATGCTAACAGCAATAAATATAATTATAATATTAATTAGTGCGAAAACAACCTTAGCACTTTTCGCTGCTCTTAACCTACAAATAAATTTGTTTTACTTTTATTTCAAACTTTTCGTAAACTGTCAAGGTCGAGAGCCATAATTATTCATAGAAAGTAGAAAAGAAAAGATGAATGTGCTAACATATGTATGTATGTATAAAGTTTGACTTTCGAAGAAGCAGGCGTCTGCAAAGTTGCCACACTTAAGAAAAAATCAATTAAATTTACGTCATACCTACAAGTTTACATACATAAATGATGAATACTTTTCGAGAACTTGAAGACAAAAATTAGTCTTGCGTATACATATTACATACATACATTAGTGCAAGTATATTCACTGCTGTGGCCGCTGTGGTGCAGTGGGTAGAGTGCTCGCCTGCTATGCCAGAGGTCTCGGGTTCAAACCACGGTCCGAGCAAAATACCAAAAAATTTTTCTAATTAGTAAAAATCCAATTATTGGATTTTTTAAGAGCAGCGGTCACCTCTCGGCAGTGGGCGGCATAACCTCCGAGTGTATTTCTGCCATGAAAAAGCTTCTCACAAAAAATGCATTCGCCGTTCGGAGCCGGCATAAAACTGTAGGTCCACCCAATTAGTAGGAAAAACAAAAAGGAGCACACCTCGAATTGGGAGAGAAGCTCGGCCATAAAACTCGTCAGAGTTATAATAGCGCCATTGTATTATATTATTATTATATTATTATTATTATATTCACTGCCATGTTTATTTAATATATTTGCATACAAATAAATATGTAAGTAAAACAGACTGTGTTTTTCAACTCTATTAAGTCAGGTGATCTGCACATCCACCGAATGTAAACAAACGAATTGCAAAGAGAGCACTAACTTAAAATTACAAGGTAAGTAAATATATATGACCTATGTAAATTTTCAAATATTTGCAAAACATAAATAAAAGTACGTCTAATGTACATACATATATGTCCGTATAAGTGCACCACTGAAAAGTCGATACAAGCAAATTTCTTGTAATTTTCCTTTTTCACTTTTACGTATTTAACACTTGTCATGTTTATCCTTTGTAACTTCCATCCTCCAATTATATGGCACGTGTATGCTACATGCGTATTTATGTAAATTATTTAATATCGGCATTTATGTACTTAAAAAATGCGGAGAAAAACGTTTATTAAGAGCAAAGCAAAGTTTGTTTTTTCATACAAGAATTCATAGTACATACATACAAGTGTACTTACTTAAAGTAACACTTTTGTGTATCTCAGCTTACATAAATGACATCCTTCCGGCGCAACGTATATGAGATATTGATGTGAGGCATTTGGTGGTGCAAAAGTCTTAACACGATTTTCTTTCAATGGAATTAATTAAGAAAAAATCGATGTAAGTGAAGTTATTCCCTTGACAACGGGAAGTTCACAGAGACGAAATAACGTACGCAGTTTCAAATTCTTGTATATGTATGTATGTATTTACATTCTCTACCAGAATAGCTCACTTTAATTTCTCGGTCGTTTTCCAGTAATATTTTTATCCTACTAAGATATTATTGCTTGCTTCATTAAATTCGTTGCCGCGATAACTTCAAAAAATCGAGTTTACTATGCATCCCACTTTCTGCGGAAAATCACCAAAAAGAGAGTTTGAATTTGTACTCGTATGATTGCCAAAGTTTTGGAAATATTGAAGTGCAACTTCGCGTGTAACTCGGAGATAGGAATAGTTTTTTTTTTCTAATTTTATCAAAAGGTATGTACGTGTTCCTCATTGTCATCAAAACGCAAGCAACTTAGCTTTAACAGTTTCTATAACAATCAGAGCCTATACACACTTGCGACTCAATCGATTTGGTCGAATTGGACTGTTGTATTCACACTACTCCAACTATTTAGTCGAATCGGTGGCAGCTATTCACACTTGAGACTAAATAGTCGTGCGATTGACAATGACATAGTGTTGCCAATGTTCACATTTTACTCAGCAAATTTTACATTAGTGGTCTTCATATAAAGTGATGAAGTATTAAATTGTTAAAGTTTATCTGCATTCTTACATGAAAGCACCTTCTTGTCAGCTGTCAACTTGATTAATAAATAAAAAACAATAAAATAATCAAAAAGTGCATACATTGTTTGGCTTTGTTTCTTATTAAACTAGCAACTAGCTGTCAAGTAAATTAAAAGAGATAAACGGAAGGAATTACGCTCATAAAGGCGAAACGAACAGAAGTACAAGAAACGAAAAAATAGTAAAAATCAGCCATTAATAATTTTCATGAAATTTCATTTTCATTATTTCTATTTTAAAATGCGATTAATGACACTTGAAGAGAACAACAATATCAAGAAACATATGAAAACGGAAGTAAATATCCTTAGTTAGATAATTCTTGTCTATAACTACACCATTTCCAGATGGATTTTAGAAAGCGTCAACTGGATTTTAGAAAGGGGAAATTGGATCTTAGAAATGTCAATTGGATTTTAGAAAGGGGAAATTGGAATTTAGAAATGTCAATTGGATTTTAGAAAGGGGAAATTAGATTTTAGAAATGTCAATTGGATTTTAGAAAGGGGAAATTAGATTTTAGAATAGCCAAATGGATTTTAGAAAGGGAAAATTGGATTTTAGAAATGTCGATTTGATTTTAGAAAAGGGAAATTGGGCTTTAGAAACTGTAAATTGGATTTTCGAAAATTTATATAATTATTAATTTATACTTTCATACGCAATAAAGAATTTCTATTCGAAAAATTCTGTGTAAAATTTATTTTAAACGCACATTCTGAAATCCAATTCACGCTTTCAAAAATCCAATTTTGTTTTCTAAAATCCTTTTAACGCTTTCTAAAATCCAATTGACATTTCTAAAATCCAATTTCCCCTTTCTAAAATCCAGTTAACGCTTTCTAAAATCCATCTGGAAATGGTGTAGTTAATAAGAAACGAACCTTTTGTTTTTAAACATTTTGAAAATATTAATTGAAATATTCAATCTCTACAATTTACCAAAAGTGAAATAAAAGTAGTGCTGTCAGCATGGCAACTCTTTCCACTACGAATATCACTGTTGTTGTTGTAGTCGTTCGACTAAATTGTCTCAAGTGTGAATACGTAGAAGGGCGCCTTGTTGATCAAGCAGTTGTACAACTGTTTCAGTTGGAATGAAATTGGGCTGCAAATCCAACTGTTTCAGTTGTACAACTAATTGAATGTAGTGTGAATGCTTCCATACATTCCCATGCAAATCAACATTCGACTAAATCGATTGAGTCGCAAGTGTGTATAGGCTCTCATGTGTGCTGATTTTGTTTTTGTGATTTTTGTTTTTGCACAAGAGTGAGGTGCGATATGTTGACACCACCGAAAACATGTAAACGACATTGTCATGACAATGAAAACCTGCAAGGTATAAAATGGCATGCGAATATTCACATACTAGAGTTGTAAATTTTCGGGATTTTGCTAATGACGGGAATTTTGCGATCATAAGGAAAACTGTAAACTTTTGAGATCAAACTAAACTTGTAGTTCACGCTAGACCTGTCGGGTTCCCGATAGTGTGTGCTATTTAAGTGTCCCTGGATGTACTCAAATTTCATGACAGAATCTACATAAATGAAATTTTAATTCTTGCGAAATTTCTAATTCGAAAAGGCTGAAATTCTGAGCGCTCGACATGTCGGGACTTAATTTCTTAACATACAAATATTTAGCTCATGTATTTAAATAAAATAAATGGCTGCCAAAAAAAAATCCACACGCCACTAAGGTGACAGGCAAACGCAGCTGTTAATGGTAAGTAGGCCCCAAGGAAATTGATAACAAAAGGAAGTGAACAGCTGGTGTGAGTGGATTGGAGAGGTGCGCGAGCATATTAGAGGGTAGGCAAAATATATGAACATACACACATCCATTTATAACTACATATGTATTTCCTTCCATGCGTTAAATCGTTTACTGAAGTATGCACAAATATACGCAGTAGCGGCAGGTGTGAGAAATGGCACAGTCATTAGGGGATAATAATTTTCTTAAATCGCGTTTTAAATTAAATTTGAAACTTTGATTTAGAATAATGGGAATTTGCTTGAATTAAATAATTTTTCAATTTGGGATGGCGAATATACTATGTACATAGATATTTGCGTACATATGTATGTATACTGGCATGCGCTTGAATTGGTAGCTACGTGAGGGCTAAAGAAGGAGACCTTGTGATAGACAGTCGGGCCAGAAACTGACTGGAAAAGGAGGATGATGGAACAACTTACATTTGAACAAAAGAGGGATACCAGAGAGTAAAAAGACTGTACACAGATAGAATGAGCTAGAGAAATAGAGATCGAGAAAGAGATTGAGATAGAGATAGACATATATATTGAGATAGAGATTGAGATAGAGATAGATATAGAGATAGAGATTGAGATAGAGATAGATATAGAGATAGAGATAGAGATAGAGAAAGAGATAGAGATGGAGATAGAGGTAGAGATAGTGATAGAGATAGTGATAGAGATAGATATAGAGATAGAGATAGAGATATAGATGGAGATAGAGATAGAGATAGAGATAGAGATAGAGATAGAGACAGAGATAGAGATAGAGATAGAGATAGAGATAGAGATAGAGATAGACATATATATTGAGATAGAGATTGAGATAGAGATAGAGATAGAGATAGATATAGAGATAGAGATAGAGATAGAGAGAGAGATAGAGATGGAGATAGAGATAGAGATGGAGATAGAGATAGAGATAGAGATAGAGATAGAGATAGAGATAGAGATAGAGATAGAGATAGAGATAGAGATAGAGACAGAGATAGAGATAGAGATAAACATATATATAGAGATAGAGATAGACATATATATAGAGATAGAGATAGAGATATAGATAGAGATAGAGATAGAGATAAACATATATATAGAGATAGAGATAGACATATATATAGAGATAGAGATATAGATAGAGATAGAGATAGAGATAGAGATAGAGATAGAGATAGAAATAGAGATAGAGATAGAAATAAAGATAGAGATGGAGATAGAGATAGAGATAGAGATAGAGATAGAGATAGAGATGGAGATAGAGCAAAGATAGAGACAGAGATAGAGATAGAAATAGGTATAGGGAGAGGATGAAACAGACAAAAACCAAGATATTGAAATAGTAAAAGAGATAGTCAGGGATGGACAAATATATTTAATTTGAGATGGACAGGGGAAGGCAGAGATGCAGAGAAAAATATTGAGATTGTAAGAAAGAGACAGAGAGTTGGTCAGAAAAAAATCAGAAATATTTACGAATGTAAATTTTAATGCAACAAATTTGAGCATCATATTTTTATACGATTACTTTCAACGTATAGGTAAACGTTTCAGTTGGCCCTACAAAGCCTTTCCCAAAAGTTCCCAATAAGAGAATTTATGCAGAGCACGCCACGAGGAAAAGTATTTAATGCTCGCTGTATATCAAAAGTCTTTGTGACTGAGTAAATCATATAAGGTGGTTCTTCAAACAGAGTAGGCAAATCTATTTACGAAATACATTTCTTAAACCGAAATATGTTGGTAGATACTAAATTTTATTACTTCATACCTGAAATTCTTTTCTTGATTAGTTACACCCTCCAACACTTTTAGATGAAAAGTAAATACTTTTCCACACGTGCTAAACAAATTTGATTATTTCGTACGTGCTTGTTATGGTAATCTTAATAACATGCTGACTGACAACTTTCTGCTGTGTTATGAATTTTCATCTTGTCAAAAACTCCTTCCGCTCCTCATTAACTCTGAGTTAACAAATCCGTTGCCTTATTTACATTCAACGCAATATTTTCACGCTGATTGGCTTAGCGGCGGCAGGTGTCAGATGCATAAAAGTAACGAAATCAAAACAAAAAAAAAACCAAACACAATTGAAGCGTGCAGGCGATGAGTTGGAAATTGTGATTGACTTGGCGTTTTGGTTGGGTTTGGGTAATTTGATTTGAAATTTGAAGTAACGCGGAAAAGTTGGTGACACGATGTTGGTGAATACAAAATTTAACATGCATTGACACAGCAAAAATAGGTGAGCATTTATGTATTTAAGCAAACCATACTCGTATGCAAGCATATAAGTATGTATGTATGTATTTACGTTTTTAATTAAAATTATATTCATTACATATTCACATAAATGTTAACACATGTTACAATACATATTTCTCTCATTTAATATTCTCACCTGCCTCTGCTCACCTCCCTTTGCGCTTCCGCGTAACTTGCTCGCTCATTAGTGCGTACTTTGCAAGACTTAGAACTTTTAGCGTTTGCAACTTTTAAGCGCTTTTGGCGTTGGGAATTTGTTTAATTTCAACAAAATTTAATTAGCCAATGATAGCAAAACTTTTCAGAGTTTGAAGCTTAAAGTTTGGTAAGCTTATGGATTCGCGCTTCTTCCATTTTATTCTTCGCCGTTAAGGGCATCGGCAACATACAATCTGGATTGAGAGGAATTGCATATGTGTGAGTGTCGGGTGATTGACGCAAAGAGAGAGAGAGATAGAGATAGAAATAGAGATAGAGATGGGGATATAGATAGAGATAGAGATAGGGATAGAGATAGAGACAGAGATAGAGATAGAGATAGAGATAGGGATAGAGATAGAGATAGAGATAGAGATAGAGACAGAGATAGAGATAGAGATAGAGATAGAGATAGAGATAGAGATAGAGATAGAGATAGAGATGGGGATATAGATAGAAATAGAGATAGAGATAGAGATAGAGATAGAGATAGGGATAACGATAGAGTTAGAGCATGCCCGACGATTGAGAGTTAAGTGCGCTCTGCCCAACCCAAAAAAAGGGCAACTCCACAGCATGCTCAAATTATGGTAGGATAAGTATTTTGAATATCGCATATAAGGTTTTGGCAAGTGTATCCTTAAAAATCTGTTCGGCTCTTATCTGTGTGGCCACAGATCTGGTAGGTCTACCATCGACCATAGTTCCATAATACGCCAAATGCTGTAAAAAACCCACGAACCAGGTCATGTCGTGAGAATGAAGTTGAGACACGCTAAATGCAGATGAAAAGGGAGACCTCCACAGCGTTGGGAAGTTCAGGTGAAGACTGACTAGTCCTCCCATGTTATTGCCAAAATCGACTAGACGTTTACGCGCAAATTTAAAAGAAGAAGAAGTTCAATGATACTAAAGAAAAAATGAAAGTCTACTGTAACTTTGCTTACTCTATATGCTCATTAAGGTCGAGTGAAACCATATGGATATTTTTTTTTGTTTTTTCTTTTAAACGTACCAGCAATGAAAAGTTGTCTTTATATGAGTTAATAAACCCCACAAAATTTTATGGCGATAGGATGACGTTTTGAACTGCCCCAGCCCCGCAAAGTTGAAAGCAATAAGCACGATCTGGTACAAATATGAAATTTTTAAAATTATAAAATCAAAAATCAAAGTATGTGGATTGATAAACATGGCTAAGCTGAGTATTAAAGTGAATTTGTTTTTTTTTTGTTTGGAAATAACAACAACAAAAGTTATTAAAGGTCAAAGATTGTATTATGCATTTTTTAAATGGCATTTAATTAAAAACTACTGTACCGATTTCGAATATTTTTATACCACTCGATAGATATTTTTATACCCTTTAATTTGATATACATTTTATATATGAAAAGTAAGTATGGTAAAAGGGGGGTTTGCCCCCCGCAAGGGGAAGCTATGGAACCCACTCGAAAATGTATATGAAATTAAAGGGTATAAAAATATCTATCGAGTGGTATAAAAATATTCGAAATCGGTTCAGTAGTTTTTAATTAAATGCAATTTAAATAAAAATAGGTAAAAAAACTTTTTAAGTTAAACGGTTTTATATTATACATACATTGCAATGTTTAAGATAAATGTACTAAAAACCAAAAAATAATAAAATAGATACAGTCGTGGGAATTATAAACATTTGCATAGACTAGACTAAAATAAAACCGGGGGGCACGTCAATTGTCTACAAATTATCGACTTAATGTGCGATAGAAGAATCGTTTAATTCGTCGTTAGGCAGTTGGCCCGCAGACGGTGAGGAAATTACTTACTACTATTTTAATTCACCCAAAAAATGAACTGACATTTGACAGTTGCCACTGACAGAGTAAAAATAATAAATTGTATATAAAAATTAAACTTAAATTGAAAAAATGAGTGCTGCAACTACGCTGGCAGTTATTTTGGTGGAAAATGAGGGCCATGCAGAAGAAGCATTTATAGAAAGAGACTGCGTGATTACTCAAATCCCTTAGAGGTGCTTGAATCTGTGTAAGTTTGCATTGCATGAGTTGTAATTGGCTTTCTGATTACCAAAAGTTTTTACAGATTCGTTTCAAGCTATCGGGTGAATAAAGAAGCTTTCATCATGCTATTAAACACTATTGAGCTCCACGTGAGACACACTTCTATTCCAACGTCCTTGCAACTTTGCGCTTTCTAGCCGAAGGTGGGTTTCAAAAATCGCGATGGGGCGAAGTACTGTACGAAAGGTACTCAAACAAGTGTTGCGAATTTTAGAAAAGTACTTGGTCACCGGTGGGTGAAATTACGTATGATGCTTATCCATAAACTGGAGAAGAATGGTCTCCTGGCGCACATTTTTATGTTTACGCTTAAAAAATATAAACAATTACTTTATTTATTTCTTCTTATGTTTAAATTAACTAATTCCGTAAATTCATATTGCAATTCAGTTTACTTACATGCCTTCTTGCACCAAATTCACCAATTCAAATAGAAGTGATTGCTAACCGACTCTTTAATGTGAATTCGTTTTCCAGAACAATCATATTCACTCGGAGTTCATTTTAGAAAAATATGTGAAAATGAAACTGTGAAAGTGAAATACAGAACAGGGTATATCGGATTCACATTGAATTTGATTGATATTCACTCGGAAGTGAATCGCAGAACCTGCCTGATTTTTTCCTTATAAAAAAAAAACATTGGTCATGAGAGCTCAAAAATGAAGCCTAAACGAAAAAATATCAACTAATATGTACTATGTGTATCGAAGCAAAACTATTTCAGTTTTTAATCGGAGATATGCTCTTCTTTATTTGCCTGTGCATATTCACAATGAACAGTAAGCGCTCCAAAATATTCTCATTATCCTATAATCACTTCCTTATTTTTCCTGTATACCAAAAATAGTAAACAACTTCTTGAAAATAAAAATTGCCAAACACATGTGAAAGTTACCAAGAAACCAACAGCGAAAAAATAACCTATTTTGGTAATTACCAAGTTTGGCAACCGTGCTATAAGTGCTATAATTTATAGCCTATAAATAGAATTTGAACAAAGAAAAACAAAAAACCAGTTCTTGCTTTGCATACGTATGTATGTACATGCGATTGTTTTTATTGCAAACACAACAACAACAAACCAGAAAGCTTGTTACTTATTGGCTTGCAGACGGGAGTGAATTGAATGAAATTCATAGAGGCTATTTTAAAGAAAGGTAACTTAAAAGCCTCAATGAAGCATGGAATATAATGTTGAATGTCCCACTATATGATGTCGTTGGGCTGAATCTCATGTCGATGTCATGTTTCAAATCCGGAGGAGAATAGAAATAATAGAATAGAGAAAACAATAAAAGTAAAGTGAATGTTTCAAAAAAATAATGATTGAGTTAAACGTTGCAAATTTTAGGATGGGATGAAGTTACATACTTACATACATACATACATACAGGTGAAGCTAATAAAAGCGTGTTAAAAAAATATGTTGTCAGTCAAACGGCAACGGATTGGAGGAAAAGTATTTATTCTGGCGGGCCCATATACATAATAATTTTCTGATGAATCACAAGCATCAAGAGTTGTTTCCGATTATTGTTTAAAAATGGACCGTTCGTGCTTTATTTACCTTTTTATAGGTTATGTATGCTCCCCAAAGTAATATCAACACAGTCTCGGGTTTCTTTAGCTCAACAAAACTTTAGAAAGCTTTTGAAAAGCTTTCTGTTTCTCATATCACACATACGCGTATAATACAAACGATCCGAGTGTATGGAAGTAAAAGTGCAGTTATCGAGAAAACCCAAAGTAGATATGAAAACTAAGCAAATAGTGCGGCGAAAAAAAAAATGTAAGAAATTTGTATATTAAAAAAAAAAGTGGAAAAGAAATGAGAAAAAAAGAATGCAGCAAACTTGACTCGCGCTACAACGCTGCCAATGAAGATGATGATGATGATGCTGGAAGATTTTCAATGGCAAAGTGCTCTCATTGCCGCACGCCGCGCTGCCACAGTCAGAGTAACAACTAGAAATAAAATTACAATAACACAGCAATCGTGTTTAAAATGGCAAAGTACAAACGTCACTTTGAGAATAAGTAACAACTTTTTTAAAGAAATAAAATTGAAAAAAAAAGTACAGCATTGGACAAGCAGATATGAATGTGCCGGGATGACGATAAGTGAGAGCAAAGGAAGAAGCGTTTTGTAAGAAATAAAAAGTTAGAATGAATGCAGAAGGCAAATAGTTAAAGCGATGGCTAAAGCGACGGAAAAAGCGTAGCATTGAGCGGTTATAAGCAAAGTGAGGGAGCGGAAAGTGCATAGCATATATATAGTACTCCTATATTCGTAATACCTACGAGTTCCATCAGCCAACATTACAGCACAGACATATAAAAAAAGAAAGAGAAAACCGAGCAATCAAATTTTAAAAATGACATATGAATTCAAAATAAACCGCAGTGACGGCACATAAACAAAATTATAGGGAATTTACATATTTATTATTTGATTCTCGTATTAAAAAATTAAAAAATGTCGAAGCGGTGCTATATTTGTGACAATGAAAGGGATAAAATAAATAAAATATCTTTACATACGTAATAGATAGATATGTAGATAGATTTCTTACATAAATATGTATGTATACATATATACTTTTAAAAATCATATAATAATACAAATAAAATTTTAATTCTAGTATTTTAGCTTGCTGGTATTTTTGGCTTTATAGTCAGCATCGGGTTCGATGCATGCCGTGTACGCCTGACTTTTCACCAGTCCCATCTTGAGATGGGATGACAGTGACCGCCAGTCTGCTCCAGGAAAAAAACACTGCAGCTCCCACCCGTCCACCTTTTATCCGCTGTAAATATGTGGAACATATAGCGATTGGTTCGTAGTCCTTTCTTTCATCCGTCTTGTTATATTATTACCTGTAGTCCCCTGTTGAGGTCGGTTTGGAGAGTAACGTAGTCTGAACTTTGGTCCTCATATGTTGCTGTGTTCAAAAGTTCGTTGTCTAAATTGTCCTGTTATTCAGTTTAGAAATTCGCAGTACTTTTGCTTAGATCACCGTGCTGGCGGCCTTCGCACGTACATACTTTACAAACATAACCCTCAAACGGCAAAATTCTACTTTTTGATATAATGCCCATGGATCGGACCACAGTATTTTAACATGGAACGCTTTCCGCCGCGATTCATAAAAATACGAGTGCATAGAAAATAGATTTTTCTAGAACATTTCCACTAATTTTCATAAAAAAATTCACAAAAGTTTGCATCTCAAAATAAATGTAGCAAATTTCTTATATTAATTATAAAAAAATTCAAAAACTAAAATCAAAGGGGTATAAGTCCCCTAGAACACAATGATGCCTTTCAATTTTTTTTCAAACGCCTCTGAACTCAATTGAATATATTTGTCAGACATATTCACAGATGACATTAAATGTAATTGAGGCGCATGCGCAGAACTGCCAGTTGCACAAAATTTTTGGATGAATTCATACACATTGCACAGATAGAATACTATCAATATAGAAGTACTATATATATGGTGCATAGAATAAGCGCATGAGGTCATTCTACAAACGAAAATTACCCGCACACAACGACAACCAGCAGCTGTAAACAATTTGAGTAGTGCTCAGTTCACTTTTCACTTCAGTTCAACAAATGTTGAAATGTCACCATTTAAGTGAACCTAAATTGTGCTTAATGTACATTAATGTAACATGTTCATGACAAGCAAACAAAGTGCACAAAGCACCGGGGAATACTACACAAATAACTAGATAGTTTGTAACTGCGCAAGGTGGAGTAAGAGTAAAGTGGTGCATAAATGTTAGTAAGTTGCCAACTGTAGTCAGGAGGCCATTGGGCGATGAGAATATAAAATGTGAAATGCAGAAGCGTGTATTGCAAAAAAAAGGCATCATGGTAAATTTGCCGCAATTTGTTCGAGCAGAGTAATATACATACATACTTGTACATATGTACATTAAGGTGGAGTGAAAATTTTTTTTTGGAAATTCAATTTGTTCCAAAGCCAAAACGGCACCTTTCTAGCCCAGAAAGAAGCCTGTAAAGTTTTATTGACCTACTCGCATGTTTAGAGGTGCCCCCAGCCCCAGAAAGTTGAAAAAAAAATGGCACGATCTGGTACAAATGTAAAATTTCTAAAATTATAAAATCAAAAAATTAAGTATGAGGATTGATAAACATGGCTAAGTTGAGTATTAAAGTGATTTTTTTTTTTTGAAACAACAACAACAAAAGTTATTAAAGATCAAAGTTTATTTTATGCATTTTTTAAATTGCAATTACTTTAAAACTACTAAACCGATTTCAAATATTTTTATACCATTCGATAGGTATTTTGATTCCCTTTAATTTGTCATACATTTTATATATGAAAAGTAAGGGGGGTAAAAGGGGGGTTGACCGCAGGGTCTCGCAGTATGGAACACACATAAATATCAAATTAAAGGGAATCAAAATACCTATCGAATGGTATAAAAATGTTCGAAATCGGTTCAGTAGTTTTTAAGTAATTGAAATTTAAAAAATGCATAATATAAATTTTGACCTTTAATAACTTTTGTTGTTGTTGTTTCCAAAAAAAAATTCGCTTTAATACTCAGCTTAGCCATCTTTATCAATCCTCATACTTCGTTTTTTGATTTTATAATTTTGAAAATTTCATATTTGTACCAGATCGTGCTTATTGCTTTCAACTTTGCGGGGCTGGGGGCAGTTCAAAACGTCATCCTATCGCCATAAAATTTTGTGGGGTTCATTAACTCATATAAAGGCAACTTTTCATTGCTGGTACGTTCAAAAAAAGAACAAAAAAAAAATTTCCATATGTTTTAACTCCACCTTAATGTATGTACATATATCGTCGTTTAAACTTCGTAAGCGCTATGCCAAAATTGAGATTTGCCAACGCCCAGCTCTATCGATTCACAGCACAAATTTCGTCTTTGATAACCTCGGAGAGCTCTATATTTTCTTCCAATGTTCTTTGCAACTCTGCAGTCGTAGAGTTGGGCATCAGGAATTCAATTTTAGATTTTGGCACAAGTATCGGTTGGGCGGTTATAAAAGTCTCACTTAGGCGGTTATGAGGTCTCATCGGCGATATGTACTTTTATATGGGTTTTTCGCATAATTTAAAGAATTTTGGAAACCATGGAGTGCCTCCAAATTTGAAAGTAAACACCCTAATACGTTGCAATTCAGACGACTTTTCAATTGCAGGATAATTCCATAACTAATTTTTTACAACATTGCTACTCCGATGAAAACGCATCGTCTATCACTAACTCAGCACGGGTGATAAAATTCTAAGGAAGTAAGAAGCAATCTAACAAATTTGTAACTCTCATCTGCTGAACTGGAGTCCCGGACTTTAGAGGAATGGAGTCGAATTGCGGTAGGCTGAGAAGAAATGTGTCTTTCCCAAGCTTTAATGCATATTTGCCCATTGTACTTAATGCCCTTAGAAGGGGTGAGGTTGTAGGGAAAAGATGGGATAGTGGAATTAGGGTTCCTCTGCAACTTATCAGATCCTTTAATAAACCTGAGAAGTTTGTGTAGTGGTAGGCTTTTTCAGAAAGCACTTTGTAATTTTACAGAAATCTTGAGAGTTCCAGCGCCTCCCGTGCGGTTCCCTCATGAAGTCGCTGATGTACTTCACGGTGCCCGCTATACTTGGTCCTATTATTGGCTGTGGTCCAATTGGTTGTTCTGCTGATCCGCAATTTGCCAATTCAGCCGCCAGTTAGTTACCTTGAACACTGCAGTGTCCGGGTACCCATCGCTCCAGTCATCGTTCCAGTCCTCATGTATGGCGCAGAAGCATGGACTATATCAAAAGCAGATGAGATGGCGCTTGGAGTATTCGAGGGGAAAGTTCTTCGGAGGATTTATGGACCTTTGCGCGTTAGCGAGGGCGAGTATCGAACGAGATTTAACGACGAGCTGTACGAGCTGTGCACAGACATCGACATTGTTCAGCGAATAAAGATCCAGCGGCTGCGCTGGGCAGGTCATGTCGTGAGAATGGACGAAGGTGCTCCAGCCAAGAAAGTATTTTTATCGAAACCCGCTGAACGCAGAAGAAAAGGGAGACCTCCACTGCGTTGGGTAGATCAGGTGGATAGTAATGCTGACTCACTAGGTATTCCCAAGTGGCGCCATGCTGCACGAAACAGAAATAGCTGGCGCGCTTTATTTAACTCGGCCAGAATCGTCTAGACGGTTACGTGCCAATTAAGTAAGTAAGTAAGTGTCCGGGTACCCACATAAGTTGAAGTTTATGCCATTTTGCTACGGAGCCAAGCTTCAACTTACATTCGTGAACAGTTTTTGAAGATATTCGCGCAGTTTCCAGTACCTTCAGTGCATCCTGGCTGTCACTGCAGATACAAATTTGGTGTCCACACCAACTTTCACCAATTATCTTCTGCTGCTATTAGTATTGCATAAATCTCCGATTCGAAAACCGTCGCCATTGCACCTAAAGCATAATGGTAGCTGAAGTCGGCCTCCAGGTGCCAGCCGGAGTCGGAGTATGCTGAGCACTAAAGTGTCCTTTCTTAGGTTTTCTTGTTATTGAAGTGCCACTACAAAATAATTCTGCATTAAGAACGAATATAAAAGTGCAGACATTGGTGACTTATCTGTAACCTTATAAAACGGCTGATTCAACCAACCTTACGACAAGCTGTGTTACTAGTCATTGGTGCCTTATCGTAATTCTGTAGCTGTATCGTTAACTTACAAACCAATTGGATTTTGGTTAGCAACC
This sequence comes from Urophora cardui, assembly GCA_960531455.1. Taxonomy (NCBI): domain Eukaryota; kingdom Metazoa; phylum Arthropoda; class Insecta; order Diptera; family Tephritidae; genus Urophora; species Urophora cardui. The sequence goes on from OY482673.1 coordinate 128,698,699, forward strand.
CCAAATCCATAAACAGCTGACACTTGTGAAAGCTGTTATAAGAAGGTAGGCGCATAGGCGAATTCAGAAACTTCTTTTTTTTATTTACAAAGGTAGATTATAATATCAAAATCAAAGCGAATTTACATCATGGCCAATAGTAATAGGCGAGTCCCAAGCGAATTCAGATTTTAACCAAGAAAAATATTATTTTGACATTACAATCTACAAATTACAATAACAAAAATACATGGGAAATTTCTGAATTCGCCTAAGCGCCTACCTCGCAAGATCTGCCTCGACATGTGTCAGCTGTTTACAGATTTACGGCACCACTAACAGCTCACATGGATAGCGATAAAGTTACAATAAGGTTAACGATACAGAAATACTTAGTTATAAGTCACCAATGTCTGAACCTTATGGGCCCGTCAGAATGAATACCAGGGTGCGAAGAACGCTCAAAATAAACTCACTCAAACGAATTATCACTCTATAATTCTGAGCTATGCCATGTTCTCATGAGCGCAAATACACAGTGACAACGAACGCAAATGAACGCACGTCAACAGCGATCGATGGGTCTCTGCAGTGGTGATAAGCTCTTACATAAATTCATTTTAAAATGAGAAATCGTTTGAAAATTCATTTTTTGAAAATTCATTCTATGAGTTTATTTTATAATTTTTTGCGCTAGCGATCATTTTTTGAGTTTATCATTTTTTGATCGCTCTTTGAGTTATCATTTTATGCGTTCACAAGGGTTTGTTGTGATGTTTAAGCAGCTAATGGCATTGTGAAGGCGCAATTTTTGGATGATGGCGTGCGTTTATTAGACCATAAATATGATGTATGTATGTATGTACATACATATTCATGCATGTGTGTACGTATATATGGATGTATGTACATAATTATAATATTTTAAAAAGCCTTAGCTCTCATAGCGATTGGTATGTATATGTACATATGTATGTAGGTATATCGAGTTTAAATTTTATTAAGTATGTATTTATTTAAACTAATTAAATTATTCAATTTATTTAAATTAATAGATATTTATAAAAATTTATATTTACATACCGATGTACCTACGTATAATATATTGATGTACATTTGTAGTCTATATGTATGAGTTAAGGGTTGTTAAATATTTTATTTAACATAGGTACCTACATACATATGTATGTATGTATTTAGGTCTTACTTGAAAACTAGAATACAACAATTGAGCGTTCAAAAAATAAGTTCGCATTTTATTTATTTGTACACATGTATGTATGTACATACATATGTATGTATATAAAATGAATGTATGTACATATGTAATATGTATGTATGTCTATTCAATGATGGAATGTAGGTATTGATATTCCAGGTTTTTTATACATTATTGCCCTTTTTTGTACCTACACAGTAAAAAAGTATAGTTTATTTCTAATATCAGTTGGTACTTAATTTAATCATTCCTGGAATTAAATATATTATAATACCGTCACAGTATTTTTGGTTTAAAATCAAAACCAAAAAAAATATTAGGAAAAAAAACCAGAAAAAGGTACCTATAACAAATTAATACAAACCGTTTCTGAAAGTGAAATAGGAAGAATAAAGTAAACTCATTAAAATAAATGGCCCAAAAAGCGAATTCTTCATGTCTGATGTAGAAACTAATACAGGAGATTGGTTAAATATCTTATCGTGAAAACTGCGGGATGTGGGACATACGCATATGAACATACACACATACGCATGTTGGTATTTGCTCTCGTCCTTTTACTTAACTGATGGGCGGTACAATCTTAACCAAAAATTATAAATTTGCTATTGTTCGGAATGCTCATGCAAGGTTACAGTATGTGAATATGTGCATATGCATATTTTTAAGTACAAAATATGTATCGAATGTATGACTGCCTTAAAGTATTTAATTAAATATAATAAATGTATGTACATTCATATGTATGAATCTATCCACATGTATGTACAGGAATGCATTTATTTTCGAAAAAATTTAGCATTCATGTACCTACCTACCTAATTTGTATAAAAGGCTTAAGTAAAATAGTTATTATTTCACTTAATACCAATATTTTAAAACGAACCAAAGCAAGTTATTTACTCGGAGCGGACAGTTAAAAAAATTTGTTGGAGCTTTTTTTAAAATAAAAATGGGAAAAGTAACGAATATTGACAAGACCAAACTTGTTACTTATAATCAAGAAACAAATTTGTCGAAATGCCTTTTGTGTGAAAAACAACTAAAAGGAAAAATTTTGGGAAACATTAAAAGACATTATGAAATCATTCACAAACACAACTTTGATGTCGACCAACCTACCACTAGCAATAAACCTACTAAAATCCGGAGCTCCATTCATGGGAAACTGGATAAGAATGAATTCCTGAAGTGTTGCGTCGGACTGGTTACCGTGAAAAACATACCATTTCGAATATTTGACGACGATCGCTATTTTAAAAAATTAATTGGCCATTATCAAAGCAAATTTAATACACATGTAAATTCAAAAAATATTGTGGATCATATAAATAATTTTGCCAGCACAATCAAAGACACACTGAAGCTGAGTTTAGCGAAAAAAATGATAAGCCTGAAAGTGGACGTAGCAACGAGGATGGGGAAGAGTATATTGGGCATCAATATCCAATATATTCAAGACTTCAAAATTGAAATCAACACAATTGGCATGATTCAACTAAAAAAAAGGCATAGTGGTATTTATCTCAAAGACGAGATATTAAAATGTTTGACTGAGTATGATATTGATAAAACTCAATTATATTCCACAACAACAGATAACGGGGCAAACATGCTGAAGGCATCCAAACTGCTCCAAGAGGATTTAGCAGATTTGAATGAAATGGAAATTCTTTCAGAATATGAGGATGGTGACTACGAGGAAGTTCATAACCATTTGGGTTCAGCACTCACTGTAGTACGGTGCGCTGCGCATACAATCCAATTGGCAGCCTATGATTTTTTGAAACAAATCGAAAAACAAGTGGAGGAATGCAGAAAAATTGTGAAACTGCTGAGGACTAATATTAGAAATGGCCTAGATACTATGAATATACGTTTACCGCCAATTGATAATAAAACCAGATGGAACTCGACATTTGAAATGATGGAATCCCTTTTAAATTTGAGACCGCATATTGGAAACGAGTTTGAGCTTTCTAGTGGCTGCGAAATTGATTGGAACTTTGTAGAAACCTTTGTGAACGTGTTTACACCAATGGCAGAATGTACCAAACAATTCCAGGCTGAGCAATACATTATCGGAGATTTTTATAGAGACTGGCTTGTATGTGAAGCCAAGCTAAAGAAAATGGGCAATAATGAGCTTGCAATAAAGTTATTGGAATACATGGCAAAAAGAAAGGATAAACTACTCGACAATGTTGCGTTTCTTTCTGGCATATACTTCGACCCAAGATTCAACTTTTTGGATTCTCCACATATTAATGATGACCAAAAAAGAAATGCGGTGCTACATATATTAAGAACAAACTCAACTCTTAGTACACTAAGAGGGGAAATGAATGCAGCTAACGAGTCTCAAGAGGAAATACATGCTTCGCCAAATGATCCCTATAACATATTAGAGGAAGAACTAAACAAAACGACCAGCAATACATTAGGATGTCAAAATAGGGCCAATATTCGCCAAAAACTTGAAAATTTAGCCTACGGCCAGAGAATGCCCTTCGCAACAAATGTGCTTGATTATTGGAAAAATCTGTGTTATAAGGAGAGAGACTTGTCCAGGCTCGCTGAAGTCGTTTTAGCTGTTCCCTCAAGTCAAGTTTCCGTGGAACGAGCATTCAGCGCTCTTTCTACTATTATAACCAAACAGCGCTCAAGATTAAATGGTGACACAATTAACAACCTATTAATAGTTAAGCTGAACAACAATTTATTCGATAAAATTAGGTTATAGTCTTGTAATACTAGTGCATTGATTTTTAATATATACATATATATGTGGTATATAAAAATATATATTTCTTGTGTTTTTTTCAAATGAAATGGATATCTACATCACCAAGGGAATGCATATTCTTTTCGTCTATGTATAACGGTATGTATGGCAACCTAAATCGTAAAGTGAAAGAATTCAATATCCATACATAGGTAATTTTCATTGCTGGTACGTTCAAAAAAAAAAAAAAAAAAAAAATCTCCATATCTTTTCACTCCTTAATGCATATTCGATTTAATTAAAAATATATATACATACCTACATATGTACTCTTCTTTCTACCTAGCCTGTGTAGGTACAAAAAGCGCAGTTAAGAACTCTTTACATACATACATACATATGTATGCATTTAGAAAATAGTACTTATAAAACAAAAGATTCAATAATGTACGTAGGTATAATAAACATGGAAAATATCATTACCCGCATTCCATTATTGAATAGACATACATATGTGCATGCATTAATATTATATATGTACATACATACATACATATGTACAATTTAATAAAATCCGAACTTGTATTTTGAACGTACACTGAGCGTTCAATTCCAGTTTTAAAGTACAATCTAAATATGTATGTTAAATAAAATATTTATATAGACTACATATCGATGGCTATTTCAAAAATTGTTTGAAAAACGTCTTATTTCAGACTTTTTTCAATAACGTCCTATTTCAGAAAATTATTCAAAACGCCCTATTGCAGAGAAATACATACATATATACATATGTATGTATGTGTCGAATGAACACAAATACATATGTATGTAAACACATGCATATATAAAATTTTTATTAGATTGAATAAATTCATAAAATTGTTAAAGTGCAACTTCAATATACATATGTACATATATATCGACCTAAGGCTTTTTAAAATATTATAAATATATACTTACATATGTACATACATATATACGTACACACATGCATGAATATGTATGTACATACATACACCCATCATATTTATGGTCTAATAAACGCACGCCATCATCCAAAAACTGCGCCTTCACAATGCCATTAGCTGCTTAAACCTCACAACAAACCCTTGTGAACGCATAAAATGATAACTCAAAGAGCGATCAAAAATGATAAACTCAAAAAATGATCGCTAGCGCAAAAAATTATAAATTCAAACTCAAAGAGTGAATTGACCAGAGAAATTGTACGATAATTCATTTTTGAGTGAATTTATGCAATGAGTTTAACGCCACCGCTATGAGCGATCGCTTGCTGTTGTGCTTTAGTTCGCTCGCTATTTGAGTGTTTATACATTTTTCTTTGAATATTTGTTTGTGATATGAGTATAATGTATTTTTGAGCGTTCATGAGTGAGTTTTTCCGTACCCTGATGAATACTTTTCCGGCAATCCAGCAACGTTTAACTGACACATACTTCAATTTCATATATTTGTTACGGCAAAGTTGAAGTACTGAATGTGTCGATCGTCATTCAATTACATATAATTCCACTCTGCTGTCAGTTAAACGGATTGCTGGATTGACGGAAAAGTATTCATTCTGACGCTCCTATTAAGGGTATGGAAACATTAGATTTCAAAGTCCTATAAATCTTTACACCAATAAAAAATACAAATGTTTTTAAACGGTTTTATTTAGCTCACCCCGTTTGTTTTATTTATTATTTATTCTTGGGTCAAATTTAGTAATTCAAATTTCACCCTCTTCCTGTCAACCGATTAATCTGAAATTTTGTACGCATGTATAACCCCGATGACAATGCAATATTATGAAAAAAAATTCCGCTAGGTGGCGCGTGGGTCGCTATATTTACAAAAATCCCATTTATGGTCCGATTTGGCTGAAATTCGGAACATGTATTACTACCTTGAAAAGAAATATTTTCTTAAAAAAAAATTCCGCTAGGTGGAGTAATTAAAACTGAAAATCCTAATTATGGACCGATTTGGCTGATATTTAGCATGTGCATTACTTAAATAATTTACAAATGTTTAAAAAAAAATTGGAGCCGCTAGGTGGCGCGTGAGTCGCTCTATTTAAATAAAAATAGGTAAAAAAAACTTTTTAAGTTAAACGGTTTTATGTTAAACGGGCAAGAAACCTTGCAATAATGAAGCACTAAATGAATTAAACAGAATGCGAAATAAAAACTAAAAACTAGAAAATAAAAATAGGTAAAAAAACTTTTTAAGTTAAACGGTTTTATGTTATACATACATTGCAATGTTTAAGATAAATGTACTAAAAACCAAAAAATAATAAAATAGATACAGTCGTGGGAATTATAAACATTTGCATTGACTAGACTAAAATAAAACCGTGGGGCACGTCAATTGTCTGCAATCGTTGATTAAAATGTTTGTTTTGTAATGTTACACTATAATTAGGCAGTTGTTCAACCGACAACGATGGACGTTAATAGAGTATATTGGCACAATCTCATCAGTACGCTGGATATCATTTTCCAAGCTTAATAACGTGTCCGAAAGTCTTACAGTCGAAAGCTTAATGGACCGGGAAAGTACATGCTGATTTAAAGCTCAGCTATTTCTTGGCATACGCAAAATTTTGTCACTCCACCGACACACAGCAATTTAAAGCGTATTAACTCCTCCCAAAATTGGCATGACTTACTGTCTTGAACAAAAATTATGCTCGACTTTTTGGTATGCGGAAGCTATCAGTTCGATCAGTTGGCTAAGGCAAAGGTTTAAGTGCTGTTGGACATTAAAGTTAAATTATACTTGACAAAATGGAATGAATATGAATGAATATCCATACCTATAGCTGTAGTCTTACGTACACAGATATGTACATACATATGTATATTTATATCAGTCCACACAGTGTCCTTCTGAATTGAATAGCCCTTAAGCAAAATAGATACATATCGGCTTCGATTCGTTGGCAGCAGGACGACAAATTGAACTAAAGATTTTTACAATGCAAATGTGTATATATGTATGTATGTATGTATGTATGTACTTTTTGGCAAACTGCCATAAGCATTTTCATACTCGAATGTGTAAGGCAACCAAAAAAAAAACAACAAAATCACAAACAAACAAAAAATCACAAGTGAAAACCCAGCAGTATTTATCAGCTGGAAAACAGCACATATTTCCTACTGAATATTCAGTAGAGATGTAGTTCTAAAATCTGAACTTTCTCTTTCGTTTTTATATAAAGGTGGCGTCGAAAATCGACTAGCTGAAAACTGCAGAACGAGAAGGGAGAGTTTCTGTATGAAAAAAGGCCTGAATACGCAGGAAGAACTTCCATAGCATATATTTCAATACACCTGATGGCTTTACTGCGTGTTCAGTTATTTTTGCAGCAATGAATTTTGAACTCAGTTTCAGGTTATTTTTCATGCTGAATATTCTACTGAATATACACCTCCTTACCTCAAATACTGCTGGGAATAATGAAAACTAGTACAAGAGCAAAAATAAAATGAAATAACAAAAATCAGCAAGTGAGTAAAACATTCAAATCAATGTTTTAATTTTGTTCTTGTGAAATTGGACAAATCGCTTTTTTTTTGCATTTCTGGCTATAGATGGCTATGTATGTGATATGTAAATATCCTGCAAAAAATGTTTGCTTATTGTTGACAAATCAGGTAAAAACAAGTAAGAGCGCGGCTGTCTTCGGCCGTACCGAAGACGTCATACCTTTCATGAATGGGGAAATGAAAAGTTGCATAGTCTGAAATTGTTTAATTTATACATTCAATTCTGCGAGTTATTTATGCAAAGATTCAGTAGGAAAAAAGTCATGATTTAAATGGAGAATTTATAACCCAAAATGCCCGTATCTGAACAATCGGTTGTATGGGAGCTATATATTATAGTGGTCCGATTTTGACAATTCTCGGTAACATTATTAAGGTCAATATGAGTACAAATACTACAAAGTTTCATATCTTTAGCTCTTTAAATGGAGAAATTATACCCCGAAGTGTCTATATCTGAACAATCGGTTGTATGGCAGCGATATGTTATAGTGGTCCGATTCGGCCGATTCCGACAAATGATTAGCTTCTTCTAAATATACATTCACATTCCGAATTTCAAGCAGATATCTCAAAAACTGAGGGACTAGTTTACGATCAAACAGACAGACAGACAGACGGACATGGCTTAATCGACTCAGCTCATGATTCTGATCATATTGGTATATATTTTGGTACGTCTGCCACGACTCATTCTGGTACTTTCACCATTCGTGTTTCGGCACAAAGTTATAATACCATTTCATTCCCATGAAAGGTATAAAAAGAAGTACGCTGGCAGCGCTGCTTCTATTATGCACTCACTCTGTCTGCTCCTAACTTTCTAATACTTGGCTAAGCCTTATTTCGCACGGCGAAAAAGCCTTTGGAGTAAGGTGAGAGTACTCCTTATGGGCTGATGACATCCACTCAGGAAAATCAGCGTTATTTTAAGCCTTACGTCATACAAATTTACTACCCTTATATTTTTCAGTCCTTATTTCGTAAGCCTTTAAATCTGCTGTTTTAATTCTTAAATAAGGCTTAGATTTTTTGGTGGGTATGTATATGTATATGTAGATATATGTGTACATAGCTGTGCTTCAATTGCATACCGATACTGTCTTAAACAAATAGCTGTGAATTCTTTTAAAGCACTTGTGTACATAGTTGCATTGAAAAGCTTGATTTTGAAGGTTTTTTTGTCCCTAATATGTAATTGTTTGCTTATTATATCACTGGGTACCTAAACACATCCTACAAATTAATTGGTGATTCAAGGTAAAAAATGCAGATATTGTTAGCAAAGCTTTATTAGCCTTTAAGTGACGAGGTGAAATTTTGTGACATAGTTTACGACGTGGTGGTAAATTTTTTTGTACGCATTTTACTTAAAACTCTCAATAAAAAATAAAATTTTTTATAATAATTTTTGCATTGGAAAGAGGCCAGTCCTTTTTCAAATGAAATTGATAAAAAAAGTTAATTAAATTTTTTAAATCAACAAAGTTTTTACTATAATTTACAAGGCCTTGTTCTTTGAAAATAGCGAAAACATCACATGAGAACCTTATAGATAAAAGGTAAACCAAAAACTTTCTTTAAACTTCAGAGACGGTTTTTCATAAAAATATATATTTTTAAATACATATATAATAGGAATTTTATTTAAAAAAAATTTTTTGTAGAAAATGCTGGCCAGTCTTTTTGAAGTTTTTTTTTTATAATAACGTGAGCGTATAAAATGAACCACGAAACGAATTTTTTAATTTTTCTTCCAATAATCATTTGAAGAAGTGGTAAAATTAATAATCCATGTTAAGCAAATTGCCAGTGAGAGAAGTTTTAAATGGAAATAAATTATTTTTGAAGAAAAAGTTACATTAACGTCGAGGTGTGGTAATTTTTACACCGATATCATAATTTATCCGTTATTTGAGACTTTCCACCATAGAAACTATACTTATCGATAATTATGATGATATGAGTAGATTCTAAAAGCATCAAAATGCTGCAGAGAAGCGAGAAGTGGTAAATTTCAAAAAATTGCATTCGAAGAAAAACTAACGTTACCCTAGACGTGGGGTAATTTTTACACCACCATCATCATTTCTCGTCAAATGTTACACCTTCCTCCATAAAAACAAAATGGGTCAATAATTACAACGAGATGGGAAGATACTAAGAGAGTAAACTTGCTGGACGGTAAGTTAAAAGAGATATTTAAAGAAATTGTAAGTCGGTGTAAAAATTACCACCACGTCGTAAGTTAAAAGTTAGCAAACAAATGCTCCTTATCTAACTCACGAATAAATTACATTCATATATGTATATCCTTTGGATAGTTTAGCACATTTTTGTTGCTCAAACTAGCCAAGTTTGGCAACTAAGCATGCAAACTATTAGCTCTCACGTTGCTCAAGTTTTACAATTGAAAATCTGTACATACGAATGTATCTGCTTATATAAGCACTTAGGCAAACAGTTACAACTTTACTACTCGCTTTGGCATGTTTCTTCCAAGCGCTCTACTTTGCTTTTAGCTACTATGTACTTACATAAATGTTTGCCTTCTTTGCTAAGCTTACGAAAGCCTCTTTGCTTCAGCTCGTCCTATTGGCATGTGTTGTGTCTGTGAAAGTGTACTGCTCCTTTGGTTGGCAATTTGACTTTTAATGGGCTTTAGTACCTTTTGAACTAAGTGGTACTTTAATAGAGATACATAGAGTTAAATTAAAAGGTATTTTTTTCTAATGAAAATGCAGAGTTGAAATGCGCATCTCCTGTGCACACTTTTCAATCCCCGTTGAATTTGAAGTCAACTTAATGCGAAGTTAAAAAGTGCGCTTATTTTGCATAACAAAAATAATTGAATTCCTTTAGAAATGAAAAATATGATTTAGCAATGTTGAGAACCTGTTCACCACTAAAAGCCCGCCTCCACATAATATAATAATAATATAATACAATGGCGCTATTATAACTCTGACGAGTTTTATGTCCGAGCTTCTTTCCCAATTCGAGGTGTGCTCCTTTTTGTTTTTCCTACTAATTGGGTGGACCTACAGTTTTATGCCGGCTCCGAACGGCGAATGCATTTTTTGTGAGAAGCCTTTTCATGGAAGAGTTGCATTCGGAGGTTATGCCGCCAACTGCTGAGAGGTGACCGCTGCTCTTAAAAACCCAATAATTGGATTTTTACGGTGCAGTGAAATAACGCCCGTGGAATTAACGCCCGCGGGCGTTATTTCCCAAAAAAGGAAATAACACCCGCGGGCGTTTTTTCTTTTCTTGAAAAAGAAATAGCGCCTGCGAATAAAACGAAATTAAACCCGTGGGTATTATTTCCACTCAGAAAGGGAAAGAACGCCCGCGCGCCCTATTCGGCGATGTGGGCTTTATTTCCCTTTCGAAAGGGCAATTAAGCCCGCAGACGGGGGTTTTTTTTTAAATATGGTGTATTAGTGGGAAAAGCGCCGCAGGCGAAAAATTGGAATAAAAAATCGCGCGATATTTTATTCCAATTTTTCGTTTTTTTAAATATGGTGTTTTTTTTTATTGGAAAAGCGCCGCAGATATATTTATTTTAAATAATATCCATTTAACTAAGCCTCTCTCAGTAATAACCCTGAGCCTCTCTGTCTCAGTAATTACTCGTAGGTATTATTTCTATTAAGCGGCGGAGTTGACACATATGTACATAATATTTGAATATTTAGAAGGGATTTTAAAAAAATTTAAAGAATCGAAAAATTGGAATTAAAAATCGCGCGATTTTTTATTCCAATTTTTCGCCTGCGGCGCGTTTTCCAATTATAATACACCTTACTCAGAAAACACGAAAAATTGGAATTAAAAATCGCGCGATTTTTTATTCCAATTTTTCGCCTGCGGCGCGTTTTCCAATTATAATACACCATACTCAGAAAACACGAAAAATTGGAATTAAAAATCGCGCGATTTTTTATTCCAATTTTTCGCCTGCGGCGCTTTTTCCCTAATACACCATATTTAAAAAAAACCCGTCTGCGGGCTTAATTGCCCTTCCGAAAGAGAAATAAAGCCCATGGATCAAACGAAATAACGCCCGCGGGAATTATTTCTTTTTCAAGAAAAGAAGAAACGCCCGCGGGCGTTATTTCCTTTTTTTGGGAAATAACGCCCGCGGGCGTTAATTCCACGGGCGTTATTTCACTGCACCGATTTTTACTAATTAGAAAAATTGTTTTGGTGTTTTGCTCGGACCGTGGTTTGAACCCGAGACCTCTGGCATAGCAGGCGAGCACTCTACCCACTGCACCACAGCGGTCAATCAATTAATTTTGTCACATAATAGATGCATGTATGTATGTGAGTACATATATAGTTTATGCAAAAAGCATTTAATGCTAAAGTTAGCAATAAAATACATTTAAAGGATTAGCTTAGGATTAGTTTCGATTTAAGATCTACATGGCGTATGAGTGATATTCATATTTATTGATTACTGCGCGTGTGTCATCAAAAACTTAAGGAAAACCGGTTTTTTACTTTTTAACCCTCGAGTACTCGCGCCTCGTAGAGTAACACGGATTCTCGCGCATGAGCATTTTGCTCACTCGCTCTTGTAATGTAATTTTTTAATGCATTTACATTGTTAATCATTTCCTTTTTTGTTGTGGAAATATTACTAACTAATTGTTTTTGAAATAGCATATTTATTTAAGGAATTCACCTTTTAAAATTTTATTAAATCAATCGAATAAAACATAATTTGGTTATTTCACATTTCACATATAGTACATTAACAAAAATATTTATTTTAAAAAATATAACTAAATAAAATTATAAAATCAGTCTGCGTTATGATTCATATTAAGTTTGCCTTCGAAGCAAAATGAGCACGTATATATTACATGTTCCGTGCAGAGTAATGTTGCACATAAAGTTCATCCTCTGTTTTTAACGCCTATTTTTACTCCTGAGGCATAGCTCGCAAAGGCCAGGCTTTTTAGTATACTCGCTTATGTTGTCCTCCTTCTCCAAACTATCGGCGGATTGTTCAGAGGTAGTGTTTTGATCACTTTTTTCTGTTTCGCCATCACTTTGTTGAAATAATTCATTTTCGTCATTGTCTAAGCCTTCGTCATATAACACTTCTTCCAACCAAGAAGAAAGTTGTGAAGAGGCCCTACTACAATGACGTCTGCGTTCCATTTCAACAGTACTTGCAAATATAAATGAAAATATTGGAAAAATAATAAATATCAGCGTTAAACCCTAGGTTTCCAACAAAAAAGATTAACATAAAATACTTACATCGTTTCTCGCGCAATGAGCAAAATGCCGCTCTCAAAAAACAATATCCCATCTGAAGCTGTGATGGTGCACTAATGGAAAGAAATATTCGTCAAAGTATGAATCACAACCACTTGCGAAGGTACTCAACACATCAAGTGCCACAAATCCATAGAACATAGAAATTTCGCGAAATAAAAAATTGCTTGAGCAAAATGCTCATAGCGCGAGTGCTCGAGGGTTAATATACTAAAATAAACTTTATTATAACTTAAATAATTAAATAGAATGTTAAAATTAAAGAGAATTTGTATCCAAGAGGGAAATGCGCAATTTTTTTTATGTTTATTCAATAAAAAGAAGTGTACATGCAGATGTAAATAAAACGAACGCTTTTGGGTTGTGAGACTTGTTTGTGGATTAACGAATTGCCACGTGCAAGACTGTTGAGCGTATGCCATGTAGGAAAATATTTGGAGATTGTGAATATTTTTTGGAACTGGAGCAACGCTGCTGAATTCTTTGCTATATTATGCCTAAATTTTCCTGCAGGGTTACGCTTGGCGTGCTAGCACGTAGACTCTTTTGCAGTGCGCGAATTGCGTACTTAATAGCACGTCCGAACTTTTTAAAAAGAAATTGTTTTATTGAAAGCGAGCTGCCGCTTGAAGTGATAACATCAGACTGACTTTATTGATTGCTTTTACTTAAAATGTAACTTAACAATTTTCTTTATACATGCTTATTTGTTATTGTAGAAAATGCTTACTTATCTTTAAGTGGAAATGCTTGGTTTTGTTTATTCAAGTTACAATTAATTGATTTTTGCAATTATACACTTTTAGGTAAATTTAGCTTGAATTTACTAAATAATGCAATGTTGCATTATCATGTTAAAATGTGACCGGAAGTTGGTTTCGATTTTGTTATTGAGTTAATGAATTTATCTATATCATCAGAAAATGATATATGTGTACTAGGAGGGTCATTGTCTTTATATGTAACTACTCCCCCTTTTAGATTCGAATTCTCCTGAATTCTACTATTTAATTTAATTTTAATATAATTGTGCTTTGTAATCAATATTGCAAAAACCAACAAGACCATAACTACAATTATTACATTTAGTCCGTATATTATTTTGCTGTGTAAATTTAATTTAAAAATAATTTTCGTATATAATTTATTTTGCTGGTCTATTTCTTCAAATGTAATTTTTTGTGTAAAATTTTTAATATCTTCATATTTCATACTTACAACGTTTTCTTCAACGGTTTCAACGATATTAGAAAAATAATAGTCATTTATTTTTATTGAACAGTTATTAAATTGTAATACATAATTTCCATTAAGAATATAGTTATCTTTTTTACATGTGTTATTCACAATTAAATCAATTGCATTTTTTACAACTATAGTTTTTTCGTCAAGAGATATAACTTCTAATTCTTTATTTGTTATAAGTTTACAATTATTTTTTATTACACAATGGGTGCTAGGTTTTAGTTGTTTAAGGTGTTTATTTTCTTGGTATTGAATTGATTTGTTTTCATAAGAAAAAATTTCTTCTATTTTTGCTTCTATTTCTTTTTGTTCTTTATTAGGTACAGGGATAATTTTTCTTATTTTTACTTGCACAAATGATTTTGGTATTTTAATTCCTAATATGAGCAAAGTATTATTTAAAGTTGCTGTTCCTAATTGTAAATATTTAAGCTTATTAAAGTCAATATTATATTGCGTTATTTCATGATTTGTTAAAATATTTGGATGAAGTATACCATATTTAGCTGATACTACATTATCTTGTATTTGTTCAATTTTACTTTTTAATAATTGAATTTTCGCTATTTGTTCTAAGTACATATTTTGTTTATATTCTTCATCTATATATTTATTAATTACATCAAATCCTATTTCGATTTGTTTTCTATCGCTTTTAACAATATTTTTTAATTGTTCTAATGCTAAATTAAAATGTTCGTTTACATGTATTTGTTGATTCATATTTTCATCCGTTTTTGTAAAATGATTTTGAATTTTCTGTCTATCTTCGTCATCCATAGTTCCAAACATCCATTTGGATACACTTCCTACTACATTTACTAATCCTCGTGTTCGTCTTCTAGGTTTCGGTACTAAAGTCCTTAATTTGTTTCTAGCGTCTACAAGTTCTGTTTGTAATATATCTTTATTTTTTATCTTCATCAAACTAATGTTTTCCGTCATTTCATTAATTATATTTTCTATTTCTTGTGTATTTATTATGTGTATTACTATGTCCGTATCCTTTACTATATCTTCTCTTCTTATTTGAATGTCAACAAATCCTGTTTGCTCTGTCAGTTTTATTGCTGTCAGTGATCCTTCAACTAGAAATGTCCATAGCAATAGTATCATCGTTATCATTAGGAATTTCTGTAAATTTTAATGGTTTTTTAATGTTACAAGGATGAATATTCTTTAGATTTGCTTTCTTATACCTGGGTTGTTCCTTATGTCTTAGTGCTTTATAATTTTTAATATAGCCTTCTCTTCTCCTTTCCTCATACTCTATCCTATTTTTATTCAGTTTATCAATTATTTTCCTTTTAGATTTTTCTATATTATTTTGTATTTTTTGTATATCTACTTTGCCTAGATGTACCTCATTGGGAGTACATTTAATAGTGGAATGGTATCTATCATTATAGTTTCTAATTGCTTTTTGGATTAACTGCTTAATAGGCATGTCCTTATTAGCTTTGTATAATATCCTGAATTTTTCCGCTATTGTATTATGTAGTCGCTCTACATCCGCGTTGCCTGTGTGGCTATTTGGTTTAGTAAGATGTAAATCCACATTTTCACTGCTCAAAAATTCTTTTATTCTTACTGCGTTAAATTCATTGTCTGCTATTATTTTCTTTGGTTTCCCGATTTTAGCAAAATGGTCTTCAAGTTGTTCAATTATTGTAATATGATTTCTATCATTTAATGCGTATGCTGCACCAAACTTAGAAAACTTATCTATTATAGTTAAAAAGTGAAATCCTTTCATCACATAAGTGTCTACATGAACGATCTGGTTTTTATCTACCGGAGTTTCCGTATAATAGAATTTTTGTTTAATTGGATTTCTGTCGTATTTCACTTCTTTGCATACATCACATTGATTAATTACTATTTGAATTAATTCCATAATTTTTGGATAATAAACTTTATTTTTTATTTGGTTATAAGTTTCTTGTATGCCCGAGTGCATACTTTCTTTAACATGATAGAAGGATATTTGTTTAATAGCTTCTACTTCTGTCTCTAAATCTTGTGCTCTATAGGTGCATTTAGTAAATTTGATTTGGTTATCATTTGAATACATGGAAATAAGTTTTTCCTGTACTATATTATATTGGTGATCGCTAAGCTCTGAAAATATTCCAATATTTCCTTTCGTTATATACCTTCTAAATATTTCACTCATATTTTCAAAATCATTTTCGGCTATAAAGATTATCCTTTTGCCATGAATTAATTTTAATTCTTCAGTTTTATTGTTTGTCAGGATTATTTGTGTTTTATACTTATTTACTATTTCTTCCTTGATTGGAAAATAGTCACCTAAATTTTCTTCTGCTGAATGTATAGTAGCTATTGTTGCATCGTCCTCTATGTTACCAATTATATTGAGATCTGAGCCATCATCTTCTATATTCTTGGAAAAAATTTTCTCTGAATTCAGATCCTCTCCTTCATTTGCTTCCTTTTCATTCTCTAATCGACTTAGAAAGTCAGCTACTTTATTTTCTTTCCCTTTCAAATATTCTATCTCACAGTCATATTCTCCTAATTTTAAAAGCCATCTTTGATGTCTAGGTGATATGTCCTTCCCTTTGTATTTTGAATGTAGATATTTTATTGGTTGATGATCAGTTAAAATTTTAAACTTTCTACCATAAAGATAAGGTCTAAAGTAACCTATACTCCATATGATTGCTAAAAATTCTTTATCCGTTGCTGAATAATTCTTTTCATGATTGTTTAGCGTCCTTGAAGCAAAACAGACTGGGTGTCCTTCTTGTGATAAGACAGCTCCTAATGCATAATTTGATGCATCGGTTGTTAATGTAAATTTCTTTTCGAAATTTGGAAATCTAAGTATTGGATGTGATTTAATTAAATTTTTAAGTTTTTCGAATGCTTCAACGTATGTAGGATCTTTCGTATTAATCCTTACACCCTTTTTCAAATACTTAGTAATTGGTTGTGCAACTTTGGCATAATCTTTGATAAATTTTCTGTAGTATCCTGTAACTCCTAGAAAACTTTTAATTTGTCTTTCTGTTCGTGGTAATTCTAATCCTTCTATAATTTTGATTTTATTGGGGTTAGGTTTCATTCCTTCGTCCGTTAAAATATGTCCTAAAAACTCCGTCTCCTTTTTCAAAAAATTACATTTGTCCACTTGAATTTTTAACTTGTTTTTCTCCAGTTCAGTAAATATTTCTTTAAGTGCTTTGACATGTTCTTGTAAAGAAGTACTAAATATTAATATGTCATCTAAATATACTACACAAGTTTTATTTATGTATTCTCGCAAAATTTCGTTCATAAGCCTTTGAAATGTCGCTGGGGCATTTTTTAACCCAAATGGCATCCTCACAAATTCGTATAGTCCGTGGGGAGTAACAAATGCCGTTTTTTCTCTATCTTCTTCTTTTACTAATATTTGATGGTAACCCTTTGCTAAGTCTATTGTAGTAAAGTATTGTGCTCTTCCTAATTTATCTAGGATTGAATCAATATTTGGCAATGGATATTTGTCATCTACTGTGACCTCATTTAATTTTCTATAATCCACTACTAATCGATATTTCCTTTTTCCTGAATTGTCGATTTTTTTAGGCACTACAATCAGTGGGCTAGAATATTTTGATTTACTTTTCCTAATAATGCCTTGTTCGGTCATTTCTTTTATTTGTCTTCTAACTTCCTCTTCGTGTTGTGGTGGGTATCTATACAACTTTGAATTAATTTGTTCACTTGTAGTTGTTTTTATTTCATGTTGCACCGCTGTAGTATTAGTTAGCTTATCTCCTTCTTTAAATAACAAATTTTTAAAGCGTTTTAAAATTTCAGTAACTGCAGCATATTCTTCCGCGTTTAAATGATTTAGTTGTATCTTTTCAATCCTTTCATCCGTTGCTTCTAATGTGCAAATTTCATTAAATATATGTGGTTTATTTAAAATTCGAGATTCCTTGTTATTAAGGATTAATTTTCCTTCCTCAACGATTATCACTGCATTTAGGTAATTTAAAATATCAAAACCTATTATAAAATCATATTTTCGTCCTGCTAAAGGTGTCATTTTCCACCTTACTCTAGCATTTTTCGGTAAATTGAATTCTTCCGGTGCTTCTGTATGCACTTCGTATTTAATTGTATCCTTATTTGTTAAGGTACTAAACGTTATTGGTTTCTCTAAACTTTTTATTGGAAAGTCCTTTATATCGCTATTTATTAAGCTCAACGTTGCTCCCGTATCTATCAGAGCTACATATTTTCTTGTATTTATTGTTATCGCTATTCTCGGTAATGATTCCGAGGCTGACTCATAAAAAAAATTGTATTATTAATTTCTTCACTAAAAATTTCTTTGGGTTCTCCTTCGCTTTGCCTATCCTCATTTAAGCGATCTTTGCTATAATTTGGATGATGGTTTCCTGCTCTTTGAGTCCCTATGCAATTAACTTCGACGTTATCTACTTCCATGGGTTCTATATTTTGTTTCCTTTGACCTGATCTATTATCCTGTCTTCTTTGAAACGAATTATTTTCATTATACTCCTTATTTTTAGGACTATATTGGGGATTATGTTTAGACTGTCCCGAATTATTAACCCATCTCTTCTGGTCATATGTTTGGTGATTTTGTCTAACTTGACCCGAATTATCTTTATTAGCTTGCCCTTGATTTGCATTGACATTAGGTTGATTGTAGTTGTTTTTATAATATCTATGATCTGCATTATTCGATCTGTTAGGGTATTGTCTATTATATTTCCTGTCGTCTCTAGCTATCTTTCTGTATTCTGGTCTAATACATGCGTCTTCGAATCTTCTCCTAGTAAGAAGTCTTAAAATTTGATTTAAATTTGTTTCCTCATAAATTTTGTCGAGTAGCGTTCCCTGAGTCATTTCCTTTATTGTGTTTACTAACAGGCTGTCAACGTTCGTTAAATCTATATAGTGGTCACCCCTATAATAAACTGTCAGTTCGTCGGCTTTGTATTTAATGTTTTGAATTTCAACAATTAATTCATTCACTGTATTTACTTTTAGATTGGATATCATCCTATATATATGGTGGGGTTCTACATTTGGCCTATATCTCAATTTTAACGTTTCTTTAATTAGCTGCCAATTGTCTGGCTCGGATATATTTATGACTACATCTTTTGCCTGTCCCTGGATAGTCTTATAAAATATTGTACGTACCGATTCTCGTTTTAATGCTTCATTGTGTATTGTAGATAAAAAGTATTCGACGCTGCTGAAGAAACTGTTTACGGTTATATCACCTGTACCCGTGAACGTCGGTAGATTATTTATCGCCTTGAATATATTAGCCCTGTCGGTACCATTACTTTGTTGTTGTTGATTTTGTAGTTCCAAGTATGCATTTCGAAGTTGCTCGATTTGTTGTTGTCTTCTCGCTAGTTCCTCTACAAGTTCTACTGGAGACATATTTGCCTGTTCTTGAGTCTGTGCCATCCTTACTTCGTCAAATGCTCGCTGTCGGTTGATTCGCTTAATGATGATTGTTTTTCGGTTCAGTGGTGTAAGCTACGTTTTGTGTCCACTACACTGACCTTTACACTTTCAAAATTTTTGATCTTCTGTTCTTCAGTGGTGATAACAAGGATTTATGTCCACTGCACTGATATTTTTGCTTTTTAAAAATCTTCTGTTCTTTAGTGGTGATAACAAGGATTTATGTTCACTGCACTAATATTTTCACTTTTTGTAGTTAAGTGTTTTAAGGATTATAATTCTGGAGGGTCTGGTCAACTCCTGAGTTGGCTACAGAATCGCAGAATTTACTATATGTATTTTATTAACGAATCTTTTTATTTTCTTTTATGGTTCGATCACTGGATTCCAAGTTGTATTGAAATCCTACCGACTGCGCCAATTGCGTACTTAATAGCACGTCCGAACTTTTTAAAAAGAAATTGTTTTATTGAAAGCGAGCTGCCGCTTGAAGTGATAACATCAGACTGACTTTATTGATTGCTTTTACTTAAAATGTAACTTAACAATTTTCTTTATACATGCTTATTTGTTATTGTAGAAAATGCTTACTTATCTTTAAGTGGAAATGCTTGGTTTTGTTTATTCAAGTTACAATTAATTGATTTTTGCAATTATACACTTTTAGGTAAATTTAGCTTGAATTTACTAAATAATGCAATGTTGCATTATCATGTTAAAATGTGACCGGAAGTTGGTTTCGATTTTGTTATTGAGTTAATGAATTTATCTATATCATCAGAAAATGATATATGTGTACTAGGAGGGTCATTGTCTTTATATGTAACTCGCGTGAGGTTACGAAAGGCGAGAATGTGTTGCGCCATGGCAAGCAGCAATTTTACGCATGAATGAGCGCTTACCACAAATGAAAGTTTTTTTTTTCGAACGCATTACACGTAAACACATATGTGCTATTTACGCATATGGATATGTACAGGCATATGTACTTACATGCGTACATACCAAGGATGGGCATTTTTCAACTACCACTCATTTTCAACTACCACTCAAATTGAGTGGTAATTAAATCCTGATTTTAACTACCACTCAATTTGAGTGGTAGTTAAATCTTGAATTTAACTACCACCCAATTTGAGTGGTAGTTAAACCTTGAATTTAACTACCACTCAAATTTGGTGCTCGAAGCCTATTTAGGCAGTGGAATCATTGAGAAGTTAATCAACACATCAGCTTGTGGTGAAATGTATGTACATACATATGTATGTGAGTATATGTGAGTCGTTAGTTTTGAAATTGGCATAAGTGAACTAGAGTTGAACTAGAAATTGAAATAGGGGTGAACTAGAAAGTGACTAGAACTTTAACTAGAACGAACTAGTAGATGAACTTGAATTTCTACAACTACTATTGTAATGCACATGTCCTTCCCTTGAATTTTGTATACTTAATGTACATACACAAGGCCGTATCTAGGGGGGGGATGGCAGGGATCAATCCCCCCCCCCGAAATTAATGCGATTAAATTTTTTTTATAATATAAATATGCTTAATTGTATTTTTTAGAAGCATAGAAATCATCTAAAAAGTTAGTCTCAATTATTATTTGTATCTATGTATGTACTGGCAAGTACCCGGCTTACTTCGTTGCGCCGCAAAAATTAAATATACTGATGTTTAGCTTTGCATAGAGTGTAAAAATGGGTTACACATTCATATTTTGTGCTTGTTTTCTGCAAGGAATGTAATATACCACCCTCCTTTAGATGAAATGCAAACACTTTAAAATTAAACAACGTTATAAACAATACATTTATTAACAACAAAAAACTCAAAGTTATAATAATTCAAACAACGTTTGGTACCTACACAGAGCGAAAACCACCTAATAAAATAGAACAAAAGTAAGAAGATATCTCTATAGTTTTTCTTTAAGAAGAATCCCTACTTACTTTTAATGGGATAGTCTTTTTAATAAAATCAAGAAGAAATCTTCGAATATATATGTGGATATCTCCTTGAATTAATAAAGAGGGCGTTCTTCTTATTTTTATTAGGTTATCTAATTAAATTTGTTATAAAGTTAGTCTTATATACATACATATGTAAACTGAGTTAGCGGTTCACAGTCGACATTATTGTTGTAAAGAAAAGTTGAGTAGAAAGTTTTTTATTTATTGTAAGAAGGTATACTTTTAAATAAAATTAAAAAGATTTACCTCCCAAAAATAAGAAGAAATCTCTATGGAAATATCTTCGTCTCTGACTTCTGTCCTCTTTTTGGGCCACGAAGCTGTTCAAAGAGACAATCTTTTTATTTTTATGAGGATTATTTGGCTCTGTGTACATTAGTAGGCAAATTAGTTCATAAAATAAGGCACATCTTGTTCATTAATTAAAAACTTCCGTGAACACAACATTCTTGGTTTTGTTGCCATTTCCAGGTATAAGAAAACTCTGGTTTTGTGGTGAACCAGTTCGCGACAGAGCGACATACATTTGACCGTGAGAAAACACCTCGTTGCGAAGGTCTACCCCAATATAGCTAAATGTTTGCCCTTGGGACTTACAAAAAAACGCAAATTTCACTCATACGACCCATGAAAAGGGAAGAATGTTCCATATAGTTTAAATCCGGTCTGTAGTTAAATTGTTTAACAAAATCATAAACTTATAATTAACTTAATTGGGTAAGAGCTTAATTTAAAATTTTACCATTGAAATTAATGGTGATTTCGTTTCATCAAAAAAAATGCGCATTTTTGTTACACTCTTCAATTTTTCGTTTTCGTTTGCAAAATGAAGGTAAAACGTCAAACAGAATATGTCTTCTTTTTTTAGTGGTTTTATTAGGCTAGTGGATCTAGTGGTAATTTAGTGTAAAAAAACTACATAAGTTTTTCACTTGCTACCCTGTTTTCGTTTCCTAAAAATGTACACTTCAGTGGTGTTAAAAACTCACACTTTTTACCCTCTGAAGCTTTGACAGGGTAGCTGGTTGCACTGAAAATCAGCTAACGAAAATTTTATTTGACAGATAAATTTGGTGAAATTAATTGGATTTTGCAATAACAATTAAATATGGGTGATAAGCGAAACCTAATTATTCATGCACATAGTATAGCAAACGGGGCAGATATGTATGTAATTTGAATTTGAAATGTTTTTTTTTTTAGTTAATCCCCCCCCAAAATGAAATCCTGGCTACGGCCTTGTACATACATATGTATAAGTATACATATGTATGTATGTAAGTTTTCCATAAGATTTTTTGGGGTTTGACTGACTTCTGTGCACTTTTGCTACCAACACTAAAGTTGAGTGGTAGTTGAAAATCGAGTTAAATCATGAATTTAACTAAATTCGAGATTCAGGTTTGAGTGGTAGTTGCAGGCTGAGTGCACTCAAAATTAGTTGAATCATGCCCAACCCTGGTACATACATATATGCTGCAGATATAATCAAGCCGCCAGCGTAAACCATTGTGCTGAATAAGTAGAAGTGTTGCTGGTTATGATGCGTTTTTCCTTTGAGGTGGAGAATTCCTGGTACCACTGAGTGATTGCAAAAAATACGAATGCAAATGTGGATGCGAATACGAATGTAAATAAGAGTACGAATATGAATATGAATATGAATATGAATAATAATATGAATATGAATATGAATATGAATATGAATATGAATATGAATATGAATATGAATATGAATATGAATATGAATATGAATATGAATATGAATATGAATATGAATATGAATATGAATATGAATATGAATATGAATATGAATATGAATATGAATATGAATATGAATATGAATATGAATATGAATATGAATATGAATATGAATATGAATATGAATATGAATATGAATATGAATATGAATATGAATATGAATATGAATATGAATATGAATATGAATATGAATATGAATATGAATATGAATATGAATATGAATATGAATATGAATATGAATATGAATATGAATATGAATATGAATATGAATATGAATATGAATATGAATATGAATATGAATATGAATATCAATAAGAATATGAATATGAATATGAATATGAATATGAATATCAATAAGAATATGAATATGAATATGAATATGAATATGAATATGAATATGAATATGAATATGAATATGAATATGAATATGAATCTGAAAACGAATAGGAATATGAATATGAATATGAATATGAATATGAATATGAATATGAATATGAATATGAATATGAATATGAATATGAATATGAATATGAATATGAATATGAATATGAATATAAATATGAATATGAATATGAATATGAATATGAATATGAATATGAATATAAATATGAATATGAATATGAATATGAATGTGAATACGAATACGAATACCAATCCCACTACGAATACCAATCCCACTACGAATACCAATCCCACTACGAATACCAATAAGAATCCGAATACGAAACGAATACGAACACGAATACGAATGCGAATACGAATACGAATACAATTACAAGTAGGACAATCCTGGTCACAAAAACAAAAAAAAAAAAAATATTCAGCAGAATATGTATAAAAATAAGCGCTTGAGATTCTCCATAAAAATTGTCATAAAAAATGTCATTGTCTCCTTGTTTTGAGCTTTCCATCTTTTGTTGTATTGTAAGTACTTTTTTATTATTTTCACTCTTTCTACTTAACACGTTAGCTTCTTGTGTAATGTATTGTCCTCGATACCAACTTTATTATTATTTGCCTTAAAAAAATAGTACTTTTTGCGATAATATTGTGTTAAAGCACACGGGGAACCAAGATAAAATGTATGCATTTCCACAGAAGCTATTCGGATGTACATAAGTTTTTTTTTTTTCATCTGTGCATAAAAGTATTGTGCTACGCATTGTACTGACTTGCAGCTGTAATCTCATTCACGCCTTTTCTGCCTCGATGTATTTAATAAAAATGCAATTTCCTTTGTTATCTATAGTGCAAACAACTCCATTATGTAAGTGTGTTTTCTCTTCACGCAGCCATTTTTCATTTCTGCTTGCTGATATCGAGTGCAACTCCACCTCCATCATATTAGATTTATGTTCATATTTGCTAGTTTGTATGATCTTTGTTGTCGTGCGACTGCAGTGCATTATTGCAATTTTTTAAGTGTCATATACAATCAAGGCAAGCTCGACCAACTAAGCATTGTTTAAATATATAAATACTACTTTCTCTTACACCCACTGTATGTTGGCGCGCACCAGCAACGATTATTGGCCCCCATTTATCCGTTTTCAAAGTAAAGTATAAGAAATCCGTAAATGTCGTTTTCACATTATTTTTGCAAACAAGCATAATGGTAATCGAATAGACTGACTGTATTTGAAGTGACTGAATAGCAACGCTTCAACAGCAGCACAACTGATTAATCAACACAACAAAGAAGTAGTAAGTAGAACAGTGATGCACACCGCCGACTGCGCTACTTACACAAGCGCAACATATTTTTGCATTAGTGTGGGCATATAAGCAGATGTCGCATACCTATTGCTCAGAAAAAAGAAAAAAATTCTTTGCGCGATCGATGTACAGAGCATGAAATTCAAGCGCAGACTAATTGGTTGTAGGCGTCGCAATTGCTTGCTAGAAGCACACACACGACTCGTATGTGTAGCCGACAGCGTTGCCGTTGAAAAATTTTCGTGGTGGCTAGATTTGATTTAATTTGTGGCTAAAAATGGCTAAAAAATTTGGTTCGTGGCTAAAAATGGTGGCTAAAAAATTTTGTTGCAAATTAACATGTTTTAAATTTATTTTTCAAGTTCAGGCACAAAATTATTGCATACAATATAAGGAAAAAATCATAAATTTTTGTAAAAAATAAAATATTTATACATACATATTATGTACTTAACTATATCTAAAAAAAATAGATATCACATTCAATATCTAACATTATGTCGTCTTCTCTTCATAAATTAATTCTTTCTTCATCAATTTAATGAGATCTTATGTTATTTCAAATTCATTGCAACATTGTTTTACATTCTTTAAGCCATATCTTATAGTTAAAATTGCATTCGCCATTGTATGATTCATTTTGTTTCGATTTTTGGTTTTGACAATATAGAAGTAGCAAACAATATACAAAGTCAGTTAGATCCTTATACGGACTTCCATCGACAGCCTACTAATCCACTAACGAGTATCAACAGGCATTTATCGATAGTTGCGTTACTTGTTTTGTTTTTTAACACTTAAATCGATTTGTGATAATCGCTGAATTGAATTAGCGTTACCACATCCTTCCTATGTGCAAAATTATGGTTCATTACAAGCGGTGGCTAAAAACGTGGCTAGTGGCAAAACCGAAATTTTGGTGGCTAAAAAAACACGGCGGTGGCTAAGTCTAGCCACTAAATGGCTAAAACAGCAACGCTGGTAGCCGTGCAGCTCCGTTTTGCTCCGTATTGCTCTTTCGTTCAACACTGAAGTAGAAGTAAGCAAAAGAAAATGCGCAAAAAAGTGTATTCTGCTTGTGGTTACGAAATAAATGCGTTTGCGGTAAATGTGAAGTGAAAATGTGTGCATTTAAAGCGCAAAAAAGAAAAAAAAAAACTAAAAAACTTTAAGACACTTTTTGTAGCAATAAGGTAGTTGTAGTTGAAACTGCAACGTAGTGATGGGCGAGTCCGAGATGTTTAGACAATCGAGAGAATCGCTATGGTTGCAAAATCACAATCGAGTCAAAAGTTGACTCACTCCTCGACTACACAATCGAGATGTTTTTGCGATTGTTCCGAGTCGGCGAGTCGGAGGTTGTTTCGATGACATCTCGACTACACAACCGCCCATCACTACTGCAACGCGTCTTAGTTTGTTTGCTATGTTAAGGACTTTGTAGCTTGTGACGCATGAACGACATAAAATTGTATTAAAGGTACTCAAAAACCATTTCTGAGGAAGAAGAAATGTCAACTAAAGGCAAGCTTTTTTACACCTAAACAGAAAGGTCACTATTTTCGTTTTAGCGAGGTATCTATATATTAATAGACTAACATTTTTCCCATACAAACAATTGCCAGGCTGTTTAGCATATTTAACATACTCATATCCACATAAAATTGATATGGATGTGTTCGTATGAGTCAGGAGCAGTGCATAGGCATATAATTTTTTCTATAAATTATTTAATTTGTTTATAATTAATTAAAAAAAATTTTAGTTAAGAGAAATAGATATCGTAAACGTGTTTACAAATATCGTAAACACAGTTGAAGAGTCGCTTTAATTTAAAAGCGCTCTCTCTATTTTATATTCTTTGGCCCAGTTTACGCTCAGATCAAAATCAACGCGGCCAAATATCTCCTATTGCTTTTCCATTGAAGCTAAAAATGAGAGAGAGCGCGGGAGAGCACACTGAGTAATTTTAATTTTGACCAAGGCATATCTAACAGACAGGCTCGGCGGCGAATTGAAAAACTTCTTTTTTTATTTACAAAGGTAGAGTGTAATGTCAAAATCCAAGCGAATTCATATCATGGCCAATAGGAATGGACGAGCCCCAAGCGAATTCAGATTTTAACCACGGCGAAATATCATTTTGACATTACACTCTAATAATAATACAATGGCGCTATTATAACTCTGACGAGTTTTATGGCCGAGCTTCTCTCCCAATTCGAGGTGTGCTCCTTTTTGTTTTTCCTACTAATTGGGTGGACCTACAGTTTTATGCCGGCTTTTCATGGCAGAAATACACTCGGAGGGTATGCCGTCCACTGCCCAGAGGTGACCGCTGCTCTTAAAAAACCCAATAATTGGATTTTTACTAATTAGAAAAATTGTTTTGGTGTTTTGCTCGGACCGTGATTTGAACCCGAGACCTCTGGCATAGCAGGCGAGCACTCTACCCACTGCACCACAGCGGCCACAACACTCTACCTTACAATAACAAAATACATTTAAAATTTCTGAATTCGCCACCGGGCCTACCTTCCTAGATCTGCCTTGATTTTGACAATGATTTCGCGTCGGACCGTGATCAAAAGGGCAAATCAGTGTTGCGGTACAACTGGAATTTGGAAAGTGTTGCTTATCTCCGCCAAAAGGAATAACTTTTGTACCAATACAAAGTTGAAAAAATAAATTGCATGGTCGAATTTCGAGCACCGGCGATACTAGTAAAGTTTAATTTGCTCTCTGAAAAAAAAAAAACAAAAAACACGCAGAAATGTTATAGACTTAGCTGTGTTAGAACCGGTTTACTACTAACTCAAGTGGTTTGAAACACTGCTGATCATTTTTTTTTTTTGTACTGATAATAATGAAGGGATAGTATTTTAGAAGCCTAAACTGGGAATAAAGCAAATAGTGCGGAATTATAGGAGTTTTCCGAGGTTGCAGCTTCAGCACGTTTTTGGAATTTAATGCTGTTCAGTGAACATTCATCAGTTAGATTTCTATGGATTTCAAAAGTGGAGAGAAAACTGAAGCTTCTGTCAGTTTTTGGTATAAATATAAAACCTGAAATCACAAACTAAAGTGTAAGCTCTGTCTAAAGTTTAATTGTGCGGCATTTAGCGAGGTTCTATACCATTAACACAGTATGTATTAATGCAACTAAAAAATATCGAAGCCACAAAAACTTAATAAAATGTATAAAAAAGATCTGAAAAATAGAAATAATAATATCAGTGAGTAGGAAAATGTATCGCTTAACAAAAGTTCAGCTTACCTCTGCTACTCATATATAAATTCACTGCCTTGAAGCATCTTTATATATATTACGCTAAGCGATTTTTTGTACGCACCATAACTCTTACACCGTTATACCGATTTTCGAAAATGGGGTGTCATATGAAAGGGCTTGGCCTGTAGATGTGCAGGAAGGTTTAATTTATTGAAAAGGGTTGCTACCTGTTTAAAAATTTAATTGTCCTATATAGTTTGCTTGATTTACAAATTTCAGGTACCATATTAAAGGGATTGAGCTGGAAATTAGTAATTTATTACAATTTTTACAACAAGGGTTGCCACCTGTTCAAAAATTCAGTTTTACTCTATAGCTTGTGTAATTTTTAAATTTGAGGTGTCATATGAAAGGACTTTGCCTCAAAATGAGTAATTTATCATAACTTTTACAGAGGGTTGCCACCTGTTCCAAAATTTATTTTTACTCCAAAGTTTGATTTTTAAATCTAAAGTGTCATATGAAATGGCTTTGCCGGGCATATGAAAATGCTTGGTCTAAGTAACTTATTACTATTTTTACAAAAAGGGTTGCCACCTGTTCAAAAATTCAGTTTTACGCTATAGTTTGTTTGATTTTTAAATGTGAGGTGTCATATGAAAGGGCCCTGCGTGAAAATAAGTAACTTATTATAATTTTTATAAAAAGGGTTGCCACCTGTTCAAAATTTAATTTTTACGCTATAGTCTGTTTGATTTTTAGATTTGAGGTATCATATGAAAGTGCTTTGCCTAAAAACGAGTAATTTATCAAAATTTTTACAAAGAGGGTTGCCACCTGTTCCAAAATTTATTTTTACGCTACAGTTTGTCCGATTTCAAATTTTAAGTGTCATGAAAGCTTTTGCCCTGTAATAAAAAGAAAGGGAAGGGGAAAATGAAAGGAACGGAAATGGCAAAGGAAAGGAAGCTAAAGGGGGAAGAGTACGGAAAATAAAATTGATAAAGGGAAGAGGAAGCGCAAATAAAATGGAAATGGGAAGAGATATGACCTTTTGGAAGTAGCTATATGGATAAAATATTGTAGAAAATTATTCGCATTAAAACTTCACTATGGGACTCCTCGGACAAAATCTTTGTATACCAAATCTAGGTCGACGGAAAATAAAAGTAACCAGTAATTATGTATATGAGTTGAATTTTTTGAAGTGGGCCACCTAAAATTTTTTCGACGGCCATGTATTTTAATGAAATTGGGTAGTATGGCTCACATCGCTTAAAAAAAAAATACGTTTGGCCCAGTTTTTCGAAATTCGAATTATTTTCAAAGTTATAGCTATCAACACTTTTCGAAGTTCCTCAGTTTTTGCCGATTTTCTCACGATTGGTCAAACCGATTTTGCTAAATTTTGACATATATATAAAAGATGGTATCTTCTAGCAAACAGCATTTCTTATTTTTGCAAATAATTTTTTTTTGCAAACATTTTTCGCAATTTTTATGTTCTGGACCACGGTTGGATGGCGCTTTTGTATGATGTTGTTGGGCATTCCATTAGTAACTATTAGCAAAAAAAAAATTTTGGGGCACTTTAAAGGCGCGGGATTTATTTCCTTTTTTACACTTGTTATTTTTGTATGAAATTTTTTTTGTTACTTACTGAGTACTACGAATAATGAATTAAAGTATGCATAACTCTCGCTCCCTTAAAGCGCCCCAAAATTTTTTTTTTGCTAATTGTTACTAATGGAATGCCCAACAACATCATACAAAAGCGCAATCCGACCGTGGTCCAGAACATAAAAATTGCGAATAATGTTTGCAAAAAAAAATTATTTGCAAAAATAAGAAATGCTGTTTGCTAGAAGATACCATCTTTTATATATATGTCAAAATTTAGCAAAATCGGTTTGACCAATCGTGAGAAAATCGGCAAAAACTGAGGAACTTCGAAAAGTGTTGATAGCTATAACTTTGAAAATAATTCGAATTTCGAAAAACTGGGCCAAACGTATTTTTTTTTTGTTGTTGTGAACTATACAAAAAAGTTTCGGAAAGATAGTAGAACTTCGAAAAAAAGTGGCCCACTTCAGAAAATTCAACTCATATGCTTAATTTTATATTGTATTAATACACTCAGAGAAAAAGCAAGCTAAATTTCAGTATAGTGGGCTTGAATCAAGCCCAAAACGTTATGAAAGTCTGTTAAGCTCGAAAATGCTAAAATCGAGAATATATTCTTATTTTTAGGACGAAATTTTTTTAGAAAAACAAGCTTATATAAACTTATTTTCAGCATTGCCCATGATTGATTTCAGAATGTAAAATCTTATCAGAAGAATGTTCAACTTTGTTTTAAGAATATTTATTCTTGATTTTCCACTTTTTCGAAATTCAAAATTCGAAATCATTTAACCCACCTCACAAAATAAAAAAAAATAAAAGTGGTAATTTCAGTGAATTGTATTTTAGTTTGTTTTATTTTTTCAGAAATGTACATACGTATTTATATAGTAATGTATATAATATACAATTCATTTTTACATAGGTACATATACTTTATATATACATATATATATTCCGCACACATCGTATATTATAAAACTAGAAATATGTACATATTTATGCAAAAGAGGTGTTAAGGTAATTTAATAATTGAATCGGCAATTTCGAAAAGGACACATCTCTGAACATTTAAACTTTACAGGAAATGGGGAAAAAACTTATTTCCTAACTACAGAGGAGCTTGTTAGCAATCGAAAGATATAAAACTATTAGGATGTTAACTTTGTTATACATATGTGTATTATTTTATGTTGATTTGATGAACCCAAATTCCTAAAAAAACCCGAGATGTGCCCTTTCCGGAATTGATGATTCAATTTTAACTACAACAATTGTGGAGGATTTACATAAATCTAAAAATAAATTCAAAAGATTTCTCATGAGAATGCCGCTTCCTTTTTGCGTCTGAACAACAGACCATACAAGTGGTTTGTGTTTGCCACACGGCATCACCAACGTCCATAGTCCAGACATCGCATAGAAGATGACTGTAATCTCTGGACTCGGCCGCCAGAACAGCTCAATAGTGATTCACGTGAAATACACAACAGCGCCGAGTATGATACTTGAAAGGCGTCCAAATTTCATCACAGAACCAAACACACCAATTTCATTGATACCCAATGCGCATGACACGTAGGCCTGTGTGCAATCGGCTCCAAATAAATGCCTGAATGAAAACCATAATGGAATGATAAATTTTTGTTTGGGCTTCTTCATTTGATGGAAAGTGGCCGATAATAGCTCCATGCCCGATAGTTCTTGTGCCGATTTTGAACCCTTAAAGGAATCCCAAAAGATAGCAGTAATGGCAACAGGCGCAGTACAAGATATACATACATACATATGTATAAATCATTGATACTTCGAAGATTTCATTGCCTGGTGCAAACCTGCAAATTCTCTTAGGAGATGATGGTGTTGGAGTCCCCGTCACTGCCATGAGCGCCACTTCAAAGCAGTGTAAATTGATTTTTTTTATTTTTCAACTCGTACATTGTATGTACATATGTAAATTTTTCTTTTTTTTTGTTAAAAAAATGTTTCCTTTGAACAAAAAAAGCAACGACATCAAAATTATATGTACAAATGTATGTATTTTCAGAGAACACTTTAGCCTAGTATTCTTAAATTAAGAATTTCATTCTTAAATTGAGAATGTTATTCTTAAAAAAGATTTTTATCTTTCTTCAAGAATGCAATTCTGGTTTCAAGATTGGAGAAACTTAAATTTTATATATTTTTAATTAATTTCAATAGTTCTTAAAACAAGTACGACATAGCTTGATCTTAGCCCGCAACTTTTCTCTGAGTGTAAAAATCTGTGGGCTTAAAGCCGATATATATTCTGCCGTTTTTAAGGGGAAGTCAAATTTAAAATGACAATCAAAAAATTGTTAAATGTAGCAATAAGTGGACTTCCACCCTCAAATTGGCGCACAGTGTAATTGAAAGCCACAGCATCGCGTGGCCAGGTCTACTAGTTTTATTTACACTTTCAGTGAATTAATTTTTCTATGCCACTTAACATCTAGCGCTTATCAAAAGCATTTATTGTTACATTTACTAGCAATAAAGAGTCATAGGAGTGACATACATATGTACGTAATTCATTAATACGTGAATTCATTAATAACACTGTAGGTAAATTTTTAACTTTTGAAATATCACAGAGAAACGCCGAAACACGTCAACTTAATTTTTGGCTGCAGAATACGATGGCATTTACAGAAAGTCAAAGTTAGCTCTTGTTTTCGAGATATTTAGGAAAGAAGTTTCAGAGATCTGAAGGTAATTTTTTTTCCATCTATAAACTTTACTCAGGCTTGGAACCCTTTACGCGCATAATAATTTTGACAGTTGCTCTTACTTAATTGGGGTATTCTAAATTCAATGCCGCCTTTAGTTTTCCCAAATTAGCTCCGGTTTTCGAGATAACGGTATTTAAAAATTACCATCAATTTGGACTTTTTTGTTAATAACTCAGTCAGTTTATGAGATAGATTGCCAAAACTTTGCACGTGACAATATTTTAGTATTTCCTTAACTATTTCTGAAAATAATTGAAATCGGGTGACTATAACATATAGCTGCCATACAACCGATTTTTCAGATGTGGACATTTTGGGGTATAGCTTCGCTATTCAAACAGCTAAGGACATGAAACTTAGGAGAATTTCTACCTGTATTGACCTTAATCTATTCTCTGAAAATTGTCAAGATCGGGTCACTATAACATATAGCTCCCATACAACTGATTGTTCAGATATATGGTTTTGCACATTTATTTCCTTATAACTCCGAAAATAGTCATTCTGCGTGAAAAAGCAGCATAAACACTTTCATTCAGAATTAATAGGTGAAAAAATCTTCTCATATACGATTTCCACGTAACTGCATCAGTTATTGCACTTTTGTGCAACCAAAGTTGAAATTTCACCATAGGCATTTTTTCAAGCCCAATAACTCATATATCGTATTAAATGAATTAGATGATCTTTATATCGTCTTACAGAGAGTTAAAAGAACTATTATACAGTTTTTAAATGAAGAAAATATATGCATATTTGAGGATTTTATACGCATTTGAATAATTTTTTTTGTTAATTTTTCATAAAATTTTATTCCAAATAATGCCTAAAAGTATGCTTCAATAGTTTTCAAACAATAGTTTTGTAGGAAAATTTTACTATAAATGCATATAAAATCCTTAAACATGCATATATTTTCTTCATTTAAAAACTGCGTAATAGTTCTTTTAATTCCCTGTAAGACGATGTAAATATCATCTAATTCATTTAATACGATATATGAGTTATTGGGCTTGAAAAAAATGCCTATGGTGAAATTTCAACTTTGGTTGCATAAAAGTGCAATAACTGATGCATATATGTGGAAATCGTATATGAGAAAAATTATATGTTATAGTGACCCGATCTTGGCAATTTTCAGGGAATAGATTAAGGCCAATACGAGTACAAATTCTCCAAAGTTGCATGTCCTTAGCTGTTTAAATAGCAAAGTTATACCCATAAATGTCCACATCTGAAACATCGGTTGTATGGCAGCTATATGTTATAGTCACCCGATTTCAATTATTTTCAGAAATAGTTAAGGAAATACTAAAATATTGTCACGTGCAAAGTTTTGGCAATCTATCTCATAAACTGACTGAGTTATTAACAAAAAAGTCCAAATTGATGGTAATTTTTAAATACCGTTATCTCGAAAACCGGAGCCAATTTGGGAAAACTAAAGGCGGCATTGCATTTAGAATACCCCAATTAAGTAAGAGCAACTGTCAAAATTATTATGCGCGTAAAGGGTTCCAAGCCTGAGTAAAGTTTATAGACGGAAAAAAAATTACCTTCAGAGCTCTGAAACTTCTTTCCTCAATATCTCGAAAACAAGAGCTAACTTTGACTTTCTGTAAATGCCATCGTATTCTACAGCCAAAAATTTAGTTGGGGTGTCTCGGCGTTTCGCTGTGATATTTTGACCTCCCTACAGTGTAATTGATTGATATTAAATTTTTCCGTTTTTTATACGGTACCTATTGGAATTATATCATTTCACAAGCTCGCTTTGACAGTGTATTATTGAGTCTGTTCTGTATCTTAATAATTTTAATTGAAGTTTAATATATCTCTTATTGTATGCTATATTTTTTCAACGCTGCGGATATTTATGTTTTTTTTTTTTCAACATACCCGCTGTTTTCAAATTTTTTAACTGGAGTTTTCACTGAAATCTCGTATAAGCGCATTTGCTCTCATTGTTATTGATTTCATTTACGTTTTTTATGTATGGGTCTATTATTTTGCGAGTTAAAAGTTATGCCAACTGCAGTGGGCGAATATTTTTGCGTTGCCTGTGTTATATTTTTTTATTAAATTTTTTTTCATATACAAATATAACAACAATGTTTTTTGTATACATTTAAAATATAAAATTTTTTGTCAGTGCGCATATTATTTTCAGCTTGTAAACTACGCAAAGCGACATTGCACTGCCTTTGAGCACTAGCGCATCTGGCTTTTTGTGTACAATTTAATTTTCACTCTGCTTGTTTATACTTAGACCAAATAATCATTTAAGCTGATTTTGTGTGCTTCTGTGATGTTTATGAAAAACTTTACTGTTTTTATGCATTTAAAATGAATTTCATTTGGCTGAGTTAAGAAGTAATGCATGTGTATGAAAATGGAGAAAGTTAAACACAAATGCTGCATACTTTTAGGAGAAATTATTTATTATCTAGATCAAAGAATTTTGTACATTTCTAGCAATTGTCGTCACATAAAACTTCGTGGAAAATGCATAGTAAAATCGCTTATGAGATGAAGATAAAAGGAGTTGAAAACAGATGTTGCATACTTTCATTTCTTTTTAAACCAGATAGCCTTTCTTTTTAAGGTCTTAAAGTGAAAAAATAATGATTTTAAAAATTCGCACTATTCTACTTGCAACAAAAAGTGCCGGTATCGAAAAGATGACATGCATTTTCTCGGATAGTCAGGCGGCTCTGGGATCTGCAACGGTTTCATCACGTCTGATCGGGCAGTGTAGATAGAGGGTGGGTTTTAGACCTAGCAAGTCTTCACAGCGTCTCCCTGGTCTAAGTTACATCAAGAGAAACGAAATGGCAAGGATTGGCTCTTGATATCTCGGATGCACAGGGGTTCTTGAGGCCCTGGGCTTCATCAAGGGCCGAATCACTCGGCATTGCTTCGAGGAGGCAAAAATCAGATGGAAGCGGCTGCTGACCTGAAGGATCTGCAGAAGTATGTGGCCTTCATATAATGAAATGCATTTCACAGCTATGTTAAAAATGGACAGGAGGCAAATTTTCCGCTTATCTGCACTATTCACGGGACATTGGGCTATTGGTAACCACGCGGCCCGATTGGGATTGGATCATAACACACTGTGTCGCAGTTGGAATCTTCCAGGGTCGGAGGAGACGGTGGAGCACCTGCTATGCGAACGCCCTTCGCACTGCCAATGCACAATGCAATTCCTTGGAAAGCCTTGCTTCGACAACCTCTGGGAAATCAAGGACAGCAAGCCTTAGGGGCTTCTTAGATACCTAAACTCAACAGGATAGATAGAGATATAGGGCGTAGCACCTGCCCTGATTTCCGTATTGATATTGTCGTCTACTCTATTCTTTTGGTTCTGGTTCTGGTTCTTGAGTCACGTGTCGTGGACCACGACTCGTGATGTGAGAACAGCGCTTCGGCGCTAATTGGAGTCTGTGGGACTCGCCACTCAAACCAACCAACTAATAATAATAATATAATATAACTCTAAAGAGTTTTGGGCCGAGATTCTACCCCAATTCTTAACTGAATTTTTCCTAAGAAAAAAGTTGATGAATTCACTAAAACTAATATTTTCATACTTAATATTTAGCACTTATCCTTATTCATTCTGAGCGGTAACCGCGTTTATTATCCATCGACATAAATGATCTATCTTAATCTAATAAATAACACTTTTCAAACAAAAAATTAATATTTTTTCATGTCCTAAATTTCTTAATTTTTAACTGCTTTCCAGCGTTGCCGTTTTAAATTCCTGAGATTACCCAAAAATATATTCAAATTACCCAAAATTCCCCATACAAATTTTCAAATTGCACTACCCGACAATATTTCAAAAATTTTGATATCCTCGACATTTTATACATCTTGTATTTATCTTATTTTTTGCACAAAAACAAACCTTTTGTCCGCCAAATTTCCGTCACTTTAACGTCGATTTTATGTGGAATTGGAAAGGGTATTTTATCCTCTCAAAATGAAATGAAATAGCATAAAACTCAAGACGGTAATGGTGGAGATATTGACAGATTAGGAATCCTCCTTTTCGTCTTAGCTCGAAAACTGAAATTTCAAAATATCTCGAAAAGTCTTCTAATTTTGAACCATTTGATTACATATTTGGAATCAGCAGGAATACATAGGAATCAAATGTCGGGGATATTTTTTTGTCGGTAGTTTGTATTTTTAAATTCATGTGCATATATGTATGTATATTGTGGTTAAAAAAAGTTATAAAGAAACATAAAACAAGTAAGAGAGAAATGAAACATTAAATAGTCCGATTTTCTTTAATTTATAGGTACCTTCAATTCTGTGGGTTATTTATGCAAATTTTTATAAAAAATATTGTAATGATCTTAGCAATTTAAGTGGAGAAGTTTTACCCCAAAATGTATGGTTGGTTGTAGGGGAGCTATATGTTATAATGGTCCAATTTGGCCGATTCCGACAAATGATCAGCGTATCTTAACAACTGAGGAACTAGCTCATGATTCTGATAATATCGGTATATATTTTGGTGGGTCTAAGTTTTCTCCTTTTGGAACTTTCGACAAACCTGTTTTGGCTCAATGTTATAATACCATTTCATGTTCATAAAAGGTATAAAATTGCTTATTTTTTCCTAGCAAACTTCTTACTTTAATAGGCTTATGAAATTTGCTTGTACATACATGTTCGACCAGCCGGTAATTCAAGATTAAATAAATATGCTGCAAAAATTCATGCAGACTTTCGCACAATGCGAATGTAATAGAAACTCATGAAAATAATTAATTTTTTTATAGGTATTATTATTCATATAAAACTATTAAAAGGCGAATTCCCCAAAATTCCCCAAATCATAGCACTCCCCAAAAATTACCCAAATATTAAAAAATTCAACAAATTTGGGGAATTACCCACAAAACGGCAACGCTGCTGCTTTCTCTTTGCTTTCACCTTCTCCCGTCTGCTCCGTTTTCTTCCTCTTTTTTTTTTGGCTAGCTTACGCAATTGCAGTTCTTTTTTAATCCTAAAAAACCTAATTTATTTCTTATCGCTTTAACTGTTTGAACTTCTCACTTACCCGTTTCTTTGTTATGGCTCTACCACTTTACGGCTATCATATCCGACTTATTTATGTACATATGTGCTGCCCTTAGATCGTTTGCATTTGTTTGCATTTGCATATGTATCTATCTGCTGTACCCTTATCAATCAATTGCTTGTTGACGTTTGAAAATTATTACAGATAAAAATCTTAAACGTACTCGTATTGCGAAATTTATTGGCAGCCACTCTGTTTGAATTAAAAGTGCAGAGATGTTGGTAATAAAAAGGAGAGTGGTTGTGAGGCTGTGAAATATGAAGAAAAAAGAAAAAAGAGAAAAAAAGAAAAAAAAGAGAAAAAAAGAGGAAAAAATAAAAAAAAGAGAAGAAAAAAGTGAAAATCAAAATTTTATTGGAAAAGTGAAACTGTGAGTAAGAGAAAGGTTGAGTTTGTTTACATGGGCATGACTTTAATGGTATAATTTGCAAGCGTTGCTAAGATAGCATAATCGCCAACGCATTGTTTGCGAATGGTCATACAAAGGTAGGTATGTAGGTGTTACTCTATGGTATTTAGATGTTAGGTGGGTGTATTTTTCAGCTTGTCTTGAAAATAAATGAAATAGGAGCACGTGCACGTGCAATGAGGTCAAGTGAGTTCAGATTATAATTTGTTTGGCATTTTTATTTTTCTTTAGTAATAGGAAATTATTCGTTGAAATTAAAAACAATAATAAGAATAAAGTACATAATAAAACTTTTTCAACGAATAAGAGGAAATGGAAACTGACTCTACAGAAAGCCCATGACTTTCGAGGGAAGGCTTCATTGAATTATTTGCGTTAGAACGAACTTAAAGAAATAAAAACTAACGAATAACTAGAATAAAAAGCAATGAGAAGCGAGTAACAATTAGACAGTAGAAAACTGCGTTAAAAATATTAAGAGTACAAATTTAAACGATTAAAATGTAACAAGTAACTAGTAAAAAATTATCGAGTAACGAGTAAATATTTGCGAGTAACGAGTAGAAAACTGCGCTGAAACTGTATAGTATTGTATTGTATTTATTATTCACATTTAATATAAAATTTCAAAGGGTTTGACATTAACATTTACAATTATCTCGCAAACCTTTTGGGCTTGTCTGCGGGTTAGTATATTTACATCAAGTTTCACATTTACATTTACAGTAATCTAGAATAAAACTTAACTATCAAAAGTAACAATTGGTCGTCCCAAAAAGTTACGAATAACTAGTAAAAAGTAATGAGTAACAAATAGAGAGTAGCAAGTTGAAAACTGCACTAAAACGATTAAGAGGAACAATTGAAACGAATAAAAATTAACGAGTAACAAATGACTAGTAAAAAGTAACGAGTTGATAGTAGAGAGTGACGAGGAGAAAGTAGCAAGTAGAAAACTGCATTACACAGATTAGGGGAAAAAAATTATACGAAAAAAGTAACGAATAAATAGGCAAAAGTAACGAATAACGAGTAAGTATTTGTGAGTAGGAAATAGCGCTAAAACGAATAAGCGTAACAACTGGAACCAATAAAAAGTTACGAATAATTAGTAAAAAGTAATGAGTAACAAGCAGAGGGTAGCGAGTAGCGAGTAGAAAACTGCGTTAAGACGATTAAGATTAACAATTGAAACGAATAAAATGTAGCGAATAACTAGCAAAAATTAACGAGTAACAAGTAGATAGCAGAAAAGAGCGTGCATAAAACTGCGTTAAACACATTAAGAGGAAAAATTTAAACAAATAAAAAGTAAGAAGTAACGAGCAGAGAGCAGAAAATTTAAGACTACGCCAAAACGATTAAACGAGTAAAATTTAACGTGAAGAATAAAAATTAACCAGTAACGAGTAGAGAGTAACAAGTTGAAAACTGCGCTAAACCGATTAAGGGCCGGTTTCACCATCTCCGGTTAATTTAATCGCTGGTTAATTTGACGTAAATTGTATGGCGAGCTGTCAAATAAATTGCTTAACCGGGCAAAAATCTCTGGTTAAGTGCTTAACCGGAAAATTGAAAATAATAAAAAGTAACGAATAACTAGTAAGAAGTAACGATTAACGAGTGTAGAGTATATAGTAGCGAGTATGAAACGAATAATGAGTAGCTAATAACAAACAGTGAGTAACGAGTAGTGAATATTTAGTAACGAATAAAGAGTTACAATCATCGAGATATCAATGGAAAATTATTAATAAGGAGTATCGAGTAATCTACGGGCATATCTACCTAAATGTGTGTATTGCTGCGCTGTGTTATCTGAAATAAAAAGTATAATAAAAATAAATAAAAAAAAAGGTTAAGTATATTAAAAAGTTTAACAGATAACAAAATAAAATTTAGCACTAAAATTCGTTTACTCTGAAATGCTTCGCAGTTTGCCGCAACAGCCATGCGAAGCCGTTAGCTGAAAAGTCACCCACGTAAAAAAATATACATATTCTCGTGACATGACGCTACTGAGATATGTAACTAAACTGATCCTTAAGTGTTAAATACATTCTTCTTCAACGCCAATTTAACCATCTTTTAAAACGATATAGCAACCAAAAAGTATCTTTTAAAACCTTTACATACATTTATATATTATTTATCAATCTTATAATAAAAGATTTCACACCAAATATGTACGTGCGCATTGCCCTTTCAGCGGCGCTGCACATTCTGCTTATTTGCCACAATTTATTACCTTACATTGTCTTCTTTAGTTATAAACCGAAAAGCGTAAGTTAAACTTGCTTTCGAATGAAATTTGCAATGGCACTAACTATATATGTGGATACTTTACTTCAAGTGTGGGTTGCTTGTTGGCTACACACATTTAGTACAAGTGTAGGTATGTTTCGTGGGTTACTCATACGCCATGTGCAACTACTACGCACTGAAATAAAATATAATGCATAGATAAGAAGCAATAAAGTTTCGTTGGGAAACATGTATATTGTGCTTACTTCTTTTTCACGCGAATTTTTTTCTTGTTTGTTATTTTTATTTTGTTATTTTTTTGTATTGTTAAGACACTCTTTAACATGTTTTCTTCAGTTTTTTGTTGATGTTTCTTATTGCTTGTTTATTGTTGTTGGCTGTTCCTCTATATTTTATTAACACTTTATACACTGAGAGAAAAATCAACCAAAAGTTGGTTAATAGTACTAATTTCACACTTGAAATGGAATCAATGTGAATTTTGTTTAATATTACCATTACCATGGTTGATATATTAGACAGTGTTTTTGGTTATATTAGCCATGATATTTGTTGATATAACAAAATGTTAGTTGAAATCTTCAACCAATTTTTGTTACATAAAATAAAAATATGTATGTACATATGTATGTGCATTAAGCCGTATCACGAAAATAAAGTTTGCGTGTGTCAGTTTTATTTGAACACTTACGTCGAAAAAATATTTATGGTGTAAAAATTTTTTTTTTAGGCCCGCGTTAAAAACAGCTAAATCGCGTTTTTTGTAATAACTTCCTTATTTGATGTCCGATCTCTATGATCTTAATGTCGCAGAAAAGGTCTCGCTCAGCACTATATTTGGCCCATATAAAGTTTCGACCTCAAAGGTTGTTCTGAGTTTTACCTTTAAAAATTTTGGAGTTACTATCCCTAGATTTTTTTATTTTTATCACTAATACAAATCTCTCAAAAAACCATGAGGACTCCGCTAAAAAAGTTGTAGCCTTTACTCACAAACAAAAAAGTTATACCGTTTTAAAATCAGAGAACCTGTTTTTTGAAAAATTATCCCAAGTTCTTATTTATATGAGGCAGTAACGCCATATAGTATGAGTTTTTGATTAAAAAGTATTCTAAGTCCTCGCTTGACTTGAGAATCTTGTACCGCGATGGAACAGCTACCAATACTGGATACATGATATGCCAAAAATTATTGATGATTGGACTATTCGTGCTGATCAACGTTATTTATATTGAATGATAATGGCTGTAGTGAAGATTTGGTAAGTATTCAAGTGGGATCTCTAAGCACAACGCGCTGGCTTACAACGGCTTCACGATTTCTGCATCCGTGCGTATCGTAAAATCATCCAAGTTATTTAGAAAAACTGCTATAGTTCGTTGTAAAATTATACGCGCCTAAGAAGAGACAACGGAAGTCTAAATGTATTATCAATACTTGCGCTGGATGCGTCGTCTGCCCCTAGAAATGCAGTTAATTATTCAGCCTACAATTGAAAACAACGCACTTTACTTTAATCCCCAAAACATCTTCTTATCTATGATAACCGAGACCAAAAATGACGATGTCCTCCAAATTTAGAGATATTTATGAAAGCAGTTTCAGAGCTCTGAAAGTGAATTCTTCGTCGCTTATATTACTTTGCTCACACTCAAAAAAAAATTACTCAGATTATGGAAAAATGAGAATGATTCGCCGCTAATGACATATTTTCATTGTTTTGAATAAAATTTTCTTTCAAAACGTTGTTTTTATTCCTTGATTTACAGAAAGTTGTACATCAAAACAATGAAAATGTGTCTTAAGCGCCGAAACATTCCCATTTTTCCATAATCTGGGTAAGTTGTTTTTTCAGTGGAGGTTTCGAACGTTTAAAAAAAATTCTAATTTATGTGCAGGGAATTCTCTTCCTTCTCATATGCATTTTATATACATATATGTACGTATAGTTTTTTCCCCTTTTCTTTATTTTTATTACCTCAACAATAGTTACTCATACGCCCCCACATCGGATCGCTTTGTATGTGAAAACTGAAAATGTTTTCTTAAATATCTCGAAAATGGGAGTGCATACACTACACTTCTAAAAACGCCATCGTAATCTGGAGCCAAAAATTAAGTTGACGTGTTTCGCCGTTTCTCTGTGGTAATTTTTTATAAAAAAAAACAAGTGTTTCATTTTACAACGTTATAACTTTTTTGTTTGTGAATAAAGGCTAGAATTTCTTTGGGGGATTCCTCATGGTTTTTTGAGAGCTTTGTATTAGTGATAAAAATAAAAAAATCTAGGGATAGTAACTCCAAAATTTTTAAAGGTAAAACTCAGGACAACCTTTGAGGTCGAAACATTATATGGGCCAAATATAGTGCTGAGCGAGACCTTTTCTGCGACATTAAGTTCATAGAGATCCGACATCAAATAAGGAAGTTATTACAAAAAACGCGATTTAGCTGTTTTTAACGCGGGCCTAAAAAAAAAATTTTTACACCAAAAATATTTTTTCGACATAAGTGTTCAAATAAAACTGACACACACTAAACTTTTTTTTGTCCATATAACGTGATACGGCTTAATGTGCATATATTGGATGTATATATGAACATACATACCATATTTATAACCCTTGTATTTATTCAGTTGGAGTATGAGCTGCTAATTCATGCTATATAGCTCCAACCATGCATAAGACGGCTAAGAATTACAGAAGCTTTTCACAGCCGCACGCGAATGCACCAACGAAAGCTATACAGCATAACTTGCGTAAACTGAAATCTTCAACCAATTTTTTGTTACTATTAAACAATTCGTTGGTTATATTAAACATCGTATTGTTTGATTTTTTTGACCATGTTTTTGGTCATATTAACCATGATATTTGTTGATATAACAAAATGTTAGTTGAAATCTTCAACCAATTTTTTGTTACTATTAAACAATTTGTTGGTAATATTAACCAACACCTTGTTCATTTTGTTTAAATAAAATAAAAATTTGTATGTACAGTTTGATAACGTAAATTTTGCAAGCGTCGCTCATCACAACATCAAAAAACTCTCTCGCTCTCTGCAATTCGGGTCCAGCCATTCAACTTCGTCAAGCACAAACGGTGTTGAAGGCGATGGTAACAACAGAGCCGAAGCCATAAAGCTTCGTAAATGTTTTTACGTTTTTTTAGATATGAATTAACCAATATTTTCGTTAATATAACAAATATACACGTTGGGGAAACCAACTTTTTGTTTGATATTGATTGTAACCAAAATATTGGTTAATGGTACAATGAAAATGTAAATATTACATTTTTTCCTTTTGACATGAATAAATCAACCAATAAAACCATTAACCAAGAAGTTGGTTGAAAAACCCATTGTACTTTTTTCTCTGTGTATTATGTTGTGCTTGCTGATGTTTTCTTTTACTTAAATACATACATAAGTATCTGGTTTATGTTTCTTCCGCCATGCCACTAAACGGAACATGATTTACTCGGCGCTGTAGTCTGCCATGCTGTGCTTGTAATGCAAAGTAAGTAATGTAATGTCAGAGCAATGCAATCAACGTGCAACGTGGCCCGCCAAGTTTTTTTTTTTTTTTTTTTTTGTTAAAAAGAAATGGGTACATAGCGCACGACTTTTGTTTATAACAGAGAAAAGTAAATGTATACTTTTATATACATGCCTTTTTACAATTGCGCAATATATTTATTTGTTTTTGCAAAGCTTAGCACTTTTTCCACCGCAAAACTTTTATTGCTGCCCTTTGCTGTTTTTTTGTTTGTTTTTTATTTGCGGTGATCTTTGT
The DNA here is from genome assembly GCA_960531455.1 of Urophora cardui. Lineage (NCBI taxonomy): Eukaryota > Metazoa > Arthropoda > Insecta > Diptera > Tephritidae > Urophora > Urophora cardui. The sequence goes on from OY482673.1 coordinate 128,742,833, forward strand.
TTTTGTTTTCTTATTTTACATTGTTTTTCTATTATTTTCGGCCCATTCTTGTCACGTTTCAATTCTTTCTTAGATTAGGGTTGCGCGTCCGCACACTTAGGCATGTAATAAAATTGTCCAAAGCATGTAATAAATGTTTCAAAGCTATATCCATATATGTATGCAAACAGCATGCGGGATTTGGTAAAAATACTCAACAGATTCATTGTTATAATAAGTGAAGTTGATTTCTGTGTTTTTATCTGAATTAATAAGTATTCTTGTCTTTTACAATATTATTGATGTTATACCCTTTGCTTTACATATGTATGTACATGACAGTTATCAATTTAGTTTGAGCAAGGTTAAAAGCACAAGTTAAAAGGGCAAAAAGTCTCGTAATATAATAAATAGCAAGCAATATTATAAAAGAAAATTAGCTTTGATGAAATTAAATAATTCCCAATGCCACTTGTTCGCTTTACTTATTTAATTTTATTTTGTATGAGTTGAGAGAAAATGAAATTTGCGATATTTCTCAAATAAAAAAAGAGGATGAAGAAGTATGTAACTAGTAACAAGCAACGAGTAGCAAATAACGAGAAACTAGTACAATTTAAAAAGTAGCGAGTATTGATTGTCGATAAAAAATAACGATTAAAAAATAACGAGTAAGTGCTAACGAGTGAATTATAACGATTAAATTGTATCGAGAAAATAGTGAGGAGTAAAATGTAAATAGTAATTAGTAAGTAATAACAAGTAAAAGGTCCAGAGAAACGAGTAATTAGTATAAAATTATTGTAGCGAGAAAATAGTGACGAGTAACACGTAAAGAGTAATTAGTAAGTAATAACAAGTAAAAAGTCCTGAGAAACGAGTAATTAGTATAAAATTAACTATACCCGGGCTGTTTTTATGAAAAAGGGTGATAAATAGAAACTAGTATTGTAATAGAAAATAAGGTATGGACAAACATAATAATTTCCAATTTCACTTTTTAGTTTTATTTATTTTTATTTTTATCAGTTAAGAAAAATCCAAGTAAGATAAAAAAAGGATAGAGGAAAATGTAGCTATGAAAAAACAACGAGTAACAACTAAAAAAAGAACTAATAACAAGTAACGGGTAAAAAGTTAAAAGTAGCGAGTATATATTATTGATAACAATGTAACGAGTAAATGTTGACGAGTAAATAGTAGCGAGCAAATATTAACGAGTAAATAGTAACGAGTAAAAATAAGGAATACAAATAAAGAGTAAATACTAACAAGTACCGCGTAAAGAGTAAAGCGTACTGAGTAAAGAGTAATTCGTATAAAATAATATTTTATCTGTGTTTCATGAAAAAATGTCTCTCTCAATTTTACGAGCCATCAATAAATCACTATTAGATTGCGCGCAGTCGATAGTTTACGCCCAATCTGGAATCTCTGCCTCCTTAAACTTCTTATTCTCTATCTTTCTGTTTTGTTTTATAAATAAGCTTACTTAATTTAATAACTCTCTAACAGTCAATGACCACATTAAGGCTAACTCGCAAGCAGTATTATCACATTCATCACTTGCCACCATAGTCTTACTGCTTAATTGTGGTGAATTACGCTTCTTTGTTGTTCATTTACTTCACATCCAAAGCATACTTGACTTGTTTAAGCATTTTACGACGCTTGGCAAATAAAATTAATGTACTCATTGTCTCTCCATTGCACTACTATTTTTAACTTAGCATATAGATATATGTATGCTACCAAGCTGCAGCACACAGCAGTAGTCCGCCTTGCTGTAGCTGCAGATGTACATAAGTAGTGCCCTAAGCTACTGCTTTGATTTTTCTTAAGTTTGTTCCCTTCTAATTACAAAAATGCCTAGAAGAAATCACACAAAATTGTGACAAAAGTTATTTGAAGCTCCCTGTGCCCGACACTTCAAAAAGATTAGTACCACAGCGCACAGCATGCATTGTTTTTAGCACACAAGTGTGTAGATAAGTGCTGCAAATAATTTGGATGAGTATATAATTATTGTGGTTGTTAGTTGCCACAGCACGTTGCATCACTTTAGTTGATGGGAAAATGGAAATTTTATAACCAGGATTATTTACCATTAACTTTCGATTAAAGCTTGTTTTCTTATTACAACCGAAACTCAACTTAAAATTAACAAGCATCTATATAAAACTTGGAAGTGTAAGCAAGTAGGAGAAATAAAGTAACGAGTTACAAATATTTAAATAGAGTAACAAATTAACGATGAGTCAAGTAAAACGTGTGATAAGCAGCTAGTGACAAGTAAGATTAGCGAGAGAAAAGTGACGAGTAACGAGTAATAGGCAAACGAGTGACAGTTTACGTCAAAAAGTACCGAGTAATGAAAGAAAAAAATTCCAACAAAAAGTGTTTATTTACGACCAAAAAGTAACGAGTAACGAGTAATAGGTCAGCGAGTGATGATTTTATATGTACGAGTAACGAGTAAATACTAACGAGTAATTAATATTTAAAAAAGTGTACCTTCACGAACAATAAATGACGAGTAACGAGTAATGAATAACAAATAACAAGTAATTAGTAGCGAGTAATAAACTAATACCTCTCCACAAAAGTCGAACGTGTGATAAGTAGCCAGTAAAATGTAAGAGAAGTGAGTGAGAAGTGATGAATTATGAGTAGTAGGCGACTCAGTGAGGATTTTCTAAAAACAAGTAACGAGAAAATACTAACGAGTAATGAACATGCAACAAAAAGTCTTTCTCTACGACCAACAAGCGACGAGTGACGAGTAACGAATAACGAATAATAGGCAAACGAGTGATGATTTGCTAAAAAATATGTGACGAGCAAATACTAACGAGTAATGAAGATTCAACAAACTGTTACTTCTCGATCAACAAGTGACGAGTAACGAGTAACGAATAACAAATAAAAAGTAATTAGTAGCGAGTAATGAATTAATGGCTCTCTGCGAAAATTTCTCACACCGAACTGCATTCAATGGAAGAAGTATGGGCAAAATATATAATGTCTAGCAGATTTGTTAGATAGAACTAACCTCGCTACTATTTTCGCTTACTCTGTTCCAGCGAAACATGTATTGTGTTATTCATATTTTTCTGTTGAATGCACAATTTATTTTCCAGCTGGCTAAAGCAGCTGCGCTTGACTGGCGAAATTCAACAATTTGTAAAAATGTTCGAGTTGAAAGTAAAAGTATAGTATAGTAAGTATAGTAAAAGTATATACATATACACTGTTATAAATATTGGAATATTTTTTAAACCTTGATTTGGTTTGAAAGAAATTTAAAACTTTTTTTGGGTTAAATTTTCAACCTTCGAAAGTTTAAAAGTTTCTTAAGCTGATGCCAAATAGAACTTTATGTTGCGCTACGTGACACTTTCTGCGTGACAGCTGAGATTAAAATACATGTATCTATATGAGGTTTCCTACATAACAAAAAGTAACGCAACGCCGAAGTTACGTTAAGCACAAAGTTGCCCAAATCTCAACTTTTGGGGGCGTTGAAATTTTTTTTCAGTTTCACTTTAATTCAAATGTAAATAAACAAATTTAAATTTCACACAATTGAAAAATAATTTAATAGATTTTTATTTTCTTATTTACTTTTTTGTAAATAAAACAGAGAATGAGAGATTTTTCAGAAAATAAATATTTTTTGAGTGATGTTGCAGTGTTCATTGTGGCATAGTTTTTCAGTTTTGCGTTGTTTGACATAGAAAGCGGCGTAATGCAAAGCGGAAAAAGTTTTATGTGGAATCAGCTTTATTCCTTTTTGGTTTAAAATCCGAACTTACAAACGTTCAAATATTTCAAAGTATTTTTTGGAATAAACAAACATAAAATAATTATGGAAACAGATAAAATGAAGAAGGAGGAAAAGGAGAACAAGAGGATAGGAAAAAGACACAATATGGAAAAGGATTAAGGGGATGTTAGGGGGAGAACAATAGGAGAAAAAAGGGTGGGAAAGAAGATACAATAGCGAAAACCATGAAGAGGATTTGGGAGCAGACATTTTTTTTTAATTTAAACCAAAAAAAGGTTTAAATTTTAAACTTTTGAAAGTCTTAAAATAAATTTTAATTTAGAATAAAATTTAAACCTTAAAAGTTTAAAAATTTTATAAACTTTTTAAAGTTTAAATTTTAATAATTTTTCGGTCGTGTCCTATATATCGACCAAAAAAGTTTAAAATTTATACCAAAATTTATTTGAGTGTATTTTAAGTATAAACATAAGTGTTTATTTACTAAATGTGCCCAAAATGCCAACCAACAACTTTGTGCTCAGATAATTAGGAAAACCATGTGTTTAGTGGCTGTTTGTCTAGTGGTTTTCTTTACTATACAAGTACTTTGTAAGCTAGTGTGTAAAACGTTTTAGGGAGGAGGAGGAGAACGAGCGGAAGGTACGTGGAGTGAGTATTTTTGTATGTTTGGATATATGTAAATGCACTTATTAACTGGAAGAATGCAAATAGATTCACTTAAATCCGCAAACGCTGAACCTTTCGTCCTTGACTTATATATGTCACTTCTTGCAGCTTTGCAGCAACTTGGACAAGAGAAAACATTATTTATGCAATGCCAGCGCGTTAAGCTTTGTTCAGTTGAAAATTTCCGCAAAAAATAACAAACTGTAAATGGTTTCAGCTGTTAATGATTTTCCTGCATTTTTTAAGTATATACATATTTATGCATATACATATGCATGTACTTAAAGTCAATTCCACTTTGTCACTGAAAAGAATTAACATTGACATTTTAAAAAATGCTTTCATAGTCTTACGCAATCTTAGCTTAATCTTTAAAAGCACTTGACGCACTTTAAACATTTGCCGTTGCCGTAGAGGCCGTTGCTGTCAGTGTTGCCTGTTGTTGCCGCTTTTGCTGCTGCTGCTTGACTGCATATTGATCCGCTTAACAAATAGCGTTATTTACTTTTGGTTCGACATTGTAGCCATTATGCGTGGAAAGCAGTAGCAACAGTGTTTTTTTTTAAGAATAACAGAGACATACAATATGAAGCAACTCTGTTGGTTAATTTTCGCGCACTACGATTGATTTCTTTGCCATGATTTCTTGGCCATGTTGCAGTGCGTGATTAACTTTTGCGAATTTCTCATGCTTTTTACATCATTCAAGAACTTTGTTTTTAATAAGCTTCACTAGGAAAAAATTGCACAACCTCCCTCACTTTCTTTTTCCAGTTTTTATGCAACAACAACGCCACCACGATGCCTTAAATACAAACTACATGCACCAACGCTTTCTGCTTGATGCCACTGACGTGCCCCACTCAGCTCTAGCAAAGTAGCTGTAGTTTTTCAAGCGTTATACAACAACAATTTACATACATTTACATACATATGTACATATCTCCTCTGCCCTGCTGCAGCTATGTACGTTTTATACAATGGGGTACGCCATGGCGTATGAGTGTCGCGAAATTGCATTGCCACCGGGCTTACACCGAGAGTGCTTTTTATTCAAAATAAATGCAATTTGGATTGTACATACATGGCTGCATTTTACACGAAAAAAAGAAAATGGAAACAGTGCTGTATATTTGATATTGAGTTTTTTGTTTTCGAATTTCCAATAGATTGAAAAGCGCCATGCGTTTTAGTTCACTTATAGTAGCTTGTCTCTTGGCATGACCTGTATGCTCACCTATCTGCAAAACATACCACCACTTGTTGAGTTTTGGGTGAATTTTCAATAAGCAATTTACCGTGTGGTATACGAAAACTCAACATACAATGTCTACAAGGCTATTGTGGTAGTGTAGGTGTAATTGTGGTAGGATGAGGAAGTCAACTTCTGAGGTGTAATTGGTGTTTAAGATATGAGAAAATGCTTACATATGTATTACGTTGTATATATTTACAAAAGCTAAAATTAAAATTAAAATTAAAATTAAAATTAAAATTAAATTAAAATTAAAATTAAAATTGAAATTGAAATTGAAATTAAAATTAAAATTAAGGTTAAAATTAAAATTAAAGCTAAAATTAAAATTAAAATTAAAGCTAAAATTAAAATTAAAATTAAAATTAAAATTAAAATTAAAATTAAAATTAAAATTAAAATTAAAATTAAAATTAAAATTAAAATTAAAATTAAAATTAAAATTAAAATTAAAATTACAATTAAAATTAAAATTAAAATTAAAGTTAAAATTAAAATTGAAATTGAAATTAAAATTAAAACTGAAATTAAATTAAAATTAAAATTAAAATTAAAGTTAAAATTAAAGTTAAAATTAAAGTTAAAATTAAAATTAATATTAAAATTAAGATAAAATAAGAATTAAAATTAAAATTGAAATTAAAATTTAAATAAAAATTAAAATTAAAACTAAATTAAAACTAAATTAAAATTAAAATTAAAATTAAAATTAAAATTTAAATTTAAATTAAAATTAAAATATAAATTTAAATGAGAATCAAAATTAAAATTAAAATTAAGATCAAAATCAAAATGAAAATTAAAATTAAAATTAAAATGAAAATTAAAATGAAATAAAATTGAAATTAAAATTAAAATTTAGATTTAAATTAAAATTAAAATTAAAATTAAAATTAAAATTAAAATAAAAATTAAAATAAGTATGTGCATTAGACCGTCTTGCGAAAAAAAGTTCGCCATACGCCCCCTAACACCTCCACGAAAGGGTTATTTTCACCCCTTTTTTATTAATTCAGGAAAAAATAGGATTTTCAAGGTCGATAGAGGGTTAAAATGTTCGAGAAAATTATTCGGCATGAAATTTTAGTAAAAGTCTCTTTAGAAAAAATCTTTGTAAAATTAATCTAAAAGACCACAGCAAGCGCTAAACTTATACATATTCCTCGGAATATTAAATGTTTTATTTCGGGTTCTACTGAAGCGATCAAAATACTTTTTTCGCAAAAGATTAATGGCTCTCAAGCCAAATACACTGGTTTATCAAACTTAGAGAGATCGAACCATAAATACCGAAGATATTTTAAAAATTGTATTTTAACGATATTTAGCGATGTCCAAAAAAAAAGCAAAAAAAAAAAGCGTGAATAACGAGTATTCATAAAAATTGATGTGTAAACAGTTCCAAAATTGGATTTTTATTCCCTTTCTTGTTTTCTTGGTATTAAAATGCAACTATAGTTTTTATAATTTTTTGTAGATACTTTCGCTGCTAAATAATATTTTGTTTTTGCTTTTTTTTGTTTTTTCTTTCTATTTTTTTGCTTTTTATACTCAGCTGTACTTAGTACACAGAGTATTATAGTTTTAATCACATAACGGTGGATTGTAACAGAATGAAATAATCGAGATAGATATAGACTTATATATATCAAAATGATCAGGGTGAAAAGAGAAATCGATTGAGCCATGCCCGTCCGTCCGTCCGTCCGTCCGTCCGTCTGTCCGTCTGTCCGTCTGTCCGTCCGTCCGTCTGTAAACACTCTAACTCGCGCAAAAATTGAGATATTTTGATGAAATTTGAAATGCAAGTTGGTATCGACACTGGGACGGTTGGTATTGAAAATGGGCGAAATCGGACCATGACCACGCCCACTTTTCCTATATAGAAAAAATCGGAAATTTGGTATCTCAGCCACTAATATAGCTAGAGTGATGAAATTTTACCCACGTGTTGAGCTCAGGCCCCTAAGAAGAAATTTGATGAAATTTTGGAAAATGGGCGGTGCCACGCCCACTTATTAAGGAGCAAACATTGAAAGCTTTATGATTCATAACTCAGAAACTGTTGAAGATATATCGATGAAATTTGGTACGCGTGATATACTTACTTAGGCAAATGTTTGGACGAAAAATTGTCAAAATCGGTTGACGGCCACGCCCACTTTTATATATGTGTATTATAAAGTCACCTAATAAAAACATTTTAAGCGATATCTCTGTCAAATATAAAGATATATCATTGAAATTTTATGCCAGGAGTCCACCTGCGGACATACAACGAAGAACACAAAAATTTTGGAAAATGGGCGTGGCAACGCCTCTTTTTAGAAGCTGGAATATACGAGATTTCTGAGCCCATAACTCGACAAATAATTGATATATAATGACGAAACTTGGTGTGTACACTTTCATTACTTGTGGTAATACATGTTGAAAATTTTAGCGAAATCGGTTTGACGACCACGCCCACTTTTATATATGGGTATTATAAAGTGACCTAATAAAAACATTTTAAGCGATATCTCTGTCAAATATAAAGATAATTCATTGAAATTTTGTGGCAAGAGTTCCACAATAGACCGGAAACAAAAAATAGACAAATTTTGGAAAATGGGCGTGGCACCGCCTCTTTTTAGACAAAGGAATATACGAGATTTCTTAGCCTATAACTCGACAAATAATTGAGATATTATGACGAAACTTGGTTTATACACTTTTATAACTTGTGTTAATAGACACGCAAAAATTTATTGAAATCGGTTAATGACCACGCCTACTTTTTAACAAAGATATTTCTGGAACACCCTTTAGGAATTTGTAACGTGACATCTTTGTAACTAGAAGTCAAAAAGGAATGAAATTTTGCACTAACAATAATATTCATATGCTTAGTTGGATGACTGATAAAAATATTGAAAATGGGCGTGGCTACGCCCACTTTATGCGGCACTCGCTTTTTATAAAGTACACCGTGTTTCCATCAAACGCAAACAAACAATGAAAGCATACAGCTGAGTATCTAATGTTCGATTCCACTCGAACTTAGGCTTCCTTACTTGTTTTGTTTTTGTTTTTTCTTTTTTGTTTTTGTTTTTTTCGCTTTTGTCTGATTTGTTTATTTGTTTGTTTTTCTGTTTTTGATTTTGCTTTTGTTTTTGTTGTTGTTTTTACTTTTGTTATTAGGTTGTTGTTGTTATTTTGCTTTTGTGTTTTTTGTTTGTTTTTGTTGTATTGGCTTTTGTCTTTGTTTTTGCGGTGGACTTTTTTTTGCCCATATAAGGCGAGACGGTCTAATGTGCATGCGACTACACGTGCATACGCCCTATATGAGCTTGAAACTAATTAAAAAACAATAAGTTAGTAATTATACATATTCGCATACTCTTTACTTTAACACCAAGTGCCAAACGTGTTTTTCTCATTAAAAAATTCCTATCGGCATTAAAAAGGCGCTGAATTATATATGTATACAAATAAATTTGCTGATAAATAAACTTTGTAATTTATCATTATACCTTTTTTTTTGTTAAGCGAAAAAGGTTTGAATTTCATATACTCGAACTGTCGTTATTCATAATTTTAAGTGCTTTAATTTTTTTTACGCGCCTCAATCAGCCAAAGGCTTAGCCAATAGCGTTAGGTTGATAAGCGTTTTAATGGTATTGCAAGATTATGCAATTTTTTTTATTTATTTTATTACCAAAGCCGGCATAAACTTTTAGGCGGCACAATTAACTGACAGGCGGCATTTTTTGGCGGTATTCGCAGTGGAAATAACCATTCAAAAATTTTAGGACCAGGTAGTCCAATGGGACGGGGCTTTAAAGTAGGTCTGAAGGGACGTGGTTACAGACTTGGTTACATGTTATGCTGCATCGGACGACATTGAATGTAAAATGTTGTTCGCCGCCAACTAATTCATGGTTGGTCGGCAATTTGGCTCGGTCTAGGGTATTGGGATGTAGTTTAAAACGTGGTCCACTGTAGGCAGACTAGCCTATGGCTCAAATGGAGTGGTTTTTTATATAGTCCTTTGTTATGCAGCGGTGAAGCAGGGGTGGTCATGTCCAATGACATCGCAATGTTAATGTAACCATATTTTTTCATATATTTCGACCATTTCTGTAACTAGTAATTGTCACAACGTAACCTGGTCCTGTACTAGCATATTACGTGGTCCCACTTTTTGCAGGGAAGTGTCTGTGTAATTGTGTGCGAGTTTCGTTGTTTGGCTGAGTGGCTGACTGGCTGACTGTGGTGAGGATATTGTCTGTGTTGTGATTGATTGTTTTCCACCACGCAAAGATGTTTATGGTTTATGGTTTATGTTGTTTGTATTTTTGTATGTTTTTATATACGTTGTATCTGTGTATGTATGTATACTTTGTATCTATGTACATATGTATGTATGTGCATGCATTTGTTGATAAAATGCCTTTGATTAATTGCAGGTGTATTTATTTATTTTAATTGCTGCAGCTGTTATCCAGCGCAATTTGTATGGATGAACGGACGGCGCATGTGGCTTGACAGTATTTGAGCGAAGATAAATGATGGTTGAGAATTTTTTTTTGCTTTTTGTTTTTTTTTTTTGTCATTTACTACAACTTTTTTTTAAGAATTCAAATGTGTACTGTATAAAACAAATACCCAATAAACACAACGGATTCACCTCGAATTCGCGTCGGATTCGCTTTCTCTGATTATATTATCGCGGCAATAGTTCGCGGCGATAGATCGGCGAATCCGAATTCGTAGGCATGTCACCTATCACTAGCGATTCGAGAATTTGTTCATTCTCGGATCGCTGGCGATTCGAATTTTTTATCATTAGCGATTCGAGAATTTTTAATTTCTCTGATCGTTGGCGATTCGAAAATTTTTTCAGATTTTTTTATAAATGGCAATGGGTTAAATCCGTATAAAATAATACAAAGCACTTAAAATATTTTTATAAAGAAAGTTTAACTTTCATGAATAACAAAAGCTTTTCAAGTTCAGGTATAAATGTAAAATTTCATTTTTTAGTGCAAAACAACTTTAAAAAAATTGAAAAAATTAATATCGCGAAAATTGATTTTCTCGAACTTGCCGCGAACTCGAGGCGAGTCCGAGAAATTACGTTCGCGAAAATCTGTTTTCGCGAACTCGCCTCGAATTCGCCGCGATATCATCCTCGCGTCTGTGTTTATTGGGTATTTTTATTCAAAAGTGACATTAAAATGACAAAATCTTTTATCGTACAACGAACAAGTATTACAATTGGTATACATCGTTGCCTAACTTATATGCTAAACTAGCTGGACCCGTGCGCATCTTCCGAAAAAAAAAATAACAAAACATAGCTGACGCCAGTCGGTATGGTTTGTGCTATCACGCCCATTTTAAAAAAACATATTTCTTTGGTTTTATGTCTACAGTGGAACTTATGGAACTTTCAATGAGTTACCTATATGTTTGACAAAGATATCGCATAAAATGTTTTTATTATACCTACATATATAGGTATGTGTATTATATTTTTATATATATGCCGACTTGGGTAATTTTTTTTCCACACGTTTGCCTTGGCAAGCAAATCAGTGGCCCAAGCTTAATCGATTTATCTGCTACAGTTCCTGAGTTTTGTCTTAAAAATCTTTGGAAATTTGCCCACGTGGCACATCTTTCAAAATTTCAGCATATTTCCTCATAACGGCATAAGGTCATTGCATGGATGAAATTTCATCACTGTGGCTTTATTAGTGACTGAATTATCATGTTTTACGTGTTTTTCGAAATACATACATGTAGGGTTCAGGAAATAATTTATATTAATGAAATTTTTTTTAAGTTTTTATTAAAAACTAGTAAACCCGGCCACGCGATGCTGTGGCTTTCAATTACACTGTGCGACAATTTGAGGGAGGAATAGCACTTATTGCTACATTTAACAATTTTTTTTTTATTGCCATTTTAAATTTGACTTCCCCTTAACGCCGATATATATTCAGCCATTTTTAAGCCCATAGATTCTTATTAATAAAATATAAAATTAAGCATATAAATAATTACTGGTTATTTTTATTTTCCGTCGACCTAGATTTTGTATGCAATGATTTTGTCCGAGGAGTCCCATATTGAAGTTTTAATGCGAATAATTTTCTACAATATTTTATCCATATAGCTAACTCCAAAAGGTCATTTGTCTTACTTCTCTTTCTCTTCCCCTTTCCCTTTTATTTGCGCTTCCTCTTCCCTTTATCCATTTTATTTTCCGTACTCTTCCGTCTTTAGCTCCCTTTCCTTCGGCATTTCTGTTCCTTTCATTTTCCCCTTCTCTTTCTTTTTATTAAGGGCAAGACCTTTCATGACACTTAAAATTTGAAAACCGGACAAACTGTAGCGTAAAAATAAATTTTTGAACAGGTAGCAAACCGTTTTGTAAAAATCGTAATAAATTACTAATTTTCAGGCCAAGCATTTTCATATGCCCGGCTAAGCCATTTCATATGACACTTTAAATTTAAAAATCAAACTGTGGAGTAAAAATAAATTTTGGAACAGGTGGCAACCCTCTTTGTAAAAATTGTAATAAATTACTAATATTGAGGCAAAGCACTTTCATATGACACCTCAAATATAAAATTCAAACAGACTATAGCGTAAAAATTAACTTTTGAACAGGTGGCAACCCTTTTTATAAAAATTACAATAAGTTACTTATTTTCATGCAGGGACCTCAAATTTAAAAATCAAACAAACTATGGCGTAAAACTGAAATTCTGAACAGGTGGCAACCCTTGTTGTAAAAATTGTAATTAATTACTAATTTCCAGCTCAATCCCTTTCATATGGTACCTGAAATTTATATATCAAGCAAACTATACAGGACAATTAAATTTTTAAACAGGTGGCAACCCTTTTCAAAAAAATTAAAACTTCCTGCACATCTACAGGCCAAGCCCTTTCATATGACACCCCATTTTCGAAAATCGGTATAACGGTGTAAAAGTTATGGTGTTTACAAAAAATCGCTTAGCGTAATATATATAAAGATATACAAAATGTATGGGAAAATAAATTTTTTTTTTGAATTTTTCGGGAATTTTATGGGATATTCTCCTATTCTGGCCAGAGAACAATCTAAATTGGTGTCAATCATCCAAATCGATGCAGGCGTTCTTGAGTTATACGCGTTTGTACTAACGTCACTTCCTTTTATATATATAGATTATTAAATAACAAAATTTGAATGTTGTTTTCTATTTGATATCTTCTATTCGAATGAAAAATATTTTCCAATTTTCAATAATTTTCCAACAAACTTAAACATGTATCCTTCGGTAACAAATAATAATATATTAAAGTATAATTTATACAAAGTTATTCTATTTTCTACATTCGGCCATCCTACAATTCATTCGACCCCGAATGATGAAGTCCATTTTTTCATATATTCTGCCACAGTACTTGTTTTCTTTGGCCCCTCATGATCCCCAACCTTTTCTACTTCATATCTTCCATGATTTAAGCATTTAGTTACTTTATAAGGTTCCAAATATTTTGGCCTTAATTTCATTTTTGTACCAAACTGAGTACGAAAAATCTCGAACCACGCGATATCAAGGTTGATTTTTTAAAAAATAAAAAATCAGCTAAAATGGCTGCTATTTCCGGGGCCAACTTCCGTTGCATCAAATTTCAAATTTCACTCTCCATAAAAACTCTGTATCGCCGCCTAAGAAGTTAACTTCAAAAATCCAGCGCTGCCAACAATGCAAATTCAACGCTTCAAATATTCAATTTGTGTATTTCCATTCCTTTCGTATTATTCGCCACTATTATTCAACGATCGCAAAATTTGTTTGTTTAGTTAGTTGTTTTGACTTCTTTAAAATATCATGACTAAATTCGTAAAGTTCGTAATATTTATAATTCTGGCCAGAAATCTGTTATATGTATGTATTTGATTTGTTCAAAATTTCCATGATTAAATTCGATTTTTAAGTATTATGTCGGAATCGCAATTTGGCGTTCGGTCGGTCGCGCTTCTGACAAGTGAGTAGAAATGTATAGAAATATATGGAGCAAATCGCATTGTGGCCTCAAGCGTTTGATCGTAAAATTTTTGTAATATCGTATGTTGATTGCAACCCTGTATAACGCCTGAGTTGAACATTTCTCTACTAAGTCGGGCGTTTGACATTAAATAAATTAAAATTGTTTTCTTTCGATGAAAACATATGAAATTTATAAAAAAAAATTCATCAAAATATATTAGTGGCAGTGAACATATTTGCAATACAACATCTAATATCGAATGTCAGTGTAAAGCGGCTTTGAGGTACGATCAACGCGCGACCGACCTAACGCCAAATTGCGATTCCGGCATTAATTTCATGCAGACTCCAAGATAGTTTAATATACCCTCCGATTTTCGATTCCTCACACCACAGGAATTTTTGCATATATGTATATCTAATTCCGCAATTTATTTTTCTTTAAATTTTCCAATAATGTTCATATGTATGTATTTTGTTTTTCGACCAAGGATATTTAAAATTTAAGATATGTATGTCATATATAACCAGATTTAAATTTTTCGCATTTGCTGAACTAGTTTAACCGCAACACTTCTGACATCAATTTTGTAGGGTTCACGAAATAATTTATATTAATTATATTTTTTTTTAAGTTTTTATTAAAAATTATTAAATAACAAAATTTAAATGTTGTTTTCTATTTGATATCTTCTATTCGAATGAAAAATATTTTCCAATTTTCAATAATTTTCCAACAAACTTAAACATGTATCCTTCGGTAACAAATAATAATATATTAAAGAATAATTTATACAAAGTTATTCTATTTTCTACATACATATGCCTTATATTCAACCCCAACCTTCTCTGCTCCCATTAGAATCTGTGTACCAAATTTCATTAAAATATTTCTATTTTTGCGCAAGTTAGAGTGTGTACGGCCGGATGGACGGACATGGTTCAATAAATTTTTTTTCATCCTGATCGTTTTGATATATATATGTAAGTCCATATCTATCTAAATTATTTTATGGTCTTAAGTACAACCGTAATGTGCGTACAGTTGTGTATAAATAAGCACACCCTATACTGAAAACCCCCCATTCAGCGTAAGTATGAATACACACGTATTTGCCTAAAATAATGTGATGTTTACATACAAACATACAGCTGAAGCTTATAAAAGTGTTTTAAAATATACACGACTGTTCAACTGGAGCGACATCTACATTTGAAATTTGTATTTAACTCTGCACTCTTGTTAGAATAAAATAATTCTGAAGGCATAGTTTTAGGCGCAAATCTTTTAGTTTAAATTTAAACATTTTATTTTTGCAAAATACTATTAAAAAAAAGTACCACGCCCAATAAAACACCGTTTAACATGCATAGCTAATTTATAACTTTAAAACGATGCCTTACTTATTAATTTTGGTAAATTATGTGAGCAGAAAAAGGGATTGCAAAAAACACCAATTAGAAATAATATATATGACTAGCTGACCCGGCAAACTTCGTTCTGCCCAAAATAGATTTTTTTATTAATTTCATTTAAAAAATTGTTATTACACCGGTATTGTTTTTAATAGAAAATTAACGATTTTTCACTACTTCATTATGTATACAACTTCAAAAATATATAATTTTAGTATTCAGTTTAAGGCTGCACGATACACAAAATTTTTAGTTTTCTGTTCCGGATATTTATTTTCACTAAGTATTGGCTATTTTAACCAATTATGTAAGAGTATTGATACGTATAGTATACCTCCATAATGGTTTTCAGGCCCTTCCTCCAACCCTTTTAGATATATTCAGCCTCAAAAGTTTAGTACGTATGGGAGGTGCAATGCCCCATTTTTCGATAAATCTTTTCTTTTTTTGAGTGAACATGGTATTGATATCGTATATCTGCATAGTGATTTCTATGTACCTGCCATGAACGCTTGTAGGGATATTTAGCCTTAAAAATTAAGAACGCATGGGAGGTGCCACGCCCCCTTTTCCCAAAACTACTGTTTTTTTCATAAGCATGCTATTGATATCGTTAATCTCCTGATCAATTTTCAGGTCCCAACCTTAAACGCCTTTATAGATATTCAGCTTGAAAAATTAAGTTTGTATGGGAGGTGCCATGCCCCCTTTTCCGATAACCTACACTTTTATGCGCAAAAATTGTTTTGATATCATATAGATCTGTACCAATTTCTAGGTCCCTGACTTAAATCCTTTTAAAGATATTCAGCTAAAAAAATTAAGCGTTGTTGGGAGGAGCCACGCCCCCTTTTCGTATAACTCCTATTATTTTGCGTTAATATGGAATTGTTATGGTTTATCTCCACACCAATTTCCAAGTCCCTAGCGTAAACAATTTTAGAGATATTCAGCATGATTCAATTAAGTTTGTATGGGAGGTGCCACGCCCCTTTTTCCGATAACCCCCACTTATATGCGTGGGAATGGCTTTGATATCATTTATCTCTATACCAATTTTCAGCTCCCTACCTTGAACTGTTTTAGAGATAATCAGCTTTCGAAATTAAAGTTGTATGGAAGGTGCCACGCCCCCTTTTCTGATAACCCCCACTTTTCTGATTGAGAAGGGTTTTGATATCACCTACCTCTATACCAGTTTTCAGCTCCCTACCTTAAACTGTTTTAGAGATAATCAGCTTTAAAAATTAAGGTTGTATGGGAGGTGCCACACCCCCTTTTCTGATAACCCCCACTTTTTTGAGTGAGAAGAGTTTTGATATCAGCTACCTCTATACCAATTTTCAGCTCCCTACCTTGAACTGTTTTAGAGATAATCAGCTTTAAAAATTAAGGTTGTATGGGAGGTGCCACGCCCCCTTTTCTGATAACCCCCACTTTTCTGAGTGAGAAGGGTTTTGATATCACTTACCTCTATACCAATTTTCAGCTCCCTACCTTAAACTGTTTTAGAGATAATCAGCTTTAAAAATTAAGGTTGTATGGGAGGTGCCTCGCCCCCTTTTCTGATAACCCCCACTTTTCTGAGTGAGAAGGGTTTTGATATCACCTGCCTCTATACCAATTTTCAGTTCCCTACCTTAAACTGTTCTAGAGATAATCAGCTTTAAAAATTAAGGTTGTATGGGAGGTGCCACGCCCCCTTTTCTGATAACCCCCACTTTTCTGAGTGAGAAGGGGTTTGATATCACCTACATCTATACCAATTTTCAGCTCCCTACCTTGAACTGTTTTAGAGATAATCAGCTTTAAAAATTAAGGTTGTATGGGAGGTGCCACGCCCCCCTAACATTTTTAAATTTTTTCTTCGACTAAACCTTCGCGAGGTAACAACAAACAAACCCCCCTAAGGAAGTATTTGATTTGGTTCAGCCGTTTTCAACTTTTAGCGTTTCAATTAAATACCAAATCATTTTTATATATATAGATGATGATATGTTTAATTAGAGCTAACAATTTAATAAAAAACAAGTAAGAGCGCGGTTGTCTTCGGCCGTACCGAAGACTTCATACCTTTCATGAACGGGTCTGATTTTGTTTAGCTTACCCATATTTTGACCTTGAAAGTTCATAGTAACATCGTTTAGGTCCATATGGGTACGAACACAGCAAAGTTTCAAGTCCTTATCCGTTTAAATGGAGAAGTTACACCCAAAAATATCCATATCTGAACAATCGGTTGCATGAAAGCTATGAATTATAATGATCCGATCTTGACAAATTTCAGCGTCATTAATTAGGTCCATATTAGTAAAAATACTTCAAAGGTTCATGTCCTTATCAGTTTAAATGGAGAAGTTATACCCAAAAAATTCCCATATCTGAACAATCGGTTGTATGGGAGCTATATGTAATAGTGGTCCTGTCTTGACAAATTTCGGAGACATTATTTAGGTCTATATGGGTACAAATACTTCAAAGTTTCATGCCCTTAGCTGTTTAAATGGAGAAGTTATACACAAAAATGTCCATATCTGAACAATCGGTTGTATGGGAGCTATATGTAATAGTGGTCCTGTCTTGACAAATTTCGGAGACATTATTTAGGTCTATATGGGTACAAATACTTCAAAGTTTCATGCCCTTAGCTGTTTAAATGGAGAAGTTATAGCCAAAAATGTACTTATCTGAACAATCGGTTGTTTGGGAGCTATATGTTATAGTGGTCCGATTCCGCCGATTCCGACAAATGATCAGCTTCTCCTAAAAATAAACTCACATTTCGAATTTCATGCAGATATCTCGAAAACTGAGGGACTAGTTTGCGATCAAACAGACAGACAGACAGACAGACAGACAGACAGACAGACAGACAGACAGACGGACATGGCTTAATCGACTCAGCTCATGATCCTGATCATATTGGTATATATTTTGGTAGGTCTGCCACGCCTCCTTCTGGTACTTTCACCATTCGTGTTTCGGCACAAAGTTATAATACCATTTCATTCCCATGAAAGGTATAAAAATGTATTAATAAAGAATAACGAGCTTATCTAGAAAAGAATTAGCAGAACAGAGTTATGTAGTTTAAAATTATTTTAAATGGGCAACTTAAGTGCTATGATCAAAAAAGAAAATTTCAAGAATTCGCTTATAGTGCTTCTGGAACTGTATGTATGTATGTATTGTCAGTTTAGTTAGAAATTTCTTAGAAGCAGACAAAGACTAAACGGTTTGTTTTTCTTATTTAGTACGAGTAAACAATGTGTTTGTTATAATTTTGCAAAAAAGTTATTTTCGCATTTTTTTCTTTCATGCATGCATATAAGAACTTTTCGTGCGTGCACACTTTGCGTTTTAATTGGCAAAAAGACAACGTACTTCATGTTAATTTCTAAAGAAAATATTTAATCATTTAGACTAAACTGCAAAAAAGAAAAGTGACTACCAAAAAATACTTTTTCTTTGAATTTTGTTTTTTTTTTTTTAGCAAATAAAGCACACGTGTGCTGCTAATTAACTTTTATTCAAATTGTTTCATGAAACCCTTTTGAAAGTAGGTGCACAGTTTACAAACCAGAGGTACCGCGTTCGATACCTGGCCCAGACAAACATTAACAATTAATAAAAATAGGTAAAAAAACTTTTTAAGTTAAACGGTTTTATGTTATACATACATTGCAATGTTTAAGATAAATGTACTAAAAACCAAAAAATAATAAAATAGATACAGTCGTGGGAATTATAAACATTTGCATAGACTAAACTAAAATAAAACCGTGGGGCACGTCAATTGTCTACAATCGTTGATTAAAATGTTTGTTTTGTAATGTTACACTATAATGATGGACGTGTGATAAGTAGGGCTAGAATGTGGAAAAAAGCGAGCAAGCTCGATTATAAGCGAGTTTTAGGGTTTCATAGTGGTGAGCGAGTAGTACTTTTATCATATGTTTTGTCGATTAAAGACAAACTACGAGCAGTGAAACGATTCCTCGTGTGAATGTCCAACGATAAACTAGTTGCAACATCTCTTTTATTAACATGGAGTGTATAACTATTGGAATTTCCATGAGCAAGAAAATAGTAAGTAATTTCCTCACCGTCTGCGGGCCAACTGCCTAACGACGAATTAAACGATTCTTCTATCGCACATTAAGTCGATTATTTGTAGACAATTGACGTGCCCCACGGTTTTATTTTAGTCTAGTCTATGCAAATGTTTATAATTCCCACGACTGTATCTATTTTATTATTTTTTTTTGGTTTTTAGTACATTTATCTTAAACATTGCAATGTATGTATAATATAAAACCGTTTAACTTAAAAAGTTTTTTTACCTATTTTTATTTTCTAGTTTTTAGTTTTTATCCACCCTAATGCCATACAGTTCTCGGCGCGTTTTAACCTTTCACCTTAACTTGGGTGGTGTACCGCTAACGACGTATCATTTTTAGCCACCCTAACGCCACACAGTCCTCAACACGATACAAAATCTTGACTTGGGTGGTGGATTCAGGCTGGATTAATCAGATAGCTAAATTACAGATTCAATTTCTAAATTTAAATCTTATTATTATACGCCATTTAGTCTTAAACTTTGCAATGTATGTTTAACATAAAACCGTTTAACTTAAAAAGTTTTTTTACCTATTTTTATTTAAATAGAGCGACTCACGCGCCACCTAGCGGCTCCAATTTTTTTTTAAACATTTGTAAATTATTTAAGTAATGCACATGCTAAATATCAGCCAAATCGGTCCATAATTAGGATTTTCAGTTTTAATTACCCCGATCTCAGCTCCACCTAGCGGAATTTTTTTTAAGAAAATATTTCTTTTCAAGGTAGTAATACATGTTCCGAATTTCAGCCAAATCGGACCATAAATGCGATTTTTGTAAATATAGCGACCCACGCGCCACCTAGCGGAATTTTTTTTTAAAGAAAATATTTCTTTTCAAGGTAGTAATACATGTTCCGAATTTCAGCCAAATCGGACCATAAATGCGATTTTTGTAAATATAGCGACCCACGCGCCACCTATCGGAATTTTTTTTTCATAATATTGCATTGTCATCGGGGTTATACATGCGTACAAAATTTCAGATTAATCGGTTGACAGGAAGAGGGTGAAATTTGAATTACTAAATTTGACCCAAGAATAAATAAAACAAACGGGGTGAGCTAAATAAAACCGTTTAAAAAAATAGGCACTCACTCACATCCCAGCAGTGCAGGCGGTAAGCCATTCTAGTGTAGATTTGCTGTGAAAAAGCATCTTCACCATGCAGTCGGCACACAAACAATTAAATGTGGCTAAAAGATGAAGACACCGCACAGTGTTGCGAGTTCATAGTAAGGAAGGACAAAAATAGTTAGAATACTTCAATTTTACTAAGATTCATTACAGGCTCTCGTTTCATTGTAGAAAGAAGAATAATTAAATATGATGTCAATTGGACAACTCCCAAGCCTTCTACCGAGAATGGGACGGTTGGTATTGAAAATGGGCGAAATCGGACCATGACCACGCCCACTTTTCCTATATAGAAAAAATCGGAAATTCGGTATCTCAGTCACTAATATAGCTGAAGCGATAAAATTTCACCCACGTATTGAGCTCAGGCCTCTATGAAGAAATTTGATGAAATTTTAGAAAATGGGCGGTGCCACGCCCACTTATTAAGGGTCAAACATTGAAAGTTTTATATGTCATAACTCAGAACCCGTTGAAGATATATCGATGAAACTTGGTATGCGTGATTTACTTATTTAGGCAATCGTATGGACGGAAAATTGTTAAAATCGGTTGACGGCCACGCCCACTTTTATATATGTGTATTATAAAGTGACCGAACAAAAACATTTTAAGCGATATCTCTGTCAAATATAAAGATATATCATTCAAATTTTATGGCAAGAGTTCAATTATGGACATAAAACAAAAAACACAAAAATTTTGGAAAATGGGCGTGGCACCGCCTCCTTTTAGAAGCAGGAATATACGAGATTTCTTAGCCTATAACTCGAGAAATAATTTATATATAATGACGAAACTTGGTTTGTGTACTCTTATTACCTGGGGTAATACATATTCAAAATTTTAGCGAAATCGGTTGACGACCACGCCCACTTTTATATATGGGAACTATAAAGTGGCCTAATAAAAACATTTTAAGCGTTATCTTTGTCATATTGAAATTTTGTGGCATGAGTTCCACAATAGACCGGAAACAAAAAATAGAACAATTTTGGAAAATGGGCGTGGCACCGCCTCTTTTTTGACAAAGGAATCTACGAGATTTCGGAGCCCATAACTGGACAAATAATTGAGATATTATGACGAAACTTAGTTTATACACTTTTATAACTTGTGTTAATAGACACGGAAAAATTTATTGAAATCGGTTTATGACCACGCCTACTTTTTAACAAAAGATATTTCTGGAACACTCTTTGAAAATTTGTAACGTGACATCTTTGTAACTAGAAGTCACAAAGGAATACAATTTTGCATAAAGAGTAATATTCATATTCATATTCATTCCACTCGAACTTAGGCTTCCTTACTTCTTTTTATTAAGCATGGGCATGTAATGAAAACTGTAAATATAAGTGAGCACAAGCGACTAGGTTTTTCTTGTTTAGGCCCAACTTAATCTAGTTAGTTTTAAATCCTAAAAACTTCACGAAAGTAAAATAAAAGACCTGAAAAGTATGGTATGTTACTTTGTCAAATAATATATGTATATGTAATAATAATATAATAATACAATGTCGCTATTATAACTCTGACGAGTTTTATGGCCGAGCTTCTCTCCCAATTCAAGGTGTGCTCCTTTTTGTTTTTCTACTAATTGGGTGGACCTATAGTTTTATGCCGGCTCCGAACGACGAATGCATTTTTTGTTAGAAGCTTTTTCATGGCAGAAATACACTCGGATGGTATGCCGCCCACTGCCGAGAAGTGACCGCTGCTCTTAAAAAATCCAATAATTGGATTTTTACTAATTAGAAAAATTTTGTTGGTGTTTGCTCGGACTGTGATTTGAACCCGAGACCTCTGGCATAGGAGGCGAGCACTCTACCCACTGCACCACAGCGGCCACATATGTATATGTATTATTCTTAAATAATAATTAATAATCATTTCGCAGTATTATTATTTTTGAATAAAGGATTAACAACACAAACTGTATTTTATTACCTAGTACTAAAAATTGCCAACAGTTTTTCTGCTGATCATTAATCGCCCTGTATAAAGCTCTCTTCTATTGCATCCCTATTGGGTTCTGAATTCTTGAATTCAATTGATACAATTACTTTAAAGTTGGTACCTCAAAATCAGCGCCAAATGAGCGCCATCAATTCTTCAGGTAAGTTCATAGTCTGACTTTACTGATTGCTAAGCTAACAAAAATTCTCTGATCACCGTACCTGTTCACGACTGGGTTCACAAAAACGGAATATTGAAATTTATATGCATTCGAAAACGTTCGCAGATGTTGCATGGTATAATATCTGCATTGACTGGTCCCTTTAGTCGAATCATAATTGGATGATACTGTTATTATCTTCAGAATCTTCACAACTTTCAGCAAAAAATGTATATTATATGTACATATTTTCAATATGTTTTTTGTCGTATATCAAAGAATTTTTCCGTTTTGTGAAAAAATGTAACATACGACAAAATGCATTCTAAACAAATTAGCTTATAACATCTTCCCAACAAAACTTACAGTAAGATTGGATCAGTCCGATGGGAGGGAAATATTTGGGTTATATCGAGTTCCGAAATTGAGAAAATCCATAGGGCCATTTTAAAAATATTTAATGTTGAACTTAAAAAACCGTCTCCTGAAAAGTCAAGATTTGCTACATACGACATCCGTATTTTTAGGAACGATATGTTAACCTCGAAAAAGGTAATTTAAATTTTTTTTTGTATTTTGTCACACAGTGTTATTGGTGAAAAGTGAATAAATACAAATAACTTTTTACAGCGATTTTTTTTTTTATTTGGCTGTGTGCCAATCGGTAACATTTTTCTCTATGGGAAAATGAGGTAGAAAAAATGAAATTTTGACATAAGGGAGTAAAATTTTGGCAGTATTCGTGGTGAATTCTAGTGTCATAATTTTACCTAGCTCAATGGGCTAGGTAAAATTTTGACATTTTGTAATTACATACATATACAAGTAACACAAATATTTAAAAACAAAATAACATTAGATCATTACATGAATACATTTCTTCTGCTTCCATCAATATTGCCATCACCAATTATATTCATTTTACGTTTTAAAATTCTATCGTTCGTTTTCGCCCAAAAGTTTATCTTTGTAACTGTCAAAATTTTCTCTTCCGTTTGGCACAGCAAAATTGGTTTTTTTTTTCTCAACATGGTAAAATTTTCTACCTCATTTTCCCATAGAGAAAAATGTTACCGATTGGCACACAGCCCATGTTGAGAAAAAAAACACAATTTTGCTGTGCCAAACGGAATAGAAAATTTTGGAAAGATAAACTTTTGGGCGAAAACGAACAACGATACAATTTGAAAACGTAAAATAAATATATTTGTTGATGGCAATATTGATGGAAACAGACGATATGTATCCATGTAATGATCTGATGTTATTTTGTTTTTAAATATTTGTGTTACTTGTGTATGTATGTAATTACAAATTGTCAAAATTTTACCTAGCCCATTGAGCTAGGTAAAATTATGACACTAGAATTCACCACGAATACTGCCAAAATTTTACTCCCTTATGTCAAAATTTAATTTTTTCTACCGATTGGCACACAGCCTTTATCACACAATTATATCGAATCAAAAAATTTTTATATACATACATATGTACATATGTTATTTTAAACAGGGAAAAGCAAATGCTGCCAGAATCACTTATTGGCGAGCTGAGGACCTTACTGGCGAGTATAGTGAAAATTGCTTAAAATATGTTAGTGGAGGAGTTGATGATTTTAGTCTAAAGCTAAGACTGAAATCTAAACCGGGCAAGGAGATACATTTTTATATTAAGATATATGGCATTGATCAAGTGTGAGAGAGACAGAGCAAAGAACTACATATCGATGCATCAAACAGACACATTTATGCTTATAATATCCCTGTAAGGAAAATCTCTAGTTCCGAACTAGGTCGCTTCTAGTGCATTTTTCGCCACTACCAGTGCGAGCTAAATCTCTTTTGCATGTTATCAACTGGCGAATTTAACACGACGATGTCCTAGGCGGTGTCAATTGTCACGCTCTGCACTACATTTTCGATAGTTCCGAACTAGTACTAAATTCTACAGTTTACACTAGTTCGTTTATTGGCACAATTTCGATAGTTCTGAACTAGCTGCAAGTACCTACAAATTCTACAGTTTTACATCTGCCGCTTAAGTGCAGCATTTGACACACTTCATGCAAGTGGCGCGATGGCCGACTGGCTACCGCATGTGCCTTTCAATCTGAGGGTCGCGGGTTCGAATCCTGTCGGTGTCAAGGTGGATGATAATTTTTTTTTAATCTTTTTTTTAACTAATATTTTTTTATTTATTTATTTAATAAAAATTTACAATAATATTTAAAAAGTAATAAAATAAAAAAAAAAATAAAAATAAGCCTGAGGGATCGGAAAAGCATAATTAGGGGAACATTTCATTTCATAGGAGATGCAAATAGAAAACTCTTTATATAAAATGCTTCATTAAACATCTGAGAATTGCAAAAATATACAAAGCCGACGGTAATTGAACGAACGAAAAATTTTCGTAGAATTTTTGTCACTTGCATACAAATCAAAGTGTGCTAATAATGGTCACTCAATTCACTCCTTCTGAACTGGTGAGGGTCTAGCTACAATTAATCTAGTTCCCTTTTGACACCTTTTCGCTAGTTCGGAACTAGAAATTTTGCTCACTAGTTATTGAGTTCCCTGCAGGGATTGTATTCATTTGTTTATAAATATTTCAATTAATGTATTTTAATACATAATGCAACAATAAATAAATTGGTTGGATGTCTGCACCAAACAAAAAATAATATGTGAAAACTCATGTAATCGTGTCATTAAGGTTAAACTCTCAGTCTAATATTTTTGCCGAGGTATCATGATATCTTGGGAAATTTGCCACACTCAGAGAGCGCACCTCAAAGAACATAAATTTCGAACTGACTTCGTTGTGAACTAGCATGTGTGTCATATTCATTTAAATTTTTATACGGCTGTTGTCGCTTTGCTTTGCTTGCTTTAGTTTCGAATTAATTAATTTTTTATCTGAATAAAATAAAATCCTTAAAAAAAAAACTAAAACATTTGTATATTCAAACTCAATTCTCACAGAAGACTATTGTGACACGGTTGCATTTCCCGTAATATTTTTCTCATGCTATCAAATATCACGCCCAGCAAAGCCGTACTAAAGGATAAGCCATTGTAAATGCATACATTTTGTGCATACACTGAATGTTGTAGCGGGAACGCAGCTCGTTTTGCTTAACAAACTAGCGGCATTTCGTTCTAATACCATGTCTCCACATAACGTGTTTCGCTCCTCTTATCTGCATTCGATCTCTCAATCGTCGTTCGACCTCGAAACCGGTGCCGAATGCCGCTAGTTTCCATGCAAATTTCTGAGAGCGAATGAAGAATGAAACACGTGATTCGCTCTCGATCTTCTTGCCAACCTCGATAATAGCGATGTCATCTCTAATTTTGTAACACAAATCTATCGAAATCTCACACAGCCCAGAACGGAAACGCAAAAATAAGCAAACATATATACGTTCAAGAAGAACAAGAATGAGAAGTATCAAAGTGAACGACCATCAGCCACGTGGAGACGGGTTATTTCGCGAGATGTTTAGCTACATGTTCCGTTGGAGAATTAATTTATGTGGAGACGGGCTTTTACAGGCAAAAAGTCAATTGACATTAGTGCTAGAAAAACATCGATGTGTACGAGTATCGATATTTTCGATACTTTTGAGAAAAGCATCGATATATGTATCGACATTTCTAACAGCTAAATTTTTCGAAATGTCTGAATGCTCGAATTGAACGAGAGTGACACTAGCATAATTTTGTTTATGAATACATTCAGATATATTACTCAAGAAACTAATTAAAAAACTTTTAAAACTAAATATTTAAATTTATTCATAAATATATTTTTTTTTTTTTTCAAAAAAGGGAATTAAATAAACAAATGTACCCTTAACAAAAAAAAAATGGTTTACTCTGTTCAAGCCAGAAGAGTATCAATTACTTACAGTGCACTCAAAAAAAAAATCATCAACACGATTCATGTAAAATTAACACGATCGATCTTTACGCATAGAACAGCAACAATTTTTTCAAATTACACGATGTTTGAAACATGATTTTGGCTTTGCAACTGTCATCTGAAAGTTTGGTAAATTCAACCAAATTTTATTGTTGATACAACATGAAGAAATTTTAAAATATACAAGATGATTCAAATATAAAATTTTATTCCTAAATGTCATTTGGAATTTGGTTTATTTAACATGATGATAATGTCAATATAAACTAAAACAAATGTTAGAAAAATGACGTCCCAATTTTAGTGTCAATACAACATGAAAACAAATATTAAAGCAACAAGAACCACAATTAACAATAAAAGTTGGTTGATATAACACGAAACAATGTTCAAACATAAACGTCATTTGGAATTTTGGTTTATTCAACACGATGATAGTGTCAATATAATCTAAAAAAGTGTTAAAAAGAACGTCAAAACTATTTTGAAACATACACAATTTTTTCAACGTTTGAAGTTCTGCTGTTCGTGCAAAACACAAACTAATATTATTTTTTTTAACAAAAAGAAAATTTTGTGCCGTGGCAATGATGGGAGTTTAGCATCATTGGCAGTGCGTGATAATGGTTTTTCCATTTATATTTTTAGTTCGCAGGTAAGTTAAAAGTGGGTTGCATTTTTGTTTCTAAAAGTTTTTAATGTTCAATATTTTCTTTTTCCTCTTCATAGTTTGAAATTTTTACCACGAAGAGATGTTTAGCGAATGGAGTCTTTCACGCAGCATGCGGTGCATATACCGTTGTATTAGCGGCCAAACATTACTCGGTGCCAGTGATAGTAAGTACTATCGCCCATGTATAAAATATTCGTATGAGAAGGACGCTTTCAATTTGGTCGGTTGTGCGGGTGATGTATCTACTCGAATATGCTTTATTGATCTGATGATTATATATTTTATGTTTTATATGTTTTTTATTTAAAAAAAAATAAATTGTAAAATCAACAAGACTTTCTAGTTAATTTAACAATAAATTTAAGGTAAAATCAAAAAGATGTTATTGTTAATTCAACAGGACCATTTCGTGTTAATTTAACCAGCTTAAATTGTAACATTAACTAGTTAAAATTGTAAAATCAACAGGAAGACTCAATACTTTTTAGTGTTAATTCTACAGTTGTCATCCTGTTAAACTAACACTTGACAGTAGTGTTAAATTTACACGATTACATGATGGCATACATTAAGTATCGTGTTGAAAAAAATTAACCCCAAAATTTGTTGATTTTTTTCTGGGTGTGGTTCACAGAAGACTTCCACTCCCTTTCCCTCTTTCTTCTCCGTTTCCTTTTACTTTCCCTTTCCATTCTTTTACCCCTCCTTTTCTCTCCCCCTTTCATTCGTCTCCCTTTCCCACTCCCAATCTCTCCCTCTCCCCTTCGTTCTCCCATTCCATTTTCGTTTCCTTCCCTTCAATTTTCATTCCATTCGATTTTCCTCTTCCTTTTTATTGCCCTTTACCAGGGAACCAGGTTGAGCATTACATCTAGAACATCTGTGTATTGAAGCCATGATTCCCACTTTTCGGTTTCATCCGGGTCTACGTTGTGACCCATATCTGGGGACCCGACCTATGCATCACAATTATAATAGTTCTGTCTCGAAGTCCTCATCAAGACCTTTCATTTGATACCAATATCGGTCAGAAATATTCGAGGGTCATTCGGGTCCATGTTTTGACCATATCTGGAGACCCGGTCTAGGCATCACAATTAAAAGGGTTCTATGTTCAAGACCTTTCATTTGATACCAATATTGACCAAAAATATTCAGGGGAAAGCCGGATCCACGTTTTGACCTTTTGACCTATATCAAGGGAACCGACTTTCGGATTTGAAAAAAATATGCATATAAACCATCTAGGGCAAGGTAATCAGCTGGTGTGTAAATTTGGTCAAAATCCCTCCAGGCGTTTGTTCGAAAGCCGGCGACAAAGAAATGGGCTTGATTTTTATACATATATATATATATATATATATATATACTAGCCGGACCCGTGCGCATATTGCGCAAAAAATAACAAAATATACGTTGCGCCAGTCGGCCCATTTTAAAAAACTTATTTATTTGGTTTTATGTCTACAGTGGAACTTATGGAACTTTCAATGAATTACCTACATATATCGCATAAACTGTTTTTATATTTTTATGTACATACTAGATGACCCCGCAGGCGTTGCCCTGCGTTAAATTATGTCTTTGAAATCAAACTTTCTCTAACTTATAATTTGTTAACCCGTTATTTATTTTTTAACAATATAAAAACTCATTCACTTTTTTTATTCATTAATTGAATGCTCAAAACAAAAAAATTTAATATTTAAATTAAGTGTCGGCAATCTTTCCAAATTTCATAAAATCTGTGGTCATTTGTTGATACACACACCAGTAATGTATCTCTATCTCTATCTCTATCTCTATCTCTATCTCTATCTCTATCTCTATCTCTATCTCTATTTCTATCTCTATCTCTATCTCTATCTCTATCTCTATCTCTATCTCTATCTCTATCTCTATCTCTATCTCTATCTCTATCTCTATCTCTATGTCTATCTCTATGTCTATCTCTATCTCTATCTCTATCTCTATCTCTATCTCTATGTCTATCTCTATGTCTATCTCTATGTCTATCTCTATCTCTATCTCTATCTCTATCTCTATCTCTATCTCTATATCTATCTCTATATCTATCTCTATCTCTATCTCTATCTCTATCTCTATCTCTATCTCTATCTCTATCTCTATCTCTATCTCTATCTCTATCTCTATCTCTATCTCTATCTCTATCTCTATCTCTATCTCTATCTCTATCTCTATCTCTATCTCTATCTCTATCTCTATCTCTATCTCTACCTCTATCTCTATCTCTATCTATATCTCTATCTCTATCTCTATCTCTATCTCTATCTCGATCTCTATCTCTATCTCTATATCGATCTCTATCTCTATCTCTATCTCTATCTCTATCTCTATCTCTATCTCTATCTCTATCTCTATCTCTATCTCTATCTCTATCTCTATCTCTATCTCTATCTCTATCTCTATCTCTATCCCTATCCCTATCCCTATTCCTATCCCTATCTCAAAATGTATTTTTGAATTTTTGGGGAATTTTATTGGATATTCTCCTATTCTGGCCACAGAAGAATCTGAATTGGTGTCAATCATCCAAATCGGTGCAGGCGTTCTTGAGTTATACGCGTTTGTACTAACGCCACTTCCTTTTATATATATAGATATACAAAATGTATGGGAAAATAATTTTTTTTTTTGCATTTTTCGGGAATTTTATTGTTATTCTCCTATTCTGGCCACAGAAGAATCTGAATTGGTGTCAATCATCCAAATCGGTGCATGCGTTCTTGAGTTATAGGCGTTTGTACTAACGCCACTTCCTTTTATATATATAGACTAGCTGACCCGGCAAACTTCGTTCTGCCCAAAATAGATTTTTTTTATTAATTTGAATTCAAAAATTGTTATTACACCGGTATTATTTTTAATTGAAAATTAACGATTTTTCACTACTTCATTGTGTATACAACTTCAAAAATATATAATTTTAGTATTCAGTTTAAGGCTGCACAATACACAACATTTTTAATTTTCTGTCCCGGAGCGTAAATAAATAGCGAGGACGGTTTTCCAACACGGGAACACGCCATATAGAGCTGACCATGTGAAAAGCATGGCATTTGTAGGTTTATGCCGCATACTTCCAACGACCGCCTTTGAAACTTGTTAATTGTCATCGCAAATGCAAGTTTCACTGGGAACTGCATACGTTTGAATTGGAAAGGCAAATCTGTTGAAGATAAGGTAATCCGGGGAAGTAAGCATTCCTCTCCCTTGAACGGGCCTTTCAAAATGCTTGCCACTATTAATTTGTCCATTAGCTATTTAACAATCAGTCCTGTACCATTGCACAGTTTGGGAGCATGAAGATTGCGTAGCATAATAACAATAGACCCAACTTTGAGACGCAAATGATGAGGAGGCATTGCAGGCAAATCCAGAGGGTTTAATAACTCCACTGGGTAATTTACTACTTCGTCTTAATTTTCAACGCGATCAATAGATTTATAAGACCGCAGATCTATCCGAATTTGATTTTGAATCGTCCAATTCAAGTCGTTGACATCAATATTTTTTGCTGCTAAAATTGCGCGTGCGGCTAACCATTCGTAGTTACCATAATTTTGAGTGATATTTGGATATACACTGCTAATTAGTTCATCCTTACTTGAAGCGAATTGGTAAATCGCAATTGGAATCGATATTAATCCACTGCAAGGATTTATCGGAACTTCTCCATTGCCGATTCGCAGCAGCTCTTTTGAAAGAGCGTCTGCATTGCTATCCTATTGCAGCAAAACTCGAATATTGATGGTCAATGAAATGGTTTTAACAAACCTCCACAAATGCGATGACTTCAGACATGCGTTTATCTCATCCACCGCTGTTGATTTTGGAATTACTGGTAGTGTTTGTCTGAAGTTGCCCGTCAGCAATATCTTCACTCCTCCAAATCAACGATCATTATTGCGCAAATCTCTCTCTCTCTTTGCAAGTTTAATGGAAGCTTTAATGCTGAATGTGCCGTTCTTCCCCCTTCCAACAGTGTTGCAGCAATTGCGGTAGATGCAAGAGCTAATGCAATACCACGGGCGCATCGAGAAAAAATATGCCACCGTTTCCATTATCAACAGCGTTTATTAGTTGATTGTACGCACTGCTTTCCTGTTGATTCAACAGTGGAAAATTTGTTTGTACTTGTTGTTGCAAGTGAGTTATATCGTCAGCACGCTCGCCATGAACGCTTTTAGGGATATTTAGCCTTAAAAATTAAAATCGCATGGGAGGTGCAACGCCCCCTTTTCCCAAAACAACTGTTTTTTTTCATAAGCATGCTATTGATATCGTTAATCTCCTGATCAATTTTCAGGTCCCAACCTTAAACGCTTTTATAGATATTCAGCTTGAAAAATTAAGTTTGTATGGGGGGTGCCACGCCCCTTTTCTGATAACCCCCACTTTTATGCGTGGGAATGGCTTTCATGTCATTTAGCTCTATAGTCATTTTCAGGATCCTGCCATTTATTCTCTCTGATATATTCAGCTTCCAACGCTAAGTTTGTATGGGAGGTGCCACGCCCCCTTTTCGTATAACTCCTATTATTTTGCGTTAATATGGAATTGTTATCGTTTATCTCCACACCAATTTCCAAGTCCCTACCTTAAACAATTTTAGATATATTCAGCATGAAAAATTAAGTTTGTATGGGAGGTGCCACGCCCTTTTTTCTGATAACCCCCACTTTTCTGCGTGAGAAGGGTTTTGATATCACCTACCTCTATACCAAATTTCAGCTCCCTACCTTGAACTCTTTTAGAGATAATCAGCTTTAAAAATTAAGATTGTATGGGAGGTGCCACGCCCCACTAATATTTTTTAATTTTCTCTTCGACTAAACCTTCGCGGGGTTACAACAAACAAACCCCCCTAAGAAAGTATTTGATTTGGTTCAGCCGTTTTCAAGTTTTAGCGTTACAATTAAAAACCAAATCATTTTTAAACGGTTTTATTTAGCTCACCCCGTTTGTTTTATTATTATTTATTATTTATTCTTTATTCTTGGGTCAAATTTAGTAATTCAAATTTCACCCTCTTCCTGTCAACCGATTAATCTGAAATTTTGCACGCATGTATAACCCCGATGACAATGCAATATTATGAAAAAAAAAATTCCGCTAGGTGGCGCGTGGGTCGCTATATTTACAAAAATCGCATTTATGGTCCAATTTGGCTGAAATTCGGAACATGTATTACTACCTTGAAAAGAAATATTTTCTTAAAAAAAAAAATTCCGCTAGGTGGCGCGTGGGTCGCTATATTTACAAAAATCGCATTTATGGTCCGATTTGGCTGAAATTCGGAACATGTATTACTACCTTGAAAAGAAATATTTTCTTAAAAAAAAAATTCCGCTAGGTGGCGCGTGGGTCGCCATATTTACAAAAATCACATTTATGGTCCGATTTGGCTGAAATTCGGAACATGTATTACTACCTTGAAAAGAAATATTTTCTTAAAAAAAAATTCCGCTAGGTGGCGCGTGGGTCGCTATATTTACAAAGATCGCATTTATGGTCCGATTTGGCTGAAATTCGGAACATGTATTACTACCTTGAAAAGAAATATTTTCTTTAAAAAAAATTCCGCTAGGTGGCGCGTGGGTCGCTATATTTACAAAAATCGCATTTATGGTCCGATTTGGCTGAAATTCGGAACATGTATTACTACCTTGAAAAGAAATATTTTCTTAAAAAAAAAATTCCGCTAGGTGGCGCGTGGGTCGCTATATTTACAAAAATCGCATTTATGGTCCGATTTGGCTGAAATTCGGAACATGTATTACTACCTTGAAAAGAAATATTTTCTTAAAAAAAAAATTCCGCTAGGTGGCGCGTGGGTCTCTATATTTACAAAAATCGCATTTATGGTCCGATTTGGCTGAAATTCGGAACATGTATTACTACCTTGAAAAGAAATATTTTCTTAAAAAAAAAAATTCCGCTAGGTGGCGCGTGGGTCGCTATATTTACAAAAATCGCATTTATGGTCCGATTTGGCTGAAATTCGGAACATGTATTACTACCTTGAAAAGAAATATTTTCTTAAAAAAAAAATTCCGCTAGGTGGCGCGTGGGTCGCTATATTTACAAAAATCGCATTTATGGTCCGATTTGGCTGAAATTCGGAACATGTATTACTACCTTGAAAGGAAATATTTATATTTATAATATATATATAATATATATATCCTTCCGATAGGTGGCGCGTGGGTCGCTATAGAGGCGTTGGACTGCAATAAACTAACGGGCAAGAAACCTTGCAATAATGAAGCACTAAATGAATTAAACAGAATGCGAAATAAAAACTAAAAACTAGAAAATAAAAATAGGTAAAAAAACTTTTTAAGTTAAACGGTTTTATGTTATACATACATTGCAATGTTTAAGATAAATGTACTAAAAACCAAAAAATAATAAAATAGATACAGTCGTGGGAATTATAAACATTTGCATAGACTAGACTAAAATAAAACCGGGGGGCACGTCAATTGTCTACAAATTATCGACTTAATGTGCGATAGAAGAATCGTTTAATTCGTCGTTAGGCAGTTGGCCCGCAGACGGTGAGGAAAATACTTACTATTTTCTTGCTCATGGAAATTCCAATAGTTATACACTCCATGTTAATAAAAGAGATGTTTCAACTAGTTTATCGTTGGACATTCACACGAGGAATCGTTTCACTGCTCGTAGTTTGTCTTTAATCGACAAAACATGTGATAAAAGTACTACTCGCTCACCACTATGAAACCCTAAAACTCGCTTATAATCGAGCTTGCTCGCTTTTTTCCACATTCTAGCCCTACTTATCACACGTCCATCGTTGTCGGTTGAACAACTGCCTAATTATAGTGTAACATTACAAAACAAACATTTTAATCAACGATTGTAGACAATTGACGTGCCCCACGGTTTTATTTTAGTCTAGTCTATGCAAATGTTTATAATTCCCACGACTGTATCTATTTTATTATTTTTTGGTTTTTAGTACATTTATCTTAAACATTGCAATGTATGTATAACATAAAACCGTTTAACTTAAAAAGTTTTTTTACCTATTTTTATTATATATATAGATATGTGGTCCCTGCCGACTTGGGTAATTTTTTTTCCACATGTTTGCCTTGGCAAGCAAATCAGTGGCTGAAGCTTAATCGATTTATCTGCTACAGTTCCTGAGTTTTGACTTATAAATCTTTGAAAATTTGCGCCTCTTGGCCCATTTTTTTAAATTTCAGCATATTCCTCATAACGGCATAAGGTCTTTGTATGGATGAAATTCCATCACTCGGGCTTTATTAGTGACTTAATTATCATGTTTTACGTGTTTTTCGAAATACATACAAGCCGTATTCGATTGGGCCTGCTATGCCAGAGATCTCGGGTTCAACTCCCAGTCCGAGAAAACACCAAAAAAATTTTTCTAATTAGTAAAAATCCAATTATTGGGTTTTTTAAGAGCAGCGGTCACCTCTCGGCAGTGGGCGGCATACCCTCCGAGTGTATTTCTGCCATGAAAAAGCTTCTCACAAAAAATGCATTCGCCGTTCGGAGCCGCCATAAAACTGTAGGTCCACCCAATTAGTTGGAATAACAAAAGGAGCACACTTCGAATTGGGAGAAAAGCTCGGCCATAAAACTCGTCAGAGTTATAAAAGCGCCATTGTAATATTATATTATTATAGATAATATTGTTATAATTTTGCAAAAAAGTTATTTTCGCATTTTTTTCTTTCATGCATGTATATAAGTACTTTTTGTGCGTCATACTTTGTGTTTTAATTGCCAAATAAAAATAGGTAAAAAAACTTTTTAAGTTAAACGGTTTTATGTTATACATACATTGCAATGTTTAAGATAAATGAACTAAAAACCAAAAAATAATAAAATAGATACAGTCGTGGGAATTATAAACATTTGCATAGACTAGACTAAAATAAAACCGTGGGGCACGTCAATTGTCTACAATCGTTGATTAAAATGTTTGTTTTGTAATGTTACACTATAATGATGGACGTGTGATAAGTAGGGCTAGAATGTGGAAAAAAGCGAGCAAGCTCGATTATAAGCGAGTTTTAGGGTTTCATAGTGGTGAGCGAGTAGTACTTTTATCATATGTTTTGTCGATTAAAGACAAACTACGAGCAGTGAAACGATTCCTCGTGTGAATGTCCAACGATAAACTAGTTGAAACATCTCTTTTATTAACATGGAGTGTATAACTATTGGAATTTCCATGAGCAAGAAAATAGTAAGTATTTTCCTCACCGTCTGCGGGCCAACTGCCTAACGACGAATTAAACGATTCTTCTATCGCACATTAAGTCGATAATTTGTAGACAATTGACGTGCCCCCCGGTTTTATTTTAGTCTAGTCTATGCAAATGTTTATAATTCCCACGACTGTATCTATTTTATTATTTTTTGGTTTTTAGTACATTTATCTTAAACATTGCAATGTATGTATAACATAAAACCGTTTAACTTAAAAAGTTTTTTTACCTATTTTTATTTTCTAGTTTTTAGTTTTTATTTCGCATTCTGTTTAATTCATTTAGTGCTTCATTATTGCAAGGTTTCTTGCCCGTTAGTTTATTGCAGTCCAACGCCTCTATAGCGACCCACGCGCCACCTATCGGAAGTTTTTTTTAGGAAAATATTTCCTTTCAAGGTAGTAATACATGTTCCGAATTTCAGCCAAATCGGACCATAAATGCGATTTTTGTAAATATAGCGACCCACGCGCCACCTAGCGGAATTTTTTTTTAAGAAAATATTTCTTTTCAAGGTAGTAATACATGTTCCGAATTTCAGCCAAATCGGACCATAAATGCGATTTTTGTAAATATAGCGACCCACGCGCCACCTAGCGGAATTTTTTTTTAAGAAAATATTTCTTTTCAAGGTAGTAATACATGTTCCGAATTTCAGCCAAATCGGACCA
The DNA here is from genome assembly GCA_960531455.1 of Urophora cardui. Lineage (NCBI taxonomy): Eukaryota > Metazoa > Arthropoda > Insecta > Diptera > Tephritidae > Urophora > Urophora cardui. Next base: position 128,778,926 of record OY482673.1, read on the forward strand.
TAAATGCGATTTTTGTAAATATAGCGACCCACGCGCCACCTAGCGGAATTTTTTTTTTAAGAAAATATTTCTTTTCAAGGTAGTAATACATGTTCCGAATTTCAGCCAAATCGGACCATAAATGCGATTTTTGTAAATATAGCGACCCACGCGCCACCTATCGGAATTTTTTTTTTTCATAATATTGCATTGTCATCGGGGTTATACATGCGTGCAAAATTTCAGATTAATCGGTTGACAGGAAGAGGGTGAAATTTGAATTACTAAATTTGACCCAAGAATAAAGAATAAATAATAAATAATAAAACAAACGGGGTGAGCTAAATAAAACCGTTTAAAAAACAACGTACTTCATGTTAATTTCTTAAGCAAATATTTAATCATTTAGATTAAGCTGCAAAAAAGAAAAGTGACTACCAAAAAACTACTTTTTCTTTGAATTTTGTTTTGTTTTCTTTTTGCTTTAGCAAATAAAGTAAACGTGTACTGCTAATTAACTTTTATTCAAATTATTTCATGAAAATCTTTTGAAAGTAGGTGCACAGCTTACAAACCGGAGGTACTGCGTTCGATACCTGGCCCAGACAAACATTAATAAATAATAGCTTAAAAAAACTAAAAAGCGCGCTTTAATCTTAAAAATCGTACTAAAAATTGAGAGATAATTTAATTAGAAACAAAATGATGAACGAAAATATAAGTAGGTATTTAAGGAAAAGCGTTGGGTGCTCAGTATGTCAAAAAATATTTAAAATCGGTGTTTTTTTTTACTAATATTTTTATTTTGACTTTTACATGGCCATTTAATTCTAATAATTTTTTTTATGTGAATTTTGTGTGAGCTATTGGCCAGTTTTTTAATTATTTTTTGAGATTCATATATCGTACTCTTTAATTTCGCAACTAGGTATATTTTTGTACTAGTTGTACGAATTGAATATTTCCATGTTCAAATACATATTATTGAGCACCTCACGCTTTTCCTGCACCACAGATTCACCCTTGACAAATTTTGCCTTTCGCATTTGGGAAACTTTTGCGCCGTCGTCTACTATATTCTGGTAGTCCCTGAACATTGGCCGTAGTTCGTCAAATGACATAAATTTCCCCACCATATTATTAACATAAAAAATAGCATGCTTCTACAATTTTTAACCAATTCCATCCACTCATCTGGTGTAAGATCATACTGATGTATGGTAGTCTATGCTAGTTGGACCACTTTAGAATTTCTTGAAATGACAAAAGGACGTGAATTCTAAAGTGACATTTTTAGCGTTTGGACACTTTGGTGCAGAAATAAGACCTACATCAATTTTGCAAGGATAAATTTATGATTTTCAAGTTCAAAAATGTACATAACTCGATTTCTGAAAAAATGTTAGATAGACCAGTTTAGTTCTACGCTAGCCATATGTACTTTGTGTATCGAAGCAAAACTATTTCGGTTTTTTATTGAAGATATGCCCTTCTTTATTTGCCTGTGCATATTCATAATTAACAGTCAGTGCTCCAAAATATTATCATTGTCCTATAATCACTTCCATATTTTCTTGTATACCAAAAATAGTAAACAATTTCTTGAAAATAAAAATAGCGAAACACATGTGAAAGTTACCAAGAAACCAACGGCGAAAAAAACCTATTTTGTTAATTAATTACCAAGTTCGGCAACCGTGCTATAAATAGAATTTGTACAACAAAAACCAGTTTTTGCTTTGCATACGTATATATGTACATGTTGTTGTTTTCATTATATTTGCAAATACAACAACAACAAAACAGAAATATATGTAGAATTTGTTACTTATTGGCTTGCATACGTGAGTGAATTGAAATTCATAGAGGCTATTTCGAAGAATAATATAATAATACAATGGCGCTATTAGAACTCTGACGAGTTTTATGGCCGATCTTCTCTCCCAATTCGAGGCGTGCTCCTTTTTTTTTCCTACTAATTGGGTGGACCTACAGTTTTATGCCGGCTCCGAACGGCGAATGCATTTTTTGTGAGAAGCTTTTTCATGGCAGAAATACACTCGGAGGGTATGCCGCCCAATGCCGAGAGGTGACCGCTGCTCTTAAAAAACCCAAAAATTGGATTTTTACTAATTAGAAAAATATTTTGGTGTTTGCTCGGACTGAAGTTTGAACCCGAGACCTCTGGCACAGCAAGCGAGCACGGGTTTACCACGTTATCCCCAAAATCAAAATCCCCAAATCAAAATCCCCAAAATCAAAATCCTCAAAATCAAAATCCTTAAAATCAAAATCCCCAAACACAAAATCCCCATATTCTGCGTGAAATAAATTTAGGGAGTGCCACATAATCCCCAAAAAACAAAATCCCCAACGCACAAAATCCCCCAAAAAAAAATCCCCAAAATCAAAATCCCCAAAATCAAAATCCTTAAAATCAAAATCCCCAAACACGAAATCCCCACATTTTTTCGGGGATAGCGCCACAAAATCCCCAAAAGATGACTAAATAAACAACGTTAAAGATCATATTTAAAAAACCGCATGCCGAGTCTTATCTGAGCTCTAATACGTAATAACATATATGTATACATACATATAAAATACATATATATCCCTACAAAAATTCGGAGTACTCCATTCGCTAATCCATGGAGTTCTCGCTAATAATGTCGAAAAAATGTCGAATTTTAATTTACCGAAATAAAAAAGTCGCAAAATGTCGAAAAATGTAGAAAATGTGGAAAAAATACTTGGCGTGTTTTTTCTTTATTTTCGGTAGGTGGGTCGGCTTCGATATAATGCGACCTACGGGGTATCTAAGAGATTCCATATTTTATAAAAAATATGTTCATCTAAATGAATGAAATGAATAAATAAAGGCGAAGGCCGCTTGCGCTGTAGTGTGTACTACGCATAAGGACATCATCGCCACTGTTATGGCACACGACCGGAATTGGATGGCGTAGCCCAGGGTTATTTTTTATAAGCGCGGCGGAAGGCCGCCAGTGCAAAAAGGTTTTCTACTCAAAAGTACTGTGGATTGCTCTATACGTTTTATTCCAGAAAGATAATTCTGCCGGCTGAGGGTTATTTTTTTAAAGCGCGGCCAAAGGCCGCCAATGCAAAAAAGTTTTCTACTCGCGCACATTTTACACATCATTAATTTGACATTATTTCGATATTTTTTTTCGACATTTCGTAAATATATAATCATAAGTTATTGAGATGAATTTATTAATAAACATTTGTGAAATCATCACGTATACAATTTCTTTTGAGTTTCAGTTTGAGAAATAACGTGCAATGTAGAATTCTCATATTCTCTGTGAAATAAATTAAAATTAGGTTAGAAATATGGGGATTTTGATTTTAAGGATTTTGATTTTGGGATTTTGATTTGGGGATTTTGATTTTGGGGATAACGTGGTAAACCCATAAATTAAAATTAGGTTAGAAATCGCGGCGATTCTACATTGGACATTATTTCTCAAACTGAAACTCACAAGAAATTGTATACGTGATGATTTCACAAATGTTTATTAATAAATTCATCTCAATATCTTATGATTATATATTTAAGGGTCTGGTACGATATATCGAAAATTTTAATGTCGAATCTAAATATGCCGAATAAAAAAAGACCGAAAAAAATGTCGAAACCGAAAATGTCGAAAAAAAATGTCGAATGATAAAATGTCGAAGCAAAAAATACCGAATTTTAGGGGTACCCTCGAAATGTCAAAAAAAAAAATGTCGAAAAACCAATGTCGAAATTTTCAAATTTTCAAAATGTCGAAAAACAATAATCTCGAAAAAAAAAAATGTCGAAAAGTTAAAATGTCGAAAAAAAAATGTCGAAAAAATGTCGAAAAATGTCGAAAATGTGGAAAAATACTTGGAATATTTTTTCTTTATTTTCGGCAGGTGGGTCAGCTTCGATATAATGCGCCCTACGGGGTACATAAGAGATTCCATATTTTATAAAAAATATGTTCATCTAAATAAATGAAATGAATAAATTAAGGCGAAGGCCGCCTACGCTGAAGGGTTTACTACGCAAAAGGACATCACCGTGGCGGTAGCCACGGTTAGGGCACACGTCCGGACGGATGGCGTAGCCCAGGGTTATTTTTTGTAAGCGCGGCCGAAGGCCGCCAGTGCAAAAATGTTTTCTACTCAAAAGTACTGTGGATTGCTCCATAGATTTTACTCCAGTAAGAGAACTCTTCCGACTGACCGCCATACATCATTAATTACATTATTTCGACATTTTAACTTTTCGACATTTTTTTTTTCGACATTTTTTTTCGACATTTTAACTTTTCGAAATTTTTTTTTTCGACATTTTTTTTCGACATTTTTTTTTTTTCGACATTTTTTTTTTCGACATTTCGTACCCAACCCGAATTTTAATCATGTAAAAATTTGGAAAAATTTCTAATATAGCATTAAAAAATAGCTAAAATAGTATCGCTCAAATTTTACACATCAATAATAAACAAGTAAGGAAGCCTAAGTTCGAGTGGAATCGAACATTAGATACTCAGCTGTATGCTTATTGTTTGTTTGCCTTTGATGGAAACACGGTGTACTTTATATAAAGCGAGTGCTGCATGAAGTGGGCGTATCTACGCCCATTTTCCAAAATTTTTCTATTTTTTGTTTCCAGTCTATTGTAGAACTCATGCCACAAAATTTCAATGAATTATCTTTATATTTGACAAAGATATCGCTTAAAATGTTTTTATTAGGCCACTTTATAATACCCATATATAAAAGTGGGCGTGGTCGTCAACCGATTTCGCTAAAATTTTCAACATGTATTGCTACAAGTAATAAAAGTGTATACACCAAGTTTCGTCATAATATATCAATTATTTGTCGAGATATGGGCTCCAAAATCTCGTATATTCCTGCTCCTAAAAGGAGGCGGTGCCACGCCCATTTTCCAAAATTTTTGTGTTTTTTGTTTTATGTCCTTAGTTGGAATCTTGCCATAAAATTTCATTGATATATCTTTATATTTGACAGAGATATCGCTTCAAATGTTTTTATTAGGTCACTTTATAATACCCATATATAAAAGTGGGCGTGGTCGTTAACCGATTTTGGCAATTTTTCGTCAAAACATTTGCGTAAGTAAGGAAATCACGCGTACCAAATTTCATCTATATATCTTCAATAGTTTCTGAGTTATGACTCATAAAACTTTCAATGTTTGCCCCTTAATAAGTGGGCGTGGCACCGCCCATTTTCCAAAATTTCATCAAATTTCTTCAAAGGGGCCTGAGCTCAACACGTGGGAAAAATTTCATCGCTCTAGCTATATTAGTGACTGATATACCAAATATCCGATTTTTACTATATAGGGGAGGTGGGCGTGGTCATGGTCCGATTTCGCCCATTTTCAATACCATCCGTTCTCGTCTTGATACCAACTTGCATTCCAAATTTCATCAAAATATTTCGATTTTTGCGTGAGTTATCGTGCGTACAGACGGACAGACGGACAGACGGACGGACGGACGGACATGGCTCAATCGATTTCTCTTTTCACGCTGATCATTTTGATATATATAAGTCTGTATCTATCTCGATTATTTCGTTCTGTTACAATCCACCGTTAGGAAATCAAAATTATAATACTCTGTGTACTAGTACAGCTGAGTATAAAAATAAAAAATAACCCTCAGCCGGCAGAATTTTCTTTCTGGAGTAAAACGTGTAGAGCAATCCACAGTACTTTTGAGTAGAAAACCTTTTTGCACTGGCGGCCTTCGGCTTAATAAGAATAACCCTGGGCTACGCCATCCGTCCGGACGTGTGCCCTAACCGTGGCTACCGCCACGGTGATGTCCTTCTGCGTAGTACACCCTTCAGCGGCATAAAAATGTAAGTATACAAATTTCGACCTTTTTCGGTCATTTTCCTCATTTCGACATTTTTTAATTCGGTCAAAAATGTATTCAGTGTAATAAGGCTTTTTTCAATTCGGTCTTTTAAGATTCGACATTTTTTTTCGACTTATCGTACGGATCCCGATTTCTAACCTAATTTTAATTTATTTCACACAGAATATGAGGGATACCCTCGAAATGTCGAAAAAAAAATGTCGAAAAACCAATGTCGAAATTTTCAAATTTTCAAAATGTCGAAAAACAATAATGTCGGAAAAAAAAATGTCGAAAAGTTAAAATGTCGAAAAAAAAAAATGTCGAAAAAATGTCGAAAAATGTCGAAAATGTGGATAAATACTTGGAATGTTTTTTCTTTATTTTCGGTAGGTGGGTCAGCTTCGATATAATGCGCCCTACTGAGTATCTAAGAGATTCCATATTTTATAAAAAATATGTTCATCTAAATAAATGAAATGAATAAATAAAGGCGAAGGCCGCCTACCCTGAAGGGTGTACTACGCAGAAGGACATCACCGTGGCGGTAGCCACGGTTAGGTTGTATATCCGGACTTTGGTGGCGTAGCCCAGGGTTTTATAAGCGCGGCCGAAGGCCGCCAACGCAAGAAGGTGTTCTATACAAAAGCACTGTGGATGGGTCTATAAATATTACTCCAGAATGAGAATTATGCGTACTTTTCCTACAAGTTATACATCAAAACAAAGGTATTTTAAAGATCTTTCTAGTAAACGTGAACATGCGTATAGTTATTAAGGGATTTTTACGAAAAAATTACGTATTTTCTAAAAAAAAGGGACTAAAAATTCGTTTTTTTTTTTAATTTTTTTCACAATTTTTGAAAATTTTCCTATAAATATGGGTACCAAATGAAAGTTTCTTAAAAAAATACGTTATAAATAAATTATTAAAATTGTTTTAAAATAAAGAAGACAAAATCACCTTTAATTTGATGTATGAAGGATGTACTACGCAGAAGGACATCACCGTGGCGGTAGCCACGGTTAGGTTGTATATCCGGACTTTGGTGGCGTAGCCCAGGGTTATTTTTTATAAGCGCGGCCGAAGGCCGCCAACGCAAGAAGGTGTTCTATACAAAAGCACTGTGGATGGGTCTATAGATTTTACTCCAGTAAGAGAGTATTAGAGTGAACTTTGTGGTATACGGGTATTTTTAGCGCTTTAAATTGACTTTTTAGGTAGGTGACCTTTTCACCTTTACCGATTTATTATTAATAAACTATACATTTTCGCGCCCTATGGTTTACATCTTAGTGATCTATACGACCCCCCCCTTCCCCTCGAAAATAACAAAAAAAATTCCAGTCCTGGCGCGAATTTTACACATCATTAATTACATTATTTCGACATTTTAACTTTTCGACATTTTTTTTTCGACATTTTTTTTTTCGACATTTTAACTTTTCGACATTTTAACTTTTCGACATTTTTTTTTTCGAGATTTTTTTTCGACATTTTTTTTTTTCGACATTTCGTACCCAACCCAGAATATGAGAATTCTAATTTGAACATTATTTCTCCAACTGAAACTCACAAGAAATTGTATACTTTTGGGGATTTTTTGACGCTATCCCGGAAAAAATGTGGGGATTTCGTGTTTGGGGATTTTGATTTTGGGGATTTTGATTTTGGGGATTTTTTTTGAGGATTTTGTGTGTTGGGGATTTTGTTTTTTGGGGATTATGTGGCACTCCCGGCTAGCACTCTACCTACTGCACCACAGCGGTCAGCGAATAAAATCGTGTTAAAAATTAAAATAGCTCTTGTCAGCAGTTTGCAAAAAATAGGCACTCACTCACATCCCAGTGGTAAGCTATTCTAGTGTAAATTTGCTGTGAAAAAGCATCTTCACCATGCACAGTCGAAGTATTTTAGTTTTACGTGCGCAACTGCCACGAAAGGCCTAAACACACGGTTTTCTTCAAACACGGATCAAACGTTGATCAACGCCCCAAGTTCTACGCACTTGGTACCAATTGGAATACGGAATGGACGCGTTACCACCTTGGTAGGGTTCGAGGCCTATCCACACATCTGCCGTACTATGGGTCCGGCACCCGGTTGCAGTGCAACACCACACCGGGTTATAAATAACCCTTCCCAGCGAACTCTGGGTTTCAACCACAGCCACCACGAAAACTCCCCGAGGGGCCGTTCCCAACAAACAGGCTGGCCGAAGCCAAGGGCACCCTGTTTCCCGTGGTACCAGATTTAAGTCTCCGGTCGAACCTCGTAGCCAAATGTTCACCCGACAAATGACTACTACCAGTTTGAGCATCTATCCTGCTCTGGACTGGTCACCATACGCCCCATTCACCTCGTACCAATTTATTCTCCATTCAATCGATCACCAAACCCCCCAATCATACAATCATTCACCAATTCAACTCAACAAGTGCCTCCGCCGTCTAAACACCTCTCGCGCAAATCCACACAGAAGTTCGGTATTCCTACTAGTGGAGAGCACACTACTCACATCACACCGTCCATCAGTCCAACTAATACCCCAACCCCCAAGGTCCCTAATGTCTGAGTACATCGGGCATTCACACAACACATCCCACCAAAAAACTCGATGACCGTGGAATTAAGAGGGTAATCCAGAAAAACCCTGGCAATCGCTTCCACATTCGTTGACATAATGCCTGACATTAGCATGGGCTTGTCATTGGAGGGAAGGACTTGCCCACTGCATTACCGCCGAACGAATAAATCACGCAATACCGCAAGGATTCTAGTGAATCAAATAAAGAATACCTTCAGGGAAGCAGAGAAAGAAGGCGAAAAATGTAAGGCATGATGGAAATTTCCACTGGTATTTCGCGCTCCATTCTACTTTGCTTTACGTGGAATGGGTAATAGAAGCTCATTCCACTCTGCATTACTGGCAATGCGTGAAAGGAGTGATGAACTCGCCAGATGTTCCATGGCAAGGCCTTCTATCATGCCTGACAAGTAATAGCGATGACCAGCTTTTTGCTGGGATGCATCCAATCCTCACTCGCACAACCACACACACACCCCGCAGTATCATATCTTTGGAAATATACCTTCCTGGATGCACTTTGTATATGTTTGGCTAAAGAGCTCAGTTTTCTTCTGCACTATGTACTTGAGGACGCCATTAGGAACTCCGTCCATACCTGGTGCCTTATTGTTTTTGACTTTTGCTGCCACTGCAAGCACTTCGTCGTTGCTAACTGGAGGTATAGCATTGATATTTACCATTAGCTGACGAGGCGCGCTACGTGGTTCTTGTTGCGGGAACAACCCAGTAACGATGTGCTTCATTACTTTAGGGCACACTGGTGGTTTAGTGCTTGAACCTTTTAGCTTTTTTAATACGACATTATATCCGCTGCCCCAAGGGTTGCTATCGACGTCGTTGATGAGATCCAGGAACGCTTCACGCTTGCTTTGCTTGATTGCATTTCGCAGCTCCTGCCGTTTGGTTTTATACGCCACTTGCAATCGTTTATACTCCGGATTATTCCTTTTTCTCTGCCTTTGGTATTTTCGTCGTAGTACAAGGCATTCAGCGCGCAGCTCTGCGAGCTCCACCTTCCACCAGTAGACTGGAGTTCTTCCATTTCCACACTTTTTTCGGGGCATCGATGCATCACAGGTGTCTGTTATGAGCTTCATTAACGTATTCACAGAGCTGTCGGCCGTTCTTGCGCTTTCGTCGAAGGTATCTGGCAGAAGTTCCGTCATGTACTGCAGCATGCTGTGGTCAAGCATTTTGGTTTTCCAACTCAGTTTTTGCACTCTCGCAGGGCATTTTTTACGCTTGTATTGTGTGTAGCGCTCCGGGTTGATTGTAAAGAGGATAGCAAAATGGTCACTGTATGTGAATCCATCTGATATCTCCCATCGTATTTTGTTAAACAGCGCAGTACTGCAAAAGGTCAGGTCTATTATAGAGCCTGCATTGCCTTTCTGGTATGTATTTTTCCGTCCTTCATTTAGCAGCAGGATGTCGAGATTGGCGAAAGCTTCAATTAGTGCTTGTCCTCGTGGGGTTGTTTTTGAGCTTCCCCGTTCTACTGCCCACGCATTAAAGTCTCCAGCGAAAATTACTGGAGTTTTTCCAGCGGCATCAGTTGCTAAACGGCGTAGCATGTTTTTAAAACTCTTCAATGTTTCGCTTGGAGGTGCATAGCAGCTGTAGAAGTGAACTCCTCCAACTTTTGCATATACAAATCCTTCTTCATTGCAACGCTTGGTTTTACTCCCAAAGGGCAATAAACCGCTCGAAGAACCGTCGTCACACAGGCCGTTGTGCATGCTAGACACTGCTGGAAAAATACTGGAGGCAATTATATGCGCACGACTCCAAGAATATACGGAAGCTGAGCAGGGGCTCTCGAACTCGCAGTATGGGTTTCGCAAAAAGCGATCAACAATCGACGCCATATCTGCTGTATGCGATATAGCGCGTAAAGCACTTGAGGGCAAACGATGGTTTGAAGGTACCAAACAGTACTGCGCTGTAGTCACACTCGACGTAAAAAATGCATTTAACTCTGCAAATTGGAGTCGGATAATAGAGGCGATGGTGAGCATGCAAGTACCCGACTATTTAGTCAGTATAATAATGAGCTACTTTAGCGAAAGAGTGCTCTTCTACGACACAAACAAAGGCCCTAAAAAATACCACGTCACAGGAGGTGTACCCCAGGGTCGGTTCTTGGACCGCTCCTCTGGAACATCATGTACGATGGCATACTGAGGATGAATAAATCGGATGGTATGTATATTATAGGATACGCAGACGATATAGCGATCGTAGTAGTGGCTAAACTCGTTGCGGATGTTTCGCGATTATGCGGCGAAACAATAGTGTCAGCAAAAAACTGGCTCCAAACAGCAGGACTGAAGCTAGCGGAACACAAAACCGAGGCGCTACTGATGACAAGCCGGAAAAAGCTGGAGGACATACAAATACGGGTAGGCGGACACACCATAAACTCCAGTCCTAGCCTAAAATATCTCGGTGTAATACTCGACCGACGTGGAAAGTATCCCTCCCATATGCATTTGTTATAAACAGCCATCAAGTATTCCGGAATGAACCTCCACAAGCATTTGCACATCTCTCCGTTCAAACCATCAAAACCCGGCGACCGTTTAGACCTGACCAGGCCAAACGCATAATCAACTTCTTCTTCATCTAGTGGAGGTATTGGCACCTCTTGTGCATGACGAACCGATACCTCCGCCCTAGGAAAGAATTCACCAAGAAGAGCACTGATACAATCTCCCCACGTATGGATCAGCTCCCCTCGGACGTGGAGAGAGTTAATGATGTCTGACGACCGGGGACCCCGACAGATCTGATAGACCTTCCCCCAGGGGTCTTCACGGAAGTCATTGACAAACCCCCTCCATTCATCTTCTTTCGTACTCAAAATCAACCTCTTATACTCATTCATCTCCCTACTAAGTTGACTCCTTAGCTGGGGTACACTCTCAGAATTATTCCGCCGGGCACGCTGAAACACACGTCTCGCATGCCTGACGGAACGCTTCTTCACCTCAAGCTCCCTAGTCCACCATCTAACTTTCTTAAACCGCACCTTATTCCACTTCTGGAACATACTATCATTCACACTCCAGACGCATTCATTCAGACGAGCAATTTGTTCGTCAACCCCAAGTTCCTGAAACACACTGAGCGGTATATTAAATACCGCTTCTCTCACACACCGTCCATATTGGACCCAATCAGCACCCGAAGTTCGCCATCTCTTTACACTACACTCACCCTCTACACGCTGGCGGCTGAGGGGAGTAATCACAATCTTAATCGGATTGTGATCACTTATCCCCCAACCCCCCATAACACTCCACCTCCTCTCAAACATTCGAGTTGCTGCCTCATTCATGAGCGTTACGTCAATATCACTCGCGCCCATTGGACCATGAAAACTATACCATTCACTCGGTTCATTCATCACGTAACAGCCAGAGGCCGTCAACCATTCACTCATTACCTCACCCCTCTGGCTACTGGCATAACCAGACGAGTGTCTGGAAAGTTTACTATGCCAGGCAGAGGATGAGGCATTCGCATCCAAACCCATGATAACAGGATTGCTACTCGCGAGGAGTAGCACCGTATCTAGGTACCTCAAATAGGGCTCAATGGGCTCGCCAAATTTGCAATAAATGCTGGCAACATACACTCTACCGAAGGTACCCTCAATACATACACAAACTCCCCATTCCGACGCATCCACCAAAACACATTCATAACTCAGCTCATTCAGGACAACCGCGGCGTTAACCCTCAGGTCAGTGAAGACCCGAAAGCTCCCAGGAAGACCCCTCACCCCACCATGGGTGGAAAAGGGCTCCTGAAGCAGGCCAACGCCGACCCGCCCCTCAGTCATACATGCACCAGCCTCACACATGACAGCATACGCACCCTGACAGTTAATCTGAATCACATTCATACTTAATGTCTGGCGTTCGCACGGGCAACAATTGCAGCGTAAATAGGACAAGCGCCAGACAACATAAGGTGTCCGGCAGGCTTGCCCTTAAACTGGCAATTGCGACAATGCGGGGCATTGGTGCAATTACCAGCTCGGTGCCCTTCCTGTCCGCACCGAAGACAGACATCCGATTTCGCCCTGCATTCAGCCACACGGTGATCGAACCCCATGCACCTGAAGCAGCCGGCCGCCAGGCTGTCCTGACGCACCCGGAAGGAAAGCCACTTGATGTGGAAACGTCCGATCGTCAGGAGAGGGGACAGTAACTTGTCCGACCCCTCAAGAACAACATTAGTTGCCCCATCAGCAGCGACCCTCCAGGGTCGACTGACCAACCTGACGCCCTTCTTTTGGGCATCAGTATTGATCTCCTTCAGGTTTAAACGGAAGAGCTCGTCCATGAATTCATCAGGAGAGATCTCCGTATGAACCCCTTGGATCACAATCCTGGCGCCCGGCTTCTCATTCACCCTAACCTTCAACCCCACCTCCTTAAATTTGGTGTTAGACACCACCTTCTCCCTTTCAGCAGCGGACGGGGTGCGGATGATGGCAACACCAGCGCGAATCGCCTTCACCTCGTGAATCCGAACACCCAGGGTCGGCCCGACTTCCTTAACCACCTTCTTGACGACATCACCGGAAGCCATCTCGGATTCGGCGGCTTGCACCACGGCTGCCCATGTCTCCACAGGTTTCGGCACCGAGGCAGCCCCTCCAGCCGTGGACAGCTGAGGAGGCAACATCGATGCTTCAGCATGCGTCGGCACAGACAGACGCGGATGCGCACCACTACCACCAGAGAGGACCTCCAATTTGCCGCGAAGACATGCGACCTCAGAGATCAGGTCGACCACGAGACTCTGGTAGTCACGAGATGACGCCACCAACTCTCGTGCTGCCTCCAAACTCACACCGGCCGTGCCAAAAATCCTCCCGTCGAACGCCTTCGAAATCAAGGCCAACCGAGCCTTGAAGTCGCGCCCGTTACCCTCTTCCTTAGTCACATTAGTGACAACGCTCCTGCCAGACACCCCAACGCTTACCTGGTTCCGTCTAGTCGGTGCCTTACTCACACCAGACTTCACACCAGACTTCGGGGACGGTTTTGAAGACTCGTCGCCCGACGAATCTGCGCTCGAATCAGTACTCGGCAATGACATCACGACGACATCGCCAACGGACGCACTAGTGCTCGGGGTAGCACTCATGGCTGCAACTGCCTTACCAACCGAGCTCCTGGTATCAGCCAACTCCTTCTGACCTCCATCCGCATCACCTACCACATTGGCGGATGGCATCTTGAAGACTGCCACCGGTGTACCGCCGACGCCCTTCAACTTGCCACGCGGAGGTGACATTAACTGCGAGTCACACACTCCCGCACCCGCTCGTGAACTCGCTCCCGTCACCGTACCCTCACTGTCGGCAGTGTAGCACGACTCTGCACCACTAGCGACACCCGGTTTATCAACCTTACGCTTGGGTCCGCGCTTCCCGCCCCGGCCCCGCGACGGTACGCCCGACATCGGCACAGCTCCCGAAATGTTTCCGGGCAGCAAACACGCGCACACGAAGACCTATCCACCAGCAAACGAAGATTGGCCCTTGGAACTCCGGTGCTCACTTGGAGCAATTGGACACCCTACGGACAGGGACTGAGCCGAAAGACGCAGTGGTCAGTAGAGGCTACGGCCAAACCTAGTCGGCCAAGGCAAAAACGCGGGGGCGCCTCTCGCGCACTAATTGTCGGTAATTAATTACCGACTCTAGCCACTCCGTGTCCCATGCACAGTCGGAACACAAACAATTAAATATGGCTAAAAGATGAAGACGCCGCCGCACCCTGCAAGCAAAATTTGGAGGAGAAGAAGCTCGGCCTGACACTCATTGGAGTTATGTAGTATATTTGCGTCAATGTATTTGTTTTGTTATTACCAGACCTGTGCAAGTACAAGTGCCAGTACCTCATTCCTTCGAAATTCCAGTACAAGTACAAATACTTCAGTACTAGAATCGATTTGTAAGTAGTTGAAAGTACTTGAAAAGAATTAGAAAATCGATTCAAGTACATTTTTCAATTCTTTTCAACTACTTTCAATTCTTTTCAAATACTTTGAAGTATTTGCTAAAACTTCAATTATTTTGCAATTCCTTGTACTTGTACTTGAATATTCTGAAAGTACTTAGTACGGACTAATTACTTCAAGATCAAAATATAAAATATTTAAGTACGTAATAGTCCAATTACTACTCAGTATTACCCAGGTTTGTTTGGTACTTAGTACCAGTATATACTGAGTATTTTACAGGTCTGTTTATTACGCTGCAGCAAGAAAAAAATCAATTGCTAAAGGTAGTTGACTTTTGACTGGCTATTTTGGGCAATTGAAAACAAAAATTAAACATTACTCTGTATCAAAGAGCAAGAAACCGCTTTATAATTAGCTGCTTTGTCATGCAGGAAAATCCAAAAAAGCGTGAAGTGTGCATTGACAAAAGCTTTCAAATACCTGATGAAAATATTTTTAATCAAAAATATTTAAACTGATAGAATTTTGCTGTGAAAATTCTCGTTTTTGGATTTGGTAAGCGTAGCAATGGAAATATAGCAATTTTTTTTTTTTTTTTAATTCCATGAATGTAAACATGTATGCGCGTTGCAGCTACATTTGGAATCATTTCCCTCATATTTTTTGTATAATTTTCTAAAAATTAATAATGTTATACTCGTATTTTGGGACCAATTCTTTTTCACGAAAAAAAAAAAAATAATTAATTTATAGTTATGTATGTATATACATATGTACCTTCCAAGTAATTTAGAGGTACACAGGCCCGACCTTTTTATCGCAATTCCAATACAAAAGTATTTAGCCTTTTTCAAAGAAAATATAAAATTAAAAGTCACCACTAACTAGTGTTTTTGTAAACAGTTTAAAGTCAGTTTTAAGTTAGATGCACTGCCTGCAGGGTATATTTCGATCATTCCGCATACATACGCATATTTTATATTAGTATTGAGGTTGGCACAGTATAAAAGAGCCATATTTCCTCGTACAGAATAGTACTAATTTAAAGTTTTGCGGTGTTAAAATCGACTACTATTTGAATTTTAAAAATCTTAAAAAAAAAAAAATGAAAACTTACGCATTATTTGCACTAGTTACATTTGCTATTCTAACTGTGTTAACTGCATCTGATGAAGCTGAGTCTAGTTTAAGGAGGGGCCCTATAACTCAAGGAAGTGCACCTACAGCGGCATTCCCCGCTAGGCTTCTCAATGAAACTACAGTGCATGTAGAAGCACTCGCTTATTGTAGTAGAGTGCATACCTTTGTATTCCCTGGACCAGTAAGTTTGCTTGAAATGCATACATACTTTTAAATTAATTACACTGTTTGACAGTAAAAGAAAATACTTTTTGCGAGACATATCTCAAGTTGTAGGTCTGGTCAAGTAAAGTATACAAAAACTGCAAACTTAAAATTTCCAATACAATTTGGCCACTAACTCCAGAAATTGAGGGTGTATTGGAAATTTTAAATATATCGCACCCTAAATCATAAAGTGACGCAAATCAAAATTTTTCCAAATCGGGTTTCTTTCATAAAGCATAGTACTGAGTTCGAGTTTCACGTGAAACTGCTGCCAAAATCCATACAAAAAAAATGGTTGTGAAACATGTGTGAAATTTCACAGATATTTCACGACAAAGTTGTACTGAGTTCCTGCCGTGAAAAGTTGCGCAACATGCTAGCAACATCATGCCAGCAACATTTTTTCACGCCAAATTAAATATACAATGCCATTTATTTTCGAGTGAAAAGTATAAAATTTTTTTATTGGCCAAAATTTGAAAGTTGGTTCTGAGTCGATGCTCCAAATTTTTTATTTTTACATTTGCTCAGTTTTCGTTTTGGCATTTATTCTCATTTGACAAAAAAAATTTCTTGAAACATTTCACGGCAAAATAAATGCATGTTGCTGGCGAAATTTCACAGCCGTGAACTCAGTACTAGGATTAAATTGGCACACAGAATACACCTCTAGCGACTGCCAAAAAAAATCTTTTCCATTAGAATCGTTTTTTAATTGAAAAATAACTATTATTATATTTCCCATATCACTGCCTATAAAAACAAGTTTTCTGGCTCTCCTGAAAATTTTTGAATTTTGAGTTGTGTCACTTTATGATTTAGGGTGCGATATAGTCTTCGTATGCTTGGTAAGACCTATTACATAGATATCTATGTTAATCTTGAAAAAAGTAATTTAAATTTTTTTTATTTTGGCACACAAGGTTATTGCTGGAAAGCGAATAAATCGACGGCTGAGAAGAAGATCGCTATATTTCAAAAATTGTTTCAAAAATGGCCTATTCCAAAAATTGTTTGAATAACGTCCTATTTCAGATTTTGTTTCAAAAACGCCCTATTTCAGAGAAAATTCCATATATATTTCTCTGAAATAGGGCGTTTTTGAATAATTGTCTGAAATAGGACGTTATTCAAAAAATTTTTGGAATAGGGCGTTTTTGAAAAAATTTTTGAAATAGGGCGATCTTATTCTCAGCCGTCGAAATACTAATAACTTTTTACAGCGATGTTTTTTTTATTTCTCACACCATTATATCGACGGCTGAGAATAAGATCGCCCTATTTCAAAAATTGTTTCAAAAATGCCCTATTTGAAAATTTTTTTCAAAAACGTCCTATATCAGATTTTGCTTCAAGAACGCACTATTTGAAAAATTGTTTCAATAACGTCCTATTTGAGATTTTGCTTCAAAAACGCCCTATTTCAGAGAAAATTCCATATATATTTCTCTGAAGTAGGGCGTTTTTGAATAATTGTCTGAAATAGGACGTTATTGAAACAAATTCTGAAATAGGACGTTATTCAAACAAATTCTGAAATAGGACGTTATTCAAACAATTTTTGGAATAGGGCGTTTTTGAAACAATTTTTGAAATAGGGCGATCTTATTCTGAGCCGTCGATATCGACTCAAAAAATTTTTATGTACATACATACATACATATGTTATTTAAAACAGGGAAGAGCAAATGCTGCCAGAATCACTTATTGGCGAGCTGAGGACCTTACTGGCGAGTATAGTGAAAATTGTTTAAATCATCTTAGAGGAGGAGTTGGTGACTTTCAGCTAAATCTAAAACTGAAATCTAAACCGGGCAAGGAGATACATTTTTATATTAAGATATATGGCATTGATCAAGTGTGAGAGAGACAGAGCAAAGAACTACATATCGATGCAGCAAAACAGACACTTTTATACTTAGAATATTGTATCCATTTGTTTATAAATATTTCAATTAATGTACATATCGCACGTTTTATACAATAGGGATTTAGCTCGAAATTTTGGATTTCTGGGATTTTGCCATATATTTCAATAACTGGATCATTCCTTGGAGTCTAGTCTTATAAAATATTCAAAAAGATAAAAATGGCGGAAATAAAAGTGATTTTGTAGTTAGACGCAAAAGGAAAATATTTGAAATTATAAAAGTTTGTTTGCGTTTTCCCAAAAAAAAATTTTTTTTGAGTTAAATCCCTATTGAATAAAACATGCGACATGTATTTTAATACATAATTAATAAATAAATAAATTGATGTAATCGTGTCATTGTCGAAATATGTTTTTCTTATTCTTCTTCTTCTTCTTCTTCTTCTTCTTGTTATTCTTCTTCTTCTTCTGCTGTCTCAATCGTCATTCCGCCTCGAATCCAGTGACGAACTCCGCAATTTTCTATACAAAACTCTGAGAGCGAATAACGAATGAAATATGTTATTCGTTCTCAATACACTCGCCAAACCGGAAGGCATCGATATTCCTTCTCTAATTTTGTATCGCAAATCTATCGAAATCTCACACATACCAAAGCAAAAACGCAAAAATGAGCGAAAATACATACATTGAAGAAGAACAAGAATGAGAAATATCAAACTGGATACGGGTTATTTCGCGAGATGTTTCGCTGGCGAATTAAGTTATGTGGAGACGGGCTTTTGCGATGCATGATTATTACTCGTACTATTACCACTATTTCTACTATTAATACACCCTAGTCTAAATCTCTTTACATTTTGTCTGCTACAATTTCATATTTATTTATTCGAAAAGAGTAAAGATGGTTAAGAGGTTTGCTTAACTCTACATCGACCCTCTTAATAAGTAATTTTGCTTTTACAAAAAAAAAAAAAAAAATACATATGAAAGCGCACAACTTGAAATTTCTCACATCCAATAACACTGGATCACAAAATGAAATTTTTTGTCTGTACTTTGGACGTGACTATCCTATCTATATGTAAAATCGGTCGCTGATTCCGAAAATCGGGTTCATTTTTAATTCTATGGAAAGGTTTTTGAGATATCGGCAATTTACCGTTATTTGGCCAATGGGTACACTTAATCCAGTATAGCTCTTTAACACAGTGAGTTATCTTCTTTGGGGTGACACCATACGAAAGAAAATTAAATTTCTTTTTCGCGGCTCCTATAACATTTTTCTCTAACTCTTATAGTTTCTGAAATATTGACGATTAAATTTTAATTTTTTCGATTTTTTACGATTTTTTGAAGAAAAAATTGACTTTGTCAGACAATATCTTTAAAACCAATGTCTTCACCTTCGGTTTTAATCTGTAACCGTAAATGGGCTTGTATCTACCGCGCTGCCAATGTGCTGCTACTGCAGATGTGTAGGTATTGGTACAATATGCATAGAATGTACGCGTGCAGAGGCATTGCGCGACCTGGCTGTATTTACTTGATCGCCTATAACTTTTCCATTTTACAATGGATTTTCATCGTTGATAGCTTATTTTTTTGATAATAGAATGGAGCTTCATGAAAAGGAGTAAAACCGAAGGTAAAAATATTGGTTTTAAAGATATTGCCTGACAAAGTCAATTTTTTCTTCAAAAAATCGTAAAAAATCGAAAAAATTTAAATTTAATCGTCAATATTTCAGAAACTATAAGAGTTAGAGAAAAATGTTATAGGAGCCGTGAAAAGGAAATTTAATTTTATTTCGTTTGGTGTCACCCTAAGGAATATAACACACTGTGTTAAAGAGATATACAGGATTAAGTGGACACATTGCCGCTGTGGTGCAGTGGGTAGAGTGCTCGCCTGCTATGCCAGAGGTCTCGGGTTCAAACCACGGTCCGAGCCTAACAAATTTTTCTAATTAGTAAAAATCCAATTATTGGGTTTTTTAAGAGCAGCGGTCACCTCCCGGCAGTGGGCGGCATACCCTCCGGGAGTATTTCTGCCATGAAAAAGCTTCTCACAAAAAATGCATTCGCCGTTCGGAGCCGGCATAAAACTGTAGGTCCACCCAATTAGTAGGAAAAACAAAAAGGAGCACACCTCGAATTGGGAGAGAAGCTCGGCCATAAAACTCGTCAGAGTTATAATAGCGCCATTGTATTATATTATTATTATTATAAGTGGACACATTGGCCAAATAACGGTAAATTGCCGATATCTCAAAAACCTTCCCATAGAATTAAAAATGAACCCGATTTTCGGAATTAGCGACCGATTTTACATATAGAAAGGATGGTTGCGTTCAGAGTATTTTTTGGCTGTAGAGCAGTGTAATCAAAAAAAAAAAAATTATAAGAAAAAGCAAATACAAAATTTCCTTTCAAGTAACTTTTAACTGCACTTCAATTGAACTTTTCCAATTCAAAGTATCTATCTCACTCATTCATTCATCCATTCAATCGCAATTACCGAAGCAGCGCAGCTGTCATCAACATTCGCTCAGCTCATCGCTTTGCTGCTGTGCTCTGTAATAAACTGCTCCGATAAGTACGCATATATGTATCTATCCATGTACTTGAAGCCATTAGTAAGCTGTAGATAACTGTGACACAGCTGGCTATAATCGATTGCTGCTTTAGGGTGAAAACAGAACCGGGACGTAACGACACGACATTGCGACAACGACAGCCTCTTGACGTAAAAATGTCGGTGCGAAGCCAGCGACTGAAACATAATAAATGCGGCAACGACCGCCCCTACAGAAGGCTCGTTGCTGCCACATTACAGTTTTTCATTCACAGCTAAAAAGTTTTTTGTTCAGATGGTAATTTTTTAATGTAAAATAATAAATTAAATAGTTAAATTTATTAATTTAATGCTTTAAACTGTTATTACATTTGGTTGTGTATAAATACTTCTACTTTTTTTTGTAAAGTTTCGTTAGATTTATTGAGTTGTCAAAATATTCATATTTCATAATGCAGTGGCAACTCGTCGTCCGCTCGTCGTCGTCACCAAAATTAGAAATCGGTCTAAGTTGGCGACAACGTAATTTTGTCGGTGGACGACGTCGTGCCGCGTCGTCTTTATTAGAATGACTTTCATAAGAACGCATGGGTTTTAATTTTGACAGACTGTCGTTGTCGCAACGTCGTGTCGTTACGTCCCGATTCTGTTTTCACCCTGAAGATGATGAAAATGAAAGTTAATGAAATGTTGAGTTTAGAAAAAGGAATGAGTTTTAAAAGAAACTGAGCTTAAAAGAAAGTGGCTCCTCTTTCTCCACATTATTTTCGCTCTGTATCTACGTCTTCATTACTCTGAAATCTGAATTCGCTTGGGACTCGCTCATTCCTATTGGCCATGATTATAATTCGCTTGGATTTTGACATTACACTCTACCTTTGGAAATAAAAAAAGTAATTTCTGAGTTCGCCCGTGCGCCTACCTCTAAGTTATTGTACCATGGTTATATGCAGCCTTGGGCAAAACCTTAGCACCTGCTAAATGAGAGTAAGCGCCCGTGTACGTATACACACCGATTGTCACTACTAAAGAGCGTAAAACTAGCGCTTACGATGGGACTTGGCGATCGTAGCTTATCAAAAATTATTTAGTTGCCTTTCGACTGGCGCAAAAGCAAGTGCTCGTTAGGTGGCCGTCCCTTAAAATTATTTTATTTGCAAATAACGTGTGTACACAAATACATACAAATGTATGAACATATGTGTATACGTACGTTCTTTCATAATTTCGCAAAGCGTGCGCGCATGACCCTGCTCGCTCAACATCTGCATGCAGACTGATTATTTTTAGTAACCCTGTAAAAATCATTGGATTATATGCTCCATTTTGTGGTAGGTAGGAGTAATCCCAAAGTGCTCGTTTACAATGCCGAAAGAGACCAATTCACGTACACTGCTACGATAACGAAGCAAATAACTTCGCGTGTGAATGGTGTTACCAACGAGAAATAATTTTCCTTTCCATTCACACTTTTGTTTTCCCCTTCGTGTGGATTCTACATGTTGCATCTAGCAAAATGCATTGCTTCAATAAAAATCTAGCGTGGCAACACCGCCATGTTGCATTTAGTTTGGGTATACAGAAATTCGCCATTGTGATTTAAGGAAGTACGCAGTTAAGTTGAGTTAAAAGGCATTAAAAGAAAAAGTGGTAAATAAAATAAATTAATAATATTATAATAATAATAACAAAAAATATGGAATACAGTGCACGTCACAGGAGAAGATTGGTTAAAATGGAAAGAGAGAAGTTAATGGAAAGATTACAAAATGCAAATGCATCGCCACAATTGCAATGCGATAGTTCTATAAATGTTGAAACTAATGACCTTCAAGGTCCTTCATTTGCAGATAGTGATACTTTATCTGAAATAGAAGAGCAAAGAAATAATGAGGAATTAGAAGAACAGATAGAAATCCCAAATAATAATTTAGCAAGTAGCTTAGGACAGTGGCAAATAAATGGTAGAATTTCAAATAGAAATATGAGGGACTTGCTATCTATTTTAAGAAATAATAATATAGGTGTACCACTTTCTCCAGCGACGCTGTTAGAGAAATGTACTTCAAGAATAAATGTAGTACCAGTACCGCCTGGACAATACGCTCATTTTGGTCTTAAACAATCTCTAATGAAGGTCTCTCATATTTTAATAAATTTCAATGAAATAGTTTGTGACATAAATATAGATGGTTTGCCAATCTTTAGAAGCTCAAATTTGCAACTTTGGCCAATACTAATTAAAATAGTAAATATTCAAAATATTGATGTTTTCCCCGTTGGTATATATGTTGGAAAACATAAACCAAATGACGTCGATCAGTTTTTGGATCAGTTTGTGGAAGAAATTTTATCTTTCCACCAGAACGGCTTCGTTGTCAATGGGAAGGAAATCATTATAAAGATACGAGCGGTGATATGTGACGCACCAGCAAAGTCTTTTGTTTGTGGTATTGCTCACCATTCTTCATCGAACGGCTGTTCAAAATGCACACAAATTGCCAGAAAGAATGGTCCTTTTTTAGTATACAGCACAGAAATTGCCGAGATTTTAGGAGACGAAGATTTTACAAATAGAATATATAGAGATCAGCATCAATCGAAGTTTCTCAATACTAAAACACCTTTGGAAAAAATAAACTTAAAAATGATTAGCCAAATTCCTCTAGACCCAATGCATGTCATAGATTTAGGTGTTACCCGAAAAATGCTGGACAAACTTTTTAAAAATAAACTAAATAAAAAAATTCCCAATACCCATAAATTAAAAATATCCAAATTACTAATTTCTTTCAAAAAAAGCATTACCAAAGAATTCACAAGGTTGCCTCGTGGTTTAGATGAACTTTCAAACTGGAAAGCCACAGAATTCCGTCAATTTCTATTATACACAGGTATTTTAGTATTGAAAAATAATGTAGATGCTGACTTTTATTATTCATTTCTTCTCCTTCACTCGGCTATTCGGTTGTTGTCATGCCCAAAAAATTTTAATAAAAATATAGGAGTAGCAGAAGAGTTGCTAAAGCATTTTGTTCAAAACTTCCCGACCATTTTTGGGCCGCAAAGTGTAACATATAATGTTCACAGTTTGCTTCACATATGTGATTGCGTCAGGCAACAAGGCATGCTATATAATTTTTCTGCATATGATTTCGAAAATCATTTGCAAATGATTAAGAAGGATGTGCGCAAACCCACAAATATTTTGCAACAATTACATTTAAGAAATTTCCATAAAGGGTTAATAAAAGATCAAAGAACTGTAGGCTTCTGTGAAAAGAATAATATAATTTATAACTACACTTCTGAAGAGTATTTCCTAAGTATCAAATCTCCTAATAATGTATGTCTATTAATGCCTTATATCCCATTCAAAATAATAGGATTCAAACGAGGTGTAAATAATGAACCCTTAGTCATAGGAAAACGTTTCGAAAATATTCAGCCATTTTTTGAGGAGCCTTTGAATTCATTATCAGCGTTAGGTATTTGCACTGCAGATAATATGCTAGAAGATGTAGAGGAAGTATTTGAAATAGGTAGCATTAGCTGTAAGCTTTTGTCATTCCCGTTTGATAATAAAGTGGTTTTAATGCCAATCTTGCATAGCTGTACATAAAGATAAAAATCACGTATAATACAATACAAACACAAACTAAAATAAAACATACATACATACATATTTCCACAAAACAATATAAAACAAGCAAAAAAAATGGAGAACAGACCTGAAAAATTTAAAAGATTCAACGCATGCATAGGACGCGACCTCACAAATTGTAAGATTAAAATATGCACTCTTTTAAACACAAATAAACTGTTAAAACTTTGTTTTTAGATCGCACTACGAACGAACCCTGCAGTCTGTGTATCCACTTGAAAGGTATGCTACAAAAAGAAGACTTAGCGAATGAATACTATAATAATAATATTTTGGTTTTCTTTTGCATGTTATAGAAATTATCGAAGGACAATCACAGCTTATCTCTAAAATGGCTTCTGACCAACAAATTCTCATCGAAAAACTATCCAAATTGCAAGGTAATTCTAAAGATAAATATTTGTTGTAAATTTTTTTTTTGGTTATGACATTATTGAAGTAAATAGGGATATATTGTCGTACCATACGAAAACTAGCACATTTAAAATTTCTGGTGAAAACTAGCAATTAAAAAATTCTGTCCGAAAAGTATCACATTTGACTTTTGTCTGACGAAAAGTAGGTAGCACATTTGAGTCCTGGCCGACGATAACTACACCATTTCCAGATGGATTTTAGAAAATGGCAACTGGATTTCAGAAAGTAAAAATTGGATTTTAGAAAAGTAGATTAGAAATACAATTCAAATTTTCCAAAATCCAATTGACGCTTTCTAAAATCCAGTTGATGCTTTCTACAATCCACCTGGAAATGGTGTGGAAGTAATTATATACTGTTTTTATATTAAAATTGTTGTTGTTGTTTAAACGAAATTGATAGTTTTCGTCAGCCACAAAAAATCGTATGCTAGTTTTTGTATGGTACGACGATATGTATGTATATTGTTATAACTATGGAATTTAATTAGACAGGATTTAATGCCATATACATATCGTCGATATAGAAGAAAAAAGACGCAAACTGTTTTGTTGAGGAAGAAAGACGCAAACTTTTTTCTTTTAAAGAAAGATGCATTAAAAATATTTTTCGAAAGAAAGACTCTTTATTTTTTTTGATAACGAAGAAAGACGCTTTATTTTTTTTTTTACTATAAAGAAATACGCATTTAAATATTTTTTAGGAAAGAAAGACGTAATCGATTTTTTATTTTTCTTTGTCAATATTAATGCTAATGCGTCTTTCTTCGCAGTTAATAATGCTAATGAGTCTTTCTTCGTCGAAATATTTTATATGTATTTGTTTATATTTTGCAGTAACAACAGAAAATCAAAGCAAAATATTTGTTGAAACGATGGCCGATCACAAAATTCTAATTAAATCATTAAATAGAACCAGCCAAAGCCCAACTGCATTAATGAAAATATTTCCATTAAAAACCGAACAGGACATTGAAGCAATAGAGGCACAAATAAGTGGAAACACCGAAGAGAAATATGTAATTTTTACTGCTATTTCAACAAATTTATATCTTTATTATATAGTTTGTGTACATCTAGATATCTGCTGTAAAATGTTTGCTGGGTGGAGATGTTTCGAAAAATTTGGAAAAAATATTTTCAAGGGAGCTGTGCATGGAGTACAACACAGATGGTACTTTCGGCAAAAAAAGCCTCAGGAGCAGTAAAAACTTGTTTAAAGTAACCTTAGGTAAGCATTTTACTTTATAAAAAAGTATCACGGATGAAAATGTATTAATTTTACTTTCGTTTAAATTGATCATCGTATTATTAAAGTGAACATTTTTCTCCGTGTTGTAGAAATTACAAATATTAGCGATTTTAACAATACTTCGCTATGTCTGAACAATAAGTTTATTAGATTTGATATGAATTTTCAATTATGTACTCGCAACTATTGGCCGCTGTGGTGCAGTACATGAACGTATGGATTTCTTTTTAAAAAATCATAATGTAATTACATGCATAAGAAATGGGCAAAACCTTCAAGAATTTTCAAACCATTTTTAAAATGTCCTAAATCGACCCAATCCTTCCAACTTCTATATTCCGAAATTCACTGGAAACGTTGAGGGGTGTTGATAAACAATTCGACCTCTTGCCAGAAAAATGAAAATTAAAATTTTTGATTGCCGCAATATAAAGATGAAAGTAAAATTATATTGCTCGATAAAATAATCGAGTTTCGATATAAAACTAACCTACATATTTTTAGCTATGTTCACATTGCAGCTGAAATGGCACGTTTCAAATAAATCATCTCAAGAAATAAAGTGTGTTCACACATGTCCGTTCGTTTGTCAGCTGATAGTAATTGAATAACTTATCATAATGGTACAATAATTTAGAGAAACCTACCACTTTTCATTTCGTGTGAATCCGTACGTTGCAAAATTATCAGCTAATTTCCGATTGTCAAAGCGAAAATTAAAGCACTTCATTACCTTGAATGGTAATAAGCATATAATTTGCAAATAAATACATGCAAGACTATATGCACTCGATCGTAAATACCCTTCGGCATTCAAGTTCAAGCAGTGTAAAATAAAGTTCTCTCAACGCTTATATTTTCACTATTAGGTATTTAGGTTTGGTGGTGTAACATCAGATATTGATGGATCGTGATATGGATCACAATATATCAGAAAAGTTTAAAATCTGTCAATACAATATCAAACCATCAATGGGATTCATCAGTACGCGATGTATTTTCAAAACAAAAACACATACAAATACCATTTCTTACTCCAATATCTTCTTTTAGCGCGTTTTTTCAATGAAAATGCCGATAAAATGGCTAAACAAGCATGAGAAATATACAGATATTGATGAAATATTTAACTGATAGTGTAGTATCAGTTAGCATACGTTCAATATACCATCAAGCCATCAATACGTTTCGAAATGCAGTATTGTTATATGGATTGATGGTGTAACAGGGCTCAATTATTTCACATGATAGGCTTGTTGCAAGGCAAATTCATTCATATGGTAATGGTAAGTGAACAGCTGACTTCTTCCTCTCGTTTTTAACTCTCCGAGTACAGAAGAATGTCATACAAAGAAATATTTGACTTTGAGTTTGACATTCTGATGGACAAAAACTTAAAGCGAATCGAAGCGAATATTGACGAATTCGCCCTGCCATTACCATATAATGAATTTGCCTTGGCTTGTTGTTGTTCCAAGCGAAAACAAAAGCAAGGCAGCCAATAGGCAAGCACACGAGAATTGACAATACGCAAAACACAGCTGAACAACAACAGGAATTCGAAAAAGAAATCAGTAATGCTTGACAGATTTCCTAGAGTTCTCCTCACGAGTAAATGAACTGGCCTTTTACATATTTATATTACCTGTTGATATATCCAAATATTGATACATTTTGCTGCTACATAAAGCAGATCCGTATAAGTATGTACAGCAGCTGTTTTAATTTTTCTTTGGATTACTATTTCTTTAGTGTAATTTTAAGAAAAAAACAAGTAAGGAAGCCTAAGTTCGAGTGGAATCGAACATTAGATACTCAGCTGTATGCTTTCATTGTTTGTTTCCGTTTGATGGAAACACGGCGTATTTTACTTAAAGCGAGTGCCGCATAAGGTGGGCTTAGCCACGCCCATTTTCAAAACTTTTATCAGTCATCCAACTAAGCATATGAATATTATTCTTTGTGCAAAATTTCATTCCTTTTTGATTTCTAGTTACAAAAATTCCCAAAGGGTGTTCCAGAAATATCTTTGTTAAAAAGTAGGCGTGGTCATAAACCGATTTCAATAAATTTTTGCGTGTCTATTAACACAAGTTGTAAAAGTGTATAAACCAAGTTTCGTTATAATATCTCAATTATTTGTCGAGTTATAGGCTAAGAAATCTCGTATATTCCTTTGTCTAAAAAGAGGCGGTGCCACGCCCATTTTCCAAAATTTTTATATTTTTTGTTTCCGGTCTATTGTGGAACTCATGCCACAAAATTTCAATTAATTATCTTTATATTTGACAAAGATATCGCTTAAAATGTTTTTAATAGGCCACTTTATAGTTCCCATGTATAAAAGTGGGCGTGGCCGTCAACCGATTTTGGAAATTTTTCGTCCAAACATTTGCCTAAGTAAGTATATTACGCATGCCAAATTCCATCGATATATCTTCAACGGTTTCTGAGTTATGACATATAAAACTTTCAATGTTTGCCCCTTAATAAGTGGGCGTGGCACCGCCCATTTTCCAAAATTTTTGTGTTTTTTGTTTTATGTCCATAGTTGGACCCATGCGACAAAATTTCAATGATAGATCTTTATATTTGACAGAGATATCGCTTAAAATGTTTTTATTAGGCCACTTTATAATACACATATATAAAAGTGGGCGTGGCCGTCAACCGATTTTAACTATTTTCCGTCCAAACGTTTGCCTAAGTAAGCAAATCACGCGTACCAAATTTCATCGATATATCTTCAATGGTTTCTGAGTTATGACATATAAAAATTTCAATGTTTGGCCCTTAATAAGTGGGCGTGGCACCGCCCATTTTCCAAAATTTCATCAAATTTCTTCATAGGGGCCTGAGCTCAACACGTGGGTAAAATTTCATCGCTCCAGCTATATTAGTGACTGAGATACCAAATTTCCGATTTTTTCTATATAGGAAAAGTGGGCGTGGTCATGGTCCGATTTCGCCCATTTTCAATACCAACCGTCCCAGTCTCGATACCAACTTGCATTTCAAATTTCATCAAAATATCTCAATTTTTGCGCGAGTTAGAGTATTTACAGACGGACAGACGGACGGACATGGCTCAATCGATTTCTCTTTTCACCCTGATCATTTTGATATATATAAGTCTATATCTATCTCGATTATTTCATTCTGTTACAATCCACCGTTATGTGATTAAAACTATAATACTCTGTGTACTAGTACAGCTGAGTATAAAAAGATAAAATAAAATAAATTACTGAATATTTGATTTGATTTTCTTTTCATGTTTATTTCAGCTGCAATAAGTCACAGTGCTCAGAATGCTGAAAAAGAGCTAAGGTATGCTCTACAGACAGTAAAAAAACGCTACTTCCGGCATATTTGCAACCAAAAAAGAAAGACATCAACATCAACATCAACTTCAACATCAACATCAACATCAACATCAACATCAACATCAACATCAACATCAACATTAACATTAACATCAACATCATCATCATCATCAATATCAACACCAACACATGAACAGCAACAAACAATAGTAGTAGAAGAATATATTTTTTAATTTTTACTGGCATTTTTTGTTTTCAACGGATTTCAATATCAACTTGAAATTCAACATCAACATCAACGTGAACATCAAAATCAACATTAAATTCAAGACCAACAACAATAACAACGACAAACAAAAGCAGCAGAATAATCTATTTTTTTTTTTTAATTTTTACTGGCATTTTTATTTTCAATGGATTTTAAATTTTGAATGGATCTTTTTTAAGTTTTTAATGGATTCCTTAATTTTGAATGGATTTGTTTTTAATTTTTAATGGATTTTTTACTTTTGAATTTTTTTTTTTTTAATTTTCAATGGATTTTGCTTTAGTTTTAAATGTAACACATGCTGTACATCAAAATTTAAGTGATATTGCCAATTTGTCTTACGAAATGAATTTGTGATATATTTTATTTCTAATATTCTAGATTTAAGACTATGAAATCATAGAAAATGTATTTCAATTTGGTTTATTTTTATCCTGTATACATATGTATGAATAAATATATGTAAAAATGAATAAAGAAAATTAATTTTTAATATAATTTTTGTTCTCTTTTATTACTATATAATCCTTCATTGGAGTACTCCACGGCACAGTTTTTAGGAGTAGTTAATAAACTAATCTACTGTAGGTACTCCATAGAGTAATTTTTCGGTGTAGTCTGTAGAGTAATCCAGTGTAGTTACTCTATGGATTAATCCAACGTAGGTACTCCATGGATTAATCCAACGTAGGTACTCCATAAATTAATCCTATGTAGGTACTCCTTAGATTACTCGGGTGTCATGCGGAAATCGGAGTA
This sequence comes from Urophora cardui, assembly GCA_960531455.1. Classification (NCBI taxonomy): domain Eukaryota; kingdom Metazoa; phylum Arthropoda; class Insecta; order Diptera; family Tephritidae; genus Urophora; species Urophora cardui. The sequence continues at coordinate 128,808,854 of OY482673.1, forward strand.
TGTGATCCCTGCCTAGGACATCGCCATGTTAAATGGACCATATTTTTTATATGAAATGTGGCAGATTGAGGAGTACTCGGGTGCTCCTCAGCGAGTACTCTATACACGCGTGTATGGAGTACTCAGCTTTTTTGCAGGGTGGTTATATGCAAACTTCTCGTAGTTTTGCTTGTTGTTTGGCATCTGCAAATAGAATAAAAGAATTTCAAGCAACGATCACCTAGCGACCACTTGCTTTCACGCCAGTCGAAGGCAAACTGATTATTTTTCCTAAGCGACGATCGCTAAGTCCCATCGTAAGCGCTCGTTTTACGCTCTTTATTTGTCTGTAGTAGTGACAATCGGTGTGTATACCCTGCAAAAAATGCGATTAATCCGGGACATGTCCGAGATCAATCGCAAGGGAGCATGCGACTAATACAATTTTACATCGCTTTATATGGAGTGAATTGATCGCATTTGTTCGAGCATGTCCTATGAAGAGACTAATTGTTCAGCTTGTATACCCGAACGGGTACCAATGTAGATTAATCGCTTTCATCCCGAAGGGGTACAAATGTAGATCAATCGCTTTCATCCCGAACGGATACAAATGTAGATTAATCGCTCACATCCCGCACGGGTACAAATGTAGATCAGTCGCTTTCAGAACGAACGGGTACAAATGTAGATTTTTCCAAGTTGTTAGCCAAGGCAATTTTTAATAACAATCTTTAAAAAATTGGAAATGTTCATACATATTTAAATAAAGATTATATAATGTTTTACTTTTGTAAAAAAATCTCAATAAATAAATAAAAAAAATTGTAAGTTTTGAGTATGCATTATATGAGCGTAATGTAAAGGATTTTTTCATAGGATATTTTTTCTTTAATTCGTTTTACCGGTTGTTCTACAATTTTTTAAATACATTGCATATTTTTGTAAAATTTCCACATTTAAGGAATCTAGATTTGTACCCGTTCGGAATGAAAGCGATTAATCTACATTTATACCCGTTCGGGAACAATTGGTCTACAATTAGTCTACATTTATACCCGTACGAGAACAATCGGGGACTAATCTCTTTCGGGATTAATCGCAAATTTTTTTGCAGGTTACGTACACGGGCGCTTACTCTCATTTAGCAGGTGCTAAGGTTTTGCCCAAGGCTGTTTATAATAAAACGTATCTCTCTCTCCAATGCCCTTGCTCTATAATTTTTCCCTTTCTTCCTTCAGTTCCTTGCACAGTCCCTTTATGCGAGTGTCTCTCTTTCTGTTACATCTTGTTACTAATCTTCTAACTCAATCTTTGCCACAGAAGGTGCTTCTTAATCTTTCCACAAAAAAAAAAACAAAAAAAAAAATACTCGTACTTACGAGACGCGTCCTTGAGCTCATCGCGTTTTATGCGCTAACTTTAATGATAAATTGAAATTTGATGCATTAATTACTTGCGTTAACCATTTTTTTTTTTTGCAAAAATTATGACATGACTTAGCACACCAACAGCGTCCAATGACAAGCAACTCGCGAAGGACACGCAGGCTTTGTAATGAACTGAAGTGCTGATTTGCACAAATTTTTGCAAATTTATTACGCGTGGCCTGTGTTTTTTTCGCGTTGCTCAACTTTGTCGCCTCATTTGAGTGTTAATTTTTGTTTTCATTAGTGAAAATTGTGAGTTAAGCATGTTGCTTTTTTTTGTTTTTTTTGCTTTTTTGTGTATTGTTTCAGTTGAGTTTAGTTTTTCTTAGTTTTACTTGTTACTATTAAATATCACAGACTATTTTAGTTGCAAACTGAGCTCGCTGTTTATAATAAAGATGAGAGCGTTTAGATGTATAGTAGACCGTATCGCAAAAAATAAAGTTCGCCGTACGCCGCCGTATATGATGTCTTTTTGGAAAACATTTCCGGAAAATTTTTTAATTTTTTTTGGACGCCGCTAGATGTCGCTAAAATTTATTTTTCTCATATCTTCGGTATTTATAGTCTGATCTCTAAGTTTAATACACAAATGTCTTTGGCTTGAAAGGGCGGCTTACACTATGGAATATCATTAACCCTATGTGCGCCATTGGGGTCACTACCACCCTGTACTTGGTTTATACCACCCTAATGTACCTTTTTTATGACTGCAATAGTCAAAAATCATTAATCTTTTGCAAAATAAGTATTTCGTTAGCTTGATAAGAACCCGAAATAAAACACGTTCAATATTCCGAGGATTGTAGGTCTTTCGGTTCCTTTGGTCTTTTAGGTTAATATTTCAGAAAAATTTTCTGAGGAGACACCTAATAAAATTTTATGCCAAATAATTTTCTACAATATTTTAACCCTCTAGCGACCTTAAAAATACTATTTTTCCAGATATTCTAAAAATAGGGGTCAAAATAACCCTTTATTGGTGGTGCTAGAGGGTTAACATGTTCTAGAGAATTATTCGCCATAAAATTTCAGTACGAGTCTCCTCAGAAGAAATCTTTGTAAAATTAACCGAAAAGACCACAGCAAGCGATAAACTTATATTCCTCGGAATGTTTAACGTGTATTATTTCGGGTTCTACTGAAGCGATCGAAATACTTTTTTTGCAAAAGATTAATGATTTTAGACTACGTTTAACATGCAGGCATAAAAAATTGCATTAGGGTGGTGTAAACTAAGTACTGGGTGGTAGTGACCCTAATTAATAATTTTCTATAGTATAAGGCGTCCTTTCAAGCCAAAGACTTTGGTGTATTAAACTTTGAGATCGGACTATAAATACCGAAGATATGAGAAAAATAAATTTTAGCGACATCTAGCGGCGTCCAAAAAAAATAAAAAACTTTTCCGGAAATGTTGAATGATCATTTATTATTATTATTTTTTTTTTTTTTTTGAAAAAAGCAAACCATTTATATGAAAAATTCAGCAGTCTTTATTTGAAAGTACTCACTGATGCCTCCTCAGTCATAGATGAATTTCATCAGTGATTCATAAAAGATGCATTTCGGATTTTTACTTCACGGAATATCAGTTTGGCCGTACTACAAAGTATCCCCTTTCCGGTATTCTCGGTGAGTTTTTAATTTAGTTTAGTAGTTACGATCACTTTTAATTTAGGCTTTGTGATCACTCTGGTATATAGTTTGGGGAGGTTTTGGAGATTGATCTATTATAACTCCATATCGTCGCATAAAGTGCAATACCGCGTATCCGCTATCACCCAAATTTTACAGGAGACAGTAAAAACTGTTTTAATTCAAAACGGTTCGGAATTTTGCAAACCCACATGCAAACCAAGGTAAATTTTTGGATTATATTCTTAATCCAAATATGATTTTGGCGAAAAACAGTTAACTGTGCAGTTATTGGCTTACTTATGTATTTATAAGCGGTTTTGCGTCTTTTATTTTGTTTAATAGTGATGTATAGGCGGTTTTGCAGGCGTACGTAAAAACTTTTCTTCAATAAAGCAAAGTTATAATCCATTTCATGTTTATGAAAGTATAATCAACTTTAGTACATTACAGTACAGTTATAAAGCAATAACACCTATTATTCGCGGTATTGGTTCGAAAAATTTCCTTAAAAAAAGCGGTTTTGAAACTGTGTCATTATTTGGAATTGCGTTGTGTGAATCTCAAAATTGTTGCACGAAAGGATGGGGACGGACGCCAGGAATGTATTTTTGATGAAATCTCATTTTTGGCAAAAATGTCACGCGGTTTTGCACTTTAGACGACGATATGTATGTACACCACCATACCAAGTGAGCATTTCAGTCTATATATGTATGTATGTACATATGTCCAATCCAATTACAAAAAAATATGTACCCTAGATTTTACCAATATGAGTTGCTTATTTCCGCGGTGCAATAATACCAAATATGGCTGCAAAGACGGTGATATAAAATTTTTCCAATTTCCGACTATACCCTTTATTCGCGGAGAGTGGATGAAGATTTGTGGAGTGAGCGAAGAGGAGCTACCGGAAGTTCCATAAATCTGCTCACTAGTGCCCTTTCTCTTTCTGTCCTTTGCTTTCTGAAATACCCAAAATTTCAAACAAAAATCTACGCATTCAAAAAATAAAAGTCTGGCATCGCTATACTCCAAAACTGACATAAGATCAAACTTCAAAAATCTGCTTTTTAATCAAAAAGACAGCGTCAAAATGACAATGCACATACCTGTATTTTTTATACCAAGAGAATAGCCTAGTAATTTTCTTAAATTTTTAAATTTTCAATTTTTTCCTTTTTTCAAGTATAAGGCTATGCCATAGGAATCTTTAGAATGACGATCGCAGTTGCTTTAAAATGCAGCGCTGGCAATTTATTTGCTCTTAATTGAATTTATTTTTTTCTTTTTTGTGTTACGTCAAAAACAATGAAAAAGTTATTACTCTTACTCGAAGAAATTAAAAGTCAACGAATTCCCTACCAAACAAACAAACAAACCACAAAAAACCCATTAGAAAAAAAAATTAAAAACATTTGCATAACTTAATAATTGGTTTTAAGTCGCCCTATACGCGCTTGTTAAGCAGTCACGTTTCACGATTTTAAGACATTTAATGCTCAGCAAAACAAAAAAAAATGATTTATGTACATATCGTTAGCTTAGAGTGCAAACTGTGTAAGTCCATATTTATGAAAAAGTTTGTTTTTATGCAGAACGCTAGAAAAATCAAATACGCACCACGCTAAACAAGTCTGCGATACTTGTCATATGTATTTCTATTCGTTGTTATTCAGTGATGCGCAAATTTTGTACATAAGTCGAAAAAGCGAAGAATTGTGTAAGTCCAAAATATTTACATACATGAACAGAATTTTTTTATTCAATTTAAAATTTTTTTATTTTTGTTTTTTTTTTGTCTCTCCTACAAAGTTTGCAAAAATGGACTTACACAATTTGCACTCTAAGCTAGCGATATGTAAGTACTCTGAAAAAAAAAAAACGTTGTAAATCTAAAGACTTTCGCTGTTAAATCAACTACTTTCCGCAGTTGAAATATGCCCAACAACGCTCCGTTGTTGTTTCAAAGGTGCGACCGCTGTTGATTTAAGTCAACCACGGAAACTGTTGGATCAAACACTTTTTTGCCTTTAAGTTAACAACGGAGACCGTTGGAAAAAATTTTCACCTAAAATAAATTTTTGTTTGCATTTTACTCTTCATCTTCTCTCCACCCGGGTCCTAACTGTAAATATGTAGCCTACGCTTGTTCTCCTCTTCTTCTCTCCTTCTTAGCATTCACTGGTTGCTATCTTTATTTCTTATTCTGCTTGTTCTTCTTTATTTTATATACTCCTCCGGATTCGAACCATGACATCAATCTGAAATTCTATCCAATCATCATATGGTGGAAAATTCAACATTATATTGAATTTAAAACAACCTTTTATATTTTCCCTTTCCCGAAAAAGCATCTATGAATTATATGAACGATTGCAAAAACAAAATTTAAAAAAATTTGTTCTCACTAGTTTTGTTAACAACGGAAACTGTAGGATCAAATACTTTTGCCTTTAAGTTAACAACGGGGACTTTTGGAGAAAATTTTCTGCTAAAAATAAACTTTTGTTTGGATTTTCTCTTCATCTTCTCTCCATCATTATTGTTTTTGTTGGTCTTCTCACAAAAAAATGTTTTCTCCCAAAAAAATGTTTAAAAGCAAGCAAGTTTTTGAAACAACGGCGCCCGTTGAATCAAAAACTTTGCTGTAAAAACAAATACTTTTGCTGTTGAATCAAAGACGGAGATTCAAGAGCCGAAAGTTGTTGATTTAATTACGCGTATTTTTTTCAGAGTAGGTGCATTATAATTTATTATCATACAAATTTATTTTAATAACAAAACCAACAAATTAAAATACTGCTCCCGGTAAAAAATTTTGCATTTGACTTGCTTTGAATATAATTTACGCTGCCTTAAATTGCTTTTTATTACGAGCAGATTTCACTTTAAATTTAAACGAATTTATATGTCTGTTGATAAATTAATTTATTGTGTTTATTTGCTTGCGTGGTTAGCGCACTTAATTAACATGTCAAGCGTTTGACTTGTTTATTTGACATTAACACAAATTTTACAATAATTTTCTTTGCAGAAATTAAACAAAAGAACGCAATTTGTTGTGAGAAAGATTGTGTTCTTGTTGCTGCTACAGCGTTTGTTCGACATGGCGTATGAGCGATGCTCATGTATGTATATGGAAGTGAAGTTAGGGAATATGAATCCAACCCTGCAAGAATTGTGCAGGTCATTTGACCGGTCATATGACCGGCAGGCATGACCAAAAGTTTTGGAATATGTATTTCCTATCATATTCTTAAGGGCATCGGGAACTTTTGTGACCGTTTCATTCATCACGTTCCCGTATGTGTATTTTCAAATTCCATTTTATCCTTATCTATCTCGTTGGTTTTGAACTTGGCTAGAAACACATACGAGTGCAAATGTGTTGGTAATCCCTGCAGTAAATTTGTTTCACTGCTGAAGGATCAGTGATGATTCTTTGTTGAATATTCATCACTGTCGTCATAACTCAGAATATTTTTATTTTTATTTGTTTTTGTTTTTTTTTTTTCTGAGGAAACCAAACCATTTATATGAAAAATTCAGCAGTCTTTATATGAAAGTATTCACTGGTGCCTCCTCGTCATAGGTGAATTGAATCAGTGATTTATTAAGGATTCATTGCGGATTTTACTGCAGGGATATTATATTTTTGTAATAGTGTTAGTACATTCGGTCACACAATTCTAGCAGGGCAAGTATATCTACGCATATATATGGTAGTATATTATGCTATGTTATGTTACAAAACTTTTTCTCATATTCAGCGGTATAAAAAGATTGTAACGGCCTTATTACGCTGTGCTAACATAGTTTACCTTACTGGTAAAATGAATTATCTGTAACTTTGAACACCCTCATATTCTGTCAAATTTAAGTTACCACCTCAATATATATGTATGTATGTGTTAACATTTTGTTACCATTTTCAGCTCGATTCCATTCCATTCGTATGTAATTGCTTTGAAAGCGTTAACATTTGTGTCAGAATATCGATTGAAAAGCAAATTAAATTAACAGTAAATTAAATTTTAGCGTTAACGCTCGGAATCGGTTTGTAAATATAAAATTTAGCAAACTTATGCATATTTACGTATAAACATACATACATACATACATAGTAATTCAGCATGACAAATGACAATTAATGCAAATGGAACTCAAACGCATTTCGATAAAGCAATTTGAATTGAAAATTGTATTGATATCATTTTGTATTCTTATCACATATGTATATCCACATATGTATGTATGTATGTACTTATGTATGTATATGAAAATATTAGATTGCTGCTATTTGCTGTTTATTCAAATTTTTGCGCCAAATCAATTTGCCGAAATATTTCTAATAATCTGTGAGCAGAGGAATGGTCATAAATAGACTGCGGATCTTTATGCAATTGCATATTTTTAAGGAAAAGAGATAGTGATATGGTTCCAAAGAGAAAAATTAAAGTTATTAACAAAATATTCTAAATTTTCATATTTATTTCTGCATATTTTGCATATTGCATATAACTTGCATATTGCATATAACTTGCATATTTGCATATAACTTGCATATTTGCATAATAATTGAGGTTTAGCAGTTTTAATCCACAAGTTAGAGTCTCGCGGAGTTCCCCTAATGGCTTCAATGGCCCTAATAACAGAAGCTTTTGGAGGACTTGACGCTACGTCAGGATCATGTGGGCAAATAGTTTTGGTCAAAATTGAAGCTATTTCAAAAAAGAACCTGCTTTTGAAGTCATATTAGGAGTAGCCAAAATACTTTCAGGTGACAACAAAATATTAGAAACTGGAATACAGATTCCCAGTCAATTTTGGAGCGAATTTAAGTATGCTCCGGTTACATCTTGTGATGTTGAGCGTTCATTTTCAGCATATAAACGGATCTTAACCGATAAGCGTCACAATGTTTCCATTGAAAATGTGGAGAAAACACTTGTAGTATATTGTGGTCTTAACTACAACTAAAATTACCTCTTTTCATTAAAAATTATTATAATAAAAATTAGTTCCCATTTCCATTTTTTTTGGGGTGTTAATGGGTTTTATATTTGCATAGCACAAAAGATTCAGCATAGAACATATGATTTTTGCATTCAACTATACTTTACTTATTGTGTATATCACTTAAAATTCCATATCTGATGTAAAAAATGTATAGTTTTAATTTGCATATAACTTGCATATAACCTGCATATAAGTTGCATATATTTTGCATATCCAAAACAGAGCAAGAAAATTCGCTTTGGAATGTGAATATATAGTTTTGAATCAATATAACTCTTAATAAATCATTTTAAATTTTTTGCATAAAGATCCGCAGTCTAGTCATAAAGCAGCAAGGTTTGCTATTGAAATTCATCGCATACTTAATATAAAATCCGCTTAGTGATGAATGCCATGGGAAATGAGAAAACGATCGATAAATTCAATATTTGCATATGCGCAAATCATATGAAGTACTAGTAGCTGCAGCAGGCAGCAGTGATGGAGCTTAATGTTAAACATTCTGCTGGTTATTGATGAGATATACATAAGTGAGATTCCTCTTTTTTTATGAAAATTAAATAAAAAATATGTACATATGTATATAAAAAAAACCGAGAAAAGAAAATTTTGCATTTTAATGTAATTTTATTATTTATGAGCCCAAAAATTTGTGAAAATCTGCGCGACAAAGCTATACAAATTTAAATGGAATATACTTTGAAAGATGCTGCTGAAATGGAAATTTTTTTATATTGGGAAAGGGAGAGAGAGAGAGAGGGATTGAGAAAAGGACATACACTCTCAAATTCTAATAAAATATCGTATTAAGCATGGTAGAAAAATAGAAGGTAAAATCACTTATGATTCCAACAGTCATCAACGCCCGCACATACCCGTGTCAGCTGACACGATCTATCTTATGGGAGTTGCATGTAAACGAAATCTCACCGACGCTGACATAAACGCCCATAGCCGCCCGTATCGAAGAAATCAAACGAGTTTTGATTTTTTCCATAACAACGTGTCAGCTGATTGCTTTTGCTCAACGCGGTGTTGCCGAACGAACTTTTTTAGCCACTAAAACATTTGAACGGTATTTTTCATTGTATTTTTAAACGAAATCAATGCGAGTGTAAAATGTAATAGAATATATCTTTGTTCATAAAAACCGCTTAAGTTTACTTAAGCGAAATATGAGTTATTAGATAATTGTTTAGCTCATTTATTGAAAATATTTATCATTTCTGTATATTGTTATTAATTCACATGTAACCATTTTTAATGCGTTTATTTTAGTTTCGAAAAAATAAAATCGATATTATCCAGTTATAACTTTCATATTTTTCGGAGCATAACTTCGCACAGGATGAAATAAAAAAAATTGCATAAATGATGTCATATTTGAAATATTTAAATGTTTGAATGAAATAATAGTTATTTTATATCCCTGCTACATAGGAAATGGATAGCGTATTTTTCAAATAAATGAGAAATTAGGCAATGACGAGAAAAGAGTAATTTACGATAAATAAAAGTAATTTTTCTTTTGGTTTTTGGTCGTTTTTATTTTTGATAACTACTTTATTATTGAGCTCTCAAGACCATTTTTTTTTTTTTTTTAAGGAAAAATTGGTATGAAAGATTAATACTTGTTTGGTAGAAGTGGATCTATAACTTCTACCAAGTATTAATCTTTCATACCAATTTTTCCTTAAAAAAAAAAAAAAAAAATGGTCTTGAGAGCTCAATAATAAAGTAGTTATCAAAGTAATTTTTATTTCAAAATTATCCCTTTTACCATTTTTGAACGGATCAATGGATAGCGGGCCAGCGGGTAGTGAACAACTGATATTTCCGTCATAAAATCCACACAGGCAAACAAAATTGCGACGAAGGCAGCTTTTAGAAAATTGTTTGTGTAAGCACGAAATAAAAAATGCTTATGGTTATTCCTTTATTTATTGCCAAAAAAGTGTATTTTCTTTTACTTATTTTTCACTGTTCAACAAGAAAATTACAAAATGCATCAGAAATGCAACTCTGACTCCTGAGGAGGGACAGGACCACACCACTCAAAAAACTGTTTTTACCCCGCCGTCTTTTGTTAACAATTTTTTATTGCGTTAAAAAATTAAGTTCCGCTTCGAATTCGCTTTCATGTGATCAAAACGCGTCGATTGACACCCCAGTTCTTGAAAATTTACCAATTTTCACCATGTCACCTAAACTAGATAATTACCAAAACTTTGAATACAAAATCGCGCATATTTTTATTAAAAATTTTCGCCTACGTCTTTTTTCAGAAAGAAAACAATATATTTAAAAATTTAAATCGAGAATAAATATCGGTACTAAGTTTGGGTATTTCATGCGAAATTTTTGTGTCTTCCCATTATTTCAAATACGGCAACACTCACACGGCTGTTCAAAATAGAAAACAGCTGATTTTTGTGTTGTCATACGGGCATGAAATTCGTTCAACTCGTTATGTTTACGGGTACTCGATTCGTTCGGTCGACTCGTTGATGACTGTCGGCACCCTTATTGACGTAGGCAGCCATCTTGGTCATTTGACTTTTATTGAATTTATGACATTTCATTGAAATCGTGCTACCAGAGTAAACAGCAGCAAATGTTTTTTTGGGCCGAAATCTGAAGTTTGTGAAAATAAATTAATTTAAAAAAAACAATTGCTTCGAAAGCTGTGTGATTTGTACAAAATTAATAAATAAACAGATTTACTTTCATACGCGTAATTTGTGAAAAAAAGATTTAAAAAAATGAGCTGCCTCTTCAAGGGATGCGAAAATACCGTGAACTTTTACAAAGGCTCAGCGGTGAAGTTTTTTAGGTTTCCAACAATTTCGTTTATAAGAAATCAATGGCTTCAAGCGTGCCAAATAGAGGAAGTTGATCTTCCAAAGAACCCGTTGATGTGCTCTGTACATTTCGGTGCTAGCGATATTAGTTGTTTGTGCTACTACAAAGCTTGAGGAAAAGGATCAAAATTATTCGTTTGTAAATTGTTTATCTGAGGCAGGCTTATACAAGCCAAACTCAACTTTTATAAATATTTTGGCACATCTAAATTCGGTCTTCGTAAAGTTTAATAAAGAAAAATTATGTATAGAACAACATTATTTGGAAAACTTAGTACAAAATTCTAAATTTAATCGTGATATAAAAATTATTGAACGGGCTTTCCTAGGCAGAACATTTTTCCGTATACGGTACTTAAATAGGAAAATGAAAGAAAACAAAAAAATTACAAAAACAAAAAAATGAAAAAATTTCAACTTAAATGAATTTAATAAAGAACTTTAAAATATACCTTCTTTTTTACAAGCTTTTATTTAACTTCACTTTTTGTATGTATGTCGTGGAATTTTGCAACGAACATTTAAGATACTTCTAGTTGAGCTAGGTACTTGAAATTTGGAACATAGTTCAGGACCCGAAGACAATGTAATGTGAAATAAAAAAAAAATCCGATAGATGGCGCCGGTGTCGAGATATTTGTAAAATTCGTATTTATCGACCGAATTTGTTCATATTCGGTATATATATAGCCTATGAGAAAGTAAATACATCTGTGGAAAAAAATCGCCGCTAGGTGGCGCTGGTGTCAAGATATTTGTAAAATTCGTATTTACCAAAGAGCGTATATGGATAAGAGGCTGCAGTTTGAAAAATTTCACACTAGATGTCACATTTCGCGCGAGATGGGACCCGCGAAGTGTGACATCTAGTGTGAAGTTTCACAAAGAGCATATATGGATGAGGTTGCAGTCAGCGAAACTTCACACTAGATGTCACACCTCGCGGGTCCCATCTCGCGCGAAATGTGACATCTAGTGTGAAGTTTTTCAAACTGCATCCTCTTATCCATATACGCTCTTTGTATTTACCGACCGAATTTGTTCATATGCGGTATATATATTGCTTATGAGAAAGTAAATATATTCGTGGAAATAAATCGCCGCTAGGTGGCACTAGTGTCAAGATATTTAGAAAATTAGTATTTATGAACCAATTTTGTTCCTATTTTGAACACGTATTACGAAGTAATTTATGTATTCACAAAAGAGTATAGTAAAACCACAGGAATTGGATAATAAAATAAGGAACCATTAAAATGTTAAACATAGTGCACTTCATATTAAAAACTGTTGGACTATATTGATAGTGGGAGTGTTGACAAATGTTAGATGTAAAATGCATTGTAAAACTAAAAAGGCAAAAATAAAACAAGGTAAAAAAAATTTTTTAAAAAGCTTTTATTTAATATTAATTTTAAAAAGCTTTTATTTAATATTAATATAAAAATTTACTAAAAAGGAGAAAATAAATTTTTAATATTTTTGAACAAGATTTATATTAGTCCTTAGTTCATTTGGATCTTAATTTCAATCTAAGCATACCTTTAACGTATTTCTTCAAAGCATTTCTGTATATGTATCAACATATGTACATAAAAGCGCGGGTACTCATTAGATATTCATGTTATAAAACAGTATTGATGAAATGGAAGGAAGCGATAAAAACTTTAAATTCCAATTACGTAAGATATGCATGACGTAAAGAGCACCCACGCTTTTATGTACATATGTTGATACATTTACAGAAATGCTTTGAAGAAATACGTTAAAGGTATGCTTAGATTGAAATTAAGATCCAAATGAACTAAGGACTAATATAAATCTTGTTCAAAAATATTAAAAATTTATTTTCTCCTTTTTAGTAAATTTTTATATTAATATTAAATAAAAGCTTTTTAAAATTAATATTAAATAAAAGCTTTTTAAAAAATTTTTTTTACCTTGTTTTATTTCATTTAATCTGAATTCTACATTTCTGTTCCACCAAATTTTTGCTTATATTGTACTCCTTCTCTTTCCTTTCTGTAAGATATAAGTGAAAAAGAACGAGCAAAATGTAAACAAAAAATTTGTTCGGACATAACGATGACTCCAGCCTTACTTCTTTGTTAAACGCTCTGTTTGCTGTATTGCGTAAATATTCGAGCCAAATACTTCCCACTTTTCACATCCCTTTTAATAATATATGACTTTTTTTGATAATTACTGAGCTTTCTTCAACTAGAACTAAAATTACCAAAATTTTCTTAAAAAATCTCCATTTTTATATTTGTCGAATATGGCAGCCTCACTTATAATGTTTACAAAAAAGATACTGCAGAAAAATTCAATAGCCGTCAAAAAGTTTGAAGTGAAGTTACCTTCTGAATTATTATACCATGGTATTAAGTAGTAATATTCTACAGTAGAGTTTATGCTCAAGAATGATATTTCTTTAAGAAGGATGAAGGCAGTCTCGAGCTTTTGCAATATTAATGCTCTAGTGAAAAACAATATATATTTAAATACCCAGGTTTTTATAAAATAGCATAACTGTTATAAAGTGTTATAAACTGTTCTAAATTATAACTAAACAGTTATAAAGTGTTATAACCTGTTATAAGATTATTAAAAAACTGTTATAAACTGTTAGAAGATGATTAAAAACTGTTATAGTGTTATAGAGTGTTATAAACTCTTACAAGATTACTAAAAATCTGTTGTAAAGTGTTATAAAACTGCTACAAATTGCTATAAAGTGTCACAAACTGTTTTAAGTTTATTGTTAAACTGCTATAAAGGGCAATACACTGTTATAAGACTATTACAAAACTGTTATAATGTTATAAACTGTTATAAAATTATTACAAAACTGTTATAGTGTTATAGAGTGTTATAAACTGTTATACGATTACTAAAAAACTGTTATAAAGTGTTATAAGACTGCTACAATTTATTGTAGAGTGTCACAAACTGTTTTAAGATTATTGGTAAACTGTTATAAAGTGTTACAAACTGTTATAAGATTATTACAAAACAGTTACAATGTTATAAACTGTTATAAAATTATTACAGAACTGTTATAGTGTTATAGAGTGTTATAAATTATTATAAGATAATTAAAAAACTGTAATAAAGTGTTATAAAACTGTTATAAGATTACTAAAAAACTGTTATAAAGCGCTTTAAAACTACTAGCAATTATTATAAAGCGTTATAAATGTTTAATATTATCAAGTTTTACAAAAGTGTTATACACACACATAGTACATGAAACTGATTGCTATAAAATTGTTATACAGTATTATAGAAAAATTTTTTATGAGAGTTTTTTAAGGTGTTGTGAAGTTAATTTAAGAGTTGAATACGAAAAGGCCATTTAAGCTGTTATAAATGTACTTATATATATATACTTATGTATAAAGTACTTATTACTTTTTGGTAGCTTGCTTTACCGATTATACAATTGGCAAAACTTATCTAAACGAAACTCATACTTTCGCAAATGAAAAGTTTTTAGTTCATAAATGCTTTAAATATTAAATTGCTTAATTCCAACATTAACCTTAACATGTCCTCTGAGCATAAAGTTCAACAATATATTAGCATACGAGTATCACAAGCTTACATATATTAGACTTCCAATTAGGGTTGCCAGATAAAAAATGTCGAAAGGGGGATCGACGAGACCAAAAAGGGAGATTTCGGGGTACAACTTAGAAAAAATGGGGTATTTTTGGGGGGGCCACATAAAACAAAATGTATTAAGCAAAAAATTGGTTTATTCACTTATTTGACATAAAAACAAAGAGATCAAAAGTAAAAATTCAATACCAAAAAAAATATTCTTAGGTATGTTTAATCGTCGTACCATACGAAAACTACCACACCGATTTTTTGTGTCTGACGAAAACTAGCACTTTAAATGTGTATTTGAAAAAGTAGCACTCGATTTTTGGCTGACGAAAACTAGGACTTTAATTTTTTGGAAAAGTAGCATTTTCGACTTTTGGCTGACGAATTGCATATAAAATTATTGCAACTTTTCGTCAGGCAAAAATTTAAAGTGCTACTTTTCGTGCAGAATTTTTAAATTACCGAGTTTTCGTAAGAAATTTTTATAATCCTGTTTCGTATGGTATGACGATATGCACACTAGACTGGCCGCAATTTTTTTTTTCTCGAATTCTATTAATAAACACTGCCTAAAAGGTGAGGTATGGTATAAGAAATAACGTCCTATTTTTTTATTCAGATCGCACCAAGCTTTGTTGACCCTCATCAAGCTTAAAAGGTTAAAAAATTTTTTCTTTAATTAATTTTTTATTTTTTTATTTTATGAAATTTCAAGAAATTAAGAATAATAAAAACAATATCAATTCAATAAAATGGACTTTTTGTGAGACGGAAATGTCTTACGATAATGTTCAACTACTTGCAGTAGGAATTGTTTATCCTCTTCGTCATACGTTAAGGTACGGTTAAAGTCTGTTATCAACTTAACTGCCCTTTCGGCTGCATCGTTCACCACTGCCAAAGTTTGACATGCCGATTTCGCTTTGCGATAATCATCTTTGGTTTGCCACGTAGAAGGATCCGAATTTATAAATGATGTATTAATATTCAAAGAAATGCTTTCATCGAAAAATGATAACCCAACAATTTCCTCACTCAAGTACCACAAATGGTTTTTAATCTTATGCAACAAGGCATTAGAAACTTCTTTATCAAAATATAAAATGGCATCTTTTATTAATTTGAGATCTTGTGCTGGTGCATCTATTGCATTAATGCATGTAAACCAATATGGAACGTAAATCTTTGTCAAGAAGATACAAATACTGCGAAGGTTTTTCAATTCCGATAAAGTCAATTTGAACTGATCGCGAAACAAAAATATTTTATAGCAATATATGCATTTCGACATGAACCTAGCATGTGATGTTGCTCCGGGTTGGCGTACTTTAGTAAAGTTTGGAACATTTTCTCCAATAAAAAGCAATGACAGTTGGAGAAGCCCCTAATAATCGGACCTTGAAGTTTTTGATTTTTCGTACAACCGATACACAACTTCATACAACAGCCCCAAAAACATTGCGATTTCCAGCGCAACAAGCTCATGTTGTATAAAAAATTGCAAGGTGTGTGGCTAGCATCATGACGATCGGATAGTGTACGCACACTATTCATTGTGGTTCATGTACGAGTAGCATAGTTCTCATAATAAAGCGAGTTGTTGTACTTCACTACAAGAAAACCAAACGAGTAAGGTCCGGTTATACTTGCATAGCACAGCAGCGCACAACATAAGAACTGTCACATACGAAATCTGTTTAATGGGATTTCCGTGTAATCGATTACTCAACGCATAGCGGCACAGGGCACAGCATAGAAGTCTGTTGAATTTTGATTTCTGTGTTATGTGCTATGCGATTTGACATTTGGCAACACGAATGTGTGTGTGCTGAGTGTGTGAAGGGTTGCACGCAAGGCTAATTTATACAGGTTAACTTACTAAACAGCTGATTTTTCACTTTTTTCTACTGTTTTACTTTAATAATGGTGCTTATATCAAACTGGGATCAATTTTGAGCATGGTGCAATATGATTTCTACAAAGGCGAACTATGATTTTGACAGAAGCACCACAGAATACACAAACAATTTACATGGAGTGTGTATGTATGTATGTACGAATGTCGGGATGCGAAAACTTTTATTAATTAACCATGGTTGCACGTCTATGCGAAATATAATCAGCTCTATGCGCTATATGTTTTGCGCTGCCCTGCTTTGCAATGCTATGCAAGTATAACAGGGCCTTAACTCGTTTGGACATATGAATGTACTCATGCAACAGTCTACTGACTACTGCTGACTATTTCTGGTAAAACTGTCAAACGATCAGCTGTTTGGAAATTTACTTCCCTGCTGGAATAGTTAGACTCATTTCAACATTTGTATCAGCACGTTAAGAGCAGTGTGAAAAACAGCAGCAATGTCTTGGAATTTGATTGTTTTTGCTCGTTAAGTACCGTTATATTCACTTAGCAACTCAAAGCAACGGTACTGATACTTTGTTTTAGGTGTAGAAAACGCAAGAAGGGCTCAGCAAGAGAATTTTTATCTCTCAAAACAGACATATTAAAAAAAATCATGTTCAAGGTTAAAAAATAAAATTTTCCAAACATTGGGCTCAATGAGGGTCAACTAGACAACAACGGATCGGGCCAAAAAATTAAGGCCGTCTTTTTAACCCTAAACCTCATATTTTAAGAACTGTTAATATACAAATTTCAACAAAAAAAAAAAATCCATATATGCTGCGGCCAGTCTAATGCACACGCATATTTATGAAGGTACATATATCCTTAATATTATAAATTAGGTTGAACATAAATATATCTTTGTATATGTATATGTAAGCACATCGAGTCAACTACGTCTACTTATTTTTGTGGAATTTTCACCAAGTCTTACTTTCTTTAATATGTAATAGGTAAATAAATCGGATCCTAAACCATAAAGTGACGCAAGAGAAAATTTTTTGAAGTCAGGTTTTCTCCATAATAGATTTTATAATCTAGCGACTTCCCCAAATTGTTTCCCATAGGCTTTGCTTGGAAAACTACGTTATATTCGTATGTGGATTCTCTCCATAGACTTTCTCGTAGAGAAAAAGCACTTCAGCAGCATTTAAATGTTTGGATTTCGAGCTGTATCCTGTTATGATTTTGGGTGAGATACATACATATGTATGATATAAACAATAGCCCTGTTTTTATTTAAGCGCATATGCATCTGCGCTTAAATTTTTTATGGATTTCTAAGTACACATCTCAATCCGCGCTTAGTTGTTCATACAAAATTTAAGCGCAGATGTATATGCGCTTAAATAAAAACACGGCTAATATCAATTAAAACTTTGTGCAAATATTGGGCAAACATTAAACAAATTGTCATTAAAATTTTAAAGTTTTACTAAAATTTTTTTGAATTTTCTGAGTATTCCGCTTCGTAGCTCAGTGACTTAAAATTCACTAAAAAAAATTCCGAATTTTTGGCAATTTTGAAATTTCATCCATACAGACTTTTGAACGTATGTTTTACAAAAAGACTTCTAGTAAAAACATTAGAATTTTGATGAAAATTCGTTTAATTTACCTTATTTTCAAATGGAAGCAAAAACTAATATACACATTCATTTCATTACATAAATATATATGTATGTATATAATATTTATGTTTCACTTATTTAGTCATATTTGACACTGGCTTTCAAGCTTTTCAAAATATTTTTGCCAATCTCATCATGTTCACTTAGCAAAAAATAAAATTTATTAGGATATTAGGAGTATAGTGAAAAAGGGGTATCTACGGAGCCTTCCGTAGATAGGGGAACACCAAGTCAAAAAGGGGTAGAATCCCCCCAAAGGGGTACATCTGGCAACCCTACTTCCAATTTATAAAAATTTTCCGCTTAAATCACTTGCGGACAAATGAACCTTAAACCTTTCAGTTAAAGTACAAATACAACGTTATACACACGTTACAAATTCAATAAAGCGAGAGGCAATGAAATTAGCTACATAAATATAAGCAACCCAAATTTTATGGCACAATAAATTCAATAGGGATTTCCACTCGTTTAAGTTACCAGTATCTTTTGTCTACCACTTTCAAACTAATTTCAACTAAATACAAGCAAGCTGCGATATTATCTTTTTTATACTAGTATATTGTTGTATTGTGCCTAATCACAAAAGAGGTAACATAAAAGCAATAACAACAAACGTAATCAAAGACGGCTTGTCCGAAAATTGGAAATAATAAAAAAAGGAAATCCAAATTCAATTGTACAGTATTTTTTTTATTAATACGCTGACATAAATTTTGTTCCATCTTCTCCGTCGAAACTATTGAACCGATTTTAAAACTAAGCACACCGTTAGAAAGGTATTGCTCTCAAATAGAACTGCGCCAATTTTCATGAAAATTGGTTGGAAAATGCGTCCACAATCGTCGTTGGAAAATTGCCGTGTGGTTGTTGTTGCATGCTTTTGCACACAACAGAGCTGTATCAATGCGCAAGCATACCTGACTTTGTGCGTGCAATTGTGAACATGTTTGGCTGGTTGTGGTGTGTAGTTTCAAAGAAGTAGAAACGTAAAAAGGTAGCAAAAGCACTACAACAAAAACATAAAGGCAGGAAATAAGAAGGATAAGAAAGAATAAGTAGGAAAGAAATTGAGGAAAGAAAAGAGCAGAAATAGAAAGAAAGAAGTAGGTAGGAGAATTTGGAAGACGAGTAACGACAATAACGCCAACAACAACAACAAAATAGTAGCAGTGACAGTAGCAACAAAATGAGCAGCATCAACAGGGACAACAACGGAATAGTAACAGTGGCAAAAACAACAAACAATTATACAAAAACTATAGTTGCACCTATGTTATAAGAAAACATCTAGAAAAACTGTCGAGTTTCGACAGTAGGCAGCACTCTAGTTTTTTTATTTGTTTCACACCGTCATCTTTGCTTGCTGCCGATGCTTGTTCACCGGCTTATCGGGCATATTTAAGTATGTATATTTTTTGTCGTCCATTTTGTAGGACGTTTTGTGTGTGCTTTGTTTGAACTCTAAAGCCTTGTTTTGATTTGCAATATTTTTTTTTAATAGATAAATATGTATGTATGTACTTAAGTAAGTATACATATAGGCAATTTACGGCCAAGTATTACTACCGTTTGGTGGGTTATTTAGCGAATATTACTTTCATTGCGTTATTTTTTCAGTAGTACGAAATCTTTTAGAGGTTCAAGCCAAATATTTAACGAACTTTTGCATAAAGTTGTGCTTCTAGGAGGCCACTTCCAGCTGCTCACTAAAAGTTCAGGAGAATTAACCCGAATAACCCTGGCGTTGCCATATGGCAACGCAATGAGAGGTTCCTTTGAAAGTCTGTAAAAACTGAATGAATTCAGGTAAAAGGGTGTGCGATAACCGTTAAGACGCAGAAATATCGGCGCTAGTACTTGCTGCATAGAACAGAAAATTTGAGTGAAAGATTTCATAGTTATAACATTGTGAAGTTGAGCGAAACAAAAAAAGTGAAAAAAATGACAAAAAATCAGCAGACGTAATAAGTAAGTGACTATAATTTATTTAAAAAAAGCAAAAACACTATCGAGTTGCATCTTTTGAAAAGGTTTTTAGTCAAAATTCATGAAAAGAAAATAAGTAGTGTAAAAAATTTAGTTTGAGATGGTTTTTTTTGTTGTTTTTTGCTCATGTTGCCATATGGCAACGCCAGGGTCGATAGGGTACAGGTTTTTTGCTGATAGATTTTTTAAATTTTCCGGCCATTTGCCGTTGTTTATGATATTATATATGGTTTTTTACTAAAATCAATATCTAGAAGACTTTGGTTCGGAGATCAGCAGGTAGTTAGTATATTCATAGAACCACCGGAAGAAG
This sequence comes from Urophora cardui, assembly GCA_960531455.1. Lineage (NCBI taxonomy): Eukaryota > Metazoa > Arthropoda > Insecta > Diptera > Tephritidae > Urophora > Urophora cardui. The sequence goes on from OY482673.1 coordinate 128,829,244, forward strand.
GCGCAAGCAGAGTTGAAGATAATGCAAGCTACGATGATTACGGGGTATACCTGACAATATATTTGCTGGACAACTTCGAGCAAAATTGAATTTTTCTAGTGGCGATCGTGTAAACAGATTTGAAGGCTCTATTGAAACCTTGGATCTCAATGTTATTCAAGTCAAAAGTGCCAAACGCAAATGCAGTGCCAGTCTGGAAACTGCAATGTGCTATAATTGAATCGTTGTGCCTATTGATAAAAAACGAAGATGTGCCGGCGATGAAGGCAGTTCAATAGTTCGAACGCAGTGCAACAAACACAACGTTGGGAACTATTTGAAGCATTTCAAGCCATACTATATATTACATTAGTATTTTATTTATGAAAAATCACTAAAAATAAAATTTTCATCATTAAAAAAGTCTTTCAGTTCTTCATTTTAGTCAAAACCGCCCAAAAAATATGAATTTTCAATACATTTTCCTAGAAAAAAAACCTGTACCCTACCAGCCCTGGCGTTGCCATATGGCAACAGGACATATCTCAGGATCCAGGACACTTATCGATGTCCGTTTTTGTATGCATCTTATTCATGGTCCCAATGACCAATCCTCAAAAAATCAGCACAATATCTTTGCAAACAAGCTTCAGGGTTATTCGGGTTAAAAAATTCGAGGCCTGCTCCTCAACTTTTTTCCTACCAATAGGTTGGAATCGGATGAACCTACAGTTTCATGTCGGCTCCGTACGACAAATCAAACTTAATAATTAAAAAAAAAACTGAAACTGAAAATGGAATTGAAATTGAAAAAGAAAAAGTAAAAGTAAAAGGAAAATAAAAAGAACAAGTAAGGAAGCCTAAGTTCGAGTGGAATCGAACATTAGATACTCAGCTGTATGCTTTCATTGTTTGTTTGCGTTTGATGGAAACACGGCGTAATTTACATAAAGCGAGTGCCGCATAAAGTGGGCGCAGCCACGCCCATTTTCAACGTTTTTATCAGTCATCCAACTAAGCATATGAATATTATTCTTTGTGCAAAATTTCATTCCTTTTTGATTTCTAGTTACAAAGATGTCACGTTACAAATTCCCAAAGGGTGTTCCAGAAATATCTTTGTTAAAAACGTAGGCGTGGTCATAAACCGATTTCAGTAAATTTTTGCGTGTCTATTAACACAAGTTGTAAAAGTGTATAAACCAAGTTTCGTTATAATATCTCAATTATTTTTTTCGAGTTATGGGCTCCGAAATCTCGTAGATTCCTTTGTCTAAAAAGAAGCGGAGCCACGCCTATTTTCCAAAATTTTTATATTTTTTGTTTCCGGTCTATTGTGGAACTCATGCCACAAAATTTCAATGAATTATCTTTATATTTGACAAAGATATCGCTTAAAATGTTTTTATTAGGCCACTTTATAGTTCCCATGTATAAAAGTGGGCGTGGTCGTCAAACCGATTTCGCTAAAATTTTGAACATGTATTACCACAAGTAATAAAAGTGTACACACCAAGTTTCATGATTATATATAAATTATTTGTCGAGTTATGGGCTCAGAAATCTCGTATATTCCTGTTTCTAAAAAGAGGCGGTGCCACGCCCATTTTCCAAAATTTTTGTGTTTTTCGTTTTATGTCCGCAGTTGGACTCCTGCTATAAAATTTCAATGATATATCTTTATATTTGACAGAGATATCGCTTAAAATGTTTTTATTAGGCCACTTTATAATACACATATATGAAAGTGGGCGTGGCCGTCAACCGATTTTAACTATTTTCCGTCCAAACGTTTGCCAAAGTAAGCAAATCACGCGTACCAAATTTCATCGATATATCTTCAATGGTTTCTGAGTTATGATATATAAAACTTTCAAGGTTTGGCCCTTAATAAGTGGGCGTGGCACCGCCCATTTTCCAAAATTTCATCAAATTTCTTCCTAGGGGCCTGAGCTCAACACGTGGGTAAAATTTCATCGCTCCAGCTATATTAGTGACTGAGATACCAAATTTCCGATTTTTTCTATATAGGAAAAGTGGGCGTGGTCATGGTCCGATTTCGCCCATTTTCAATACCAACCGTCCCAGTGTCGATACCAACTTGCATTTCAAATTTCATCAAAATATCTTAATTTTTGCGCGAGTTAGAGTGTTTAAAGACGGACGGACGGACGGACGGACGGACGACGGACATGGCTCAATCGATTTCTCTTTTCACCGTGATCATTTTGATATATATAAGTCTATATCTATCTCGATTATTTCATTCTGTTACAATCCACCGTTATGTGATTAAAACTATAATACTCTGTGTACTAGTACAGCTGAGTATAAAAAGAAGTGTAAAATTAAACTGAAAAAAGTGCAAATGAGCAAAAATTTAACCAAAATTTATAAATGAAATTCGAACTGAAAAAGAAATTGGACATCGAAAGCAAATATGCCAGTGAAGTGGAAATAGAAAATTTAACGGAAACTGAAGTTAAAACTGAAACAGAAATGAATATGAAAATGGAAAGCAAGATACTTAATTGTAACTGGAAATGAAAATAGAATTAATATTGGAAAAATAAACAAGGTGCACAATAAGCATCTATTAAAGTCGCATCACTCTATGCTCTTGGAAATAAAATCGCTTTTCAAAGTAAAAAACACACTCATACATATACTATGTATATGTGGCGGACGCTTCATACAAGCCGAAAAGCCCGGCTTACCTAAATATTTTCGTTCATTTCATTTTACGAGTTTCTTTAAAATCTGCTTATTTTACGCTTGAAACGTGTTTACTACGATTTTTGGCAACTGCCGATTTTGAGTAATATAAAATCAGCACAATATTAAAATCAAGCAAAAGCATCATCACGAAAATCAAAATCAAATAAAATCAAAGACTTCACGACTTTTGCTAATTCGACTTCAATTTTTCATAAACTGCTTAAAAGTTAAGCTAAATCAGCCATTTATTTTTTAGATATTCTTTTATAATAAGCAAATTCACATGCACTTGGAACTAAAAATATCTCTGCGGTTTCGCGTGAGATACAGAGATGTCTCTATAAGTAATCAATTCAGTTGAATTCTTCCCAAATGATTCTAATAATAACTTCGCCTCGGCTTTGAAGCACTTGAATTTACGTTCGACTGAACCAGGCTTGTTTATGTGCTCAGCAAAAACAACAAAAGTTGTATAGGTAAATATCTTAATATTAGCCATGCCATATAAAAACTTAATTATTCTTAATTATCTTCATTTGCGCGATTTATTCCAGATGAATTTCATATCAAAGGAAAAAAAAACGAACATTTTGAACCCGACCCCCTCAGAATTTGATGAAATTTTGCATAAAGGTACATCTTACCTACCCAAACACAACCTCATTTTTAGAAATTGCGTTCTCGAAAAATTGTGGGCGTGGCAAGGTATCAAAATATTCGAAAATATTCGAAAAATGACGGTAATAGGTACCTTTAAAGTGTGATTACCAGGGAATGGCTTTACCGATTTCAAAGACCTTCATACCATTAGAAAGGTATTGAAATTAGCTTTTAAAAAAATATACTGTAAAATTCTTTTTTGTTTTACTACACTGAAAAAAAAATGTTTTCCAAAATAAAGTTTGAAACTGAAAAAACACTTCAAAGATCAAGCCATTTTGAAAAATAAAAAATTTTTTTTAGAAAGGTCTATTTAACATATACCTATATTATATTTGAAAACTAAAATGGCCTTTTTTCTTATTTTTTTTTAATTTATTTAAGTAAATGCATCTCTTGGCTTTCTTATATTTTGATATCACGCGTAAACTAATCATAAAAAAAATTTATATACCGTTAGAAAGGTATTAAAATCACCTTTTGAAAACATACACTGTAAAAATTCTATATTACATATTACACTGAAAACAAAATTTCAAATTTTTTTTTCAAACTGGGAAAACACTTCAAAGACTAAGCGATTTAAAAAAAAAATAGTTTAGAAAGGTTTATTTCGTTTTCTTATAGTGAATTAAAGGCTAACATCGATCTCATACTTAGAGAAGACTTCTTTTGAGTGTTTCTTTACGATTTCTGATGATACGTTCCTTTTCACTTGGTGCATTTCACACGCCCATTGCATTTGATAAATCTTCTTCTAGATTTTGATTTTTTTACAATGTGTATTAGCTTTCAAAATTGATGCATAAATAATAGAATATCGAAGACTCGATTTTAGGTGGCCCAAAATAAATCAAAGAGATTATAGATAGCTTTTCCAGAATTGCTTTTATTAAAATGAAAATTTAAATTTGTACATGAATACACAATATAAAAATCTATATAATATTATGTAATTTCACTTCAATAGCAGCAAATACAATTCATCGTATTACAGCCTTCTTGATCAGCAAACAAATATGATTGCATGAATTCATGATTCTTCATACATACATTCTTAATCACAGTTTTATAATACTTACTTTATATTCAATATTCAATAATTTTTTCATTCCTTGAATCGAAAGCGAAATATGATTGCGTTGCTTTATCCGCATTGAAAAATTTCCTGGTTTTCCTTTCTTTCCACTCAATACTCATTTACATCCGGCAATGCGCAAACAAACATGTATGAATTGTCGCCTTCCCTTAGTTTTTACTTATTATTTGCATGTACATATGTACATATGTACGACGAATATTATTTGCTGTGTAAACAGATTTATGCTTTTTACAATTTTTTCTCGTTTTTTGTTCCTGCTTTTGCTGCGCGAGCAAGTCGCCCAATCAAACAAGAAAATATTTATATGTATTGGCAACATCCGCTGGAAGAAGGCGAATGGGTAACACAAACGGACCCAAGTGTTACCCTGCAGGGAACTCAATAACTAGTGAGCAAAATTTCTAGTTCCGAACTAGCGAAAAGGTGTCAAAAGGGAACTAGATCAATTGTAGTTAGACCCTCACCAGTTCAGGAGGAGTGAATTGAGTGACCATTATAAGACACACTTTGATTTGTATGCAATTTCGAAGTGACAAAAATTCTATGAAAATTTTTCGTTCGTTCAATTTCCGTCGGCTTTGTATATTTCTGCAATTCTCAGATGTTTAGTGAAGCGTTTCATATAAAGAGTTTTCTATTTGCATCTTAACTTGTATGAAATGAAATGTTCCCCTAATTATGCTTTCGCGATCCCTCAGGCTTATTTTTAATTTTTTTTATTTTATTGCTTTTTAAATATTACTGTAAATTTTATTAAATAAATAAATAAAAAAATATTAGTCAAAAAAAAAATTAAAAAAAAAAATTATTATCGACCTTGACACCGACAGCATTCGAACCCGCGCCCCTCTGATTGAAAGGCACATGCGTTAGCCAGTCGGCCATCGCGCCACTTGCATGAAGTGTGTCAAAGTTTGCACTTAAGCGGCAGATGTAAAACTGTAGAATTTGTAGGTACTTGTAGCTAGTTCAGAACTATCGAAAATGTGCCAATAAACGAACTAGTGTAAACTGTAGAATTTAGTACTAGTTCGGAACTATCGAAAATGTAGTGCAGAGGGTGACACCGCCTAGGACATCGCCGTGTTAAATTCGCTAGTTGATAACATGCAAAAGAGATTTAGCTCGCACTAGTAGTGTCGAAAAATACACTAGGAGCGACCTAGTTCGGAACTAGAGATTTTCCCTACAGGGTATACGCGGTGTGAGTGTTTGTAAAAATTGAAGGTGTGATTGTGTGTGAGCATGAGTTCTGAGAAAAAAAATTAAAGCGTGAATAACGGGTATTCATGAACATTGATGTGTAAACTGTTTCGAAATCGGATATTTATTCCCTTTTCCTTATTCCTTTTTTCCTGGTTTTCTATGGATTAAAAGGCGACTTTCGTTTTTGTAATTTTTTGTTGTCATTGTGACTGCTACTATTTTGTTGTTTTGTTTTGTTTTTTTGGTTTTTGGTTTTTGACTTTTGATTTTTTATGTTGTTTTGTTTTGTATTGCTCAGAAACATGCAAGATCATCCGAGTCCACGTTTGACCCATATCTGGAGACCCGGCCTAGGAATCATAAAGAGTAGATCTCCGTGTAGAAGGGCTGATCAACACCTTTCATTTGATACCAATATTGCTCAGAAACATGCAAGATCATCCGGGTCCTCCTATTGACCCATATCTCCGGACCTGACCTAGGAACCGTGAAGAATAGAGATCCCTGAAGAAGGCCTGCTCAAGATCTTTTATTTGATACCAATTTTGCTCAGAAACATTCAAGGATCATCCGCGTCCTCGTTTTGACCCATATCTGGAGACCCGGCCTAGGGGTCACAATGAAAAGAGCTTGATATCGAAATCCTGCTCAAAACCTTTCATTTGATACCAATATTGCACAGAAAATTAGATAGGTAGATGTAGGTATGCATATCCATACATTTGCATACATGTTCAAACAGGTTGGTCCTTTTTATTTTGCCTATTTGTCGCATTGTTGCAGAAAACAACAACACCAATTTCACTTCGCTTCGTTGCTGTTGTTGTTGATATTTGCAGTTGCACGGCTATGCATGCAAGCATTTGTAAGTACATATCTATCTACCTACCTACCACTGACAATGCCAAGCGATTCACACGGACGCAGCAGTGCACTAACACAAAGGTCATTTACGTTTGCGCGTAAACTTTACCTGTTTTTCGAAATCACTCGTAGCTACAGCAAAGATGTTTACACATCAAAAACCTTTTTTTTTAATTCAAAATTTTTTCCTGAAAAAGGCTAACATGCATATTTACATATGTATGTATATCTTATTTCTCACGTTTGCTGACAGCAAGTAGCTCAAGGAGCAGAACGAGTCGCACCAAATGAAGCCAACTGAAGAGCAACGAAATGTAAAGAAACACACACACATACGCCCAAGTGCCGTATTTATACGTCAGTATCCATCAATTTCTTCCCGCCCTTTAATACTCACGGGCATTCAATATCCTTGGTATGCATATTCAGTGTGAATGTAAATTTTGTTCTTTTCACTGCTTGTTTTCAGTTCTTTCTCACATTTCAAAGCGTTGCGCCTAAAGGCTTCACCATCAATTTATAAATCCACTCACTCCAATTTACTGCTAACAAGAGCGGCTGTTGTGTGTTTGTAGTCGCCAAAGTCACGCAAGTCTCAGTCATTTACACTTCTTTTATATTTCTTGCTACTTATTTTTTATTTTTTACTTTTTTATTCATTCAATATTTCTTCTTTTGATATTCACATTATTTTTATACTTAGTAAAATGCTAACAAGGTTTCTAAGAATTTAATGTCGCAGCTTTGTATTGAGAGTAGCCGGATTAAGGTTATACTCGTATCAGTGATATGGTATTTTTTCTGTGAAGATCCTCATGATGCGGGAAAGAGCTTTTGTGTACATATGTATATGTGTTTATGTAAAGATATATGTATATTAGATGAGTTTTTGATGTGTAAACATCTTTGCTGTAGCTACGAGTAATTTCGAAAAACAGGTAAAGTTTATGCGTAAACATGTAAATGCGTAAACGAGTAAACATGTAAACATGTAAATGCGTAAACCGTAAATTACCTTGGCATTGTCAGTGGTAGGAAGGTAGCTAGGCATGTACTTACAAATGCTTGCATGCATAGTCGTGCAAATGCAAATATTAGCAACAACAGCAACGAAGCGAAGCGAAGTTGTTGTTGTTTTTGTTTTCTGCAACAATGCGACAAATAGGCAAAATAAAAAGGGCCAACCTGTTTGAACATGGATGCAAATGTATGGATATGCATACCTACATCTACCTATCTAATTTTCTGAGCAATATTGGTATCAAATGAAAGGTTTTGAGCAGGACTTCGATATGAATCTCTTTTAATTGTGACCCCTATGCCGGGTCTCCAGATATGGGTCAAAACGAGGACCCGGATGATCCTTGAATGTTTCTGAGCAAAATTGGCATGAAATGAAAGGTTCTGAGCAGGGATTCTATACGGAGCTCTACTCTTTATGATTCCTATGTCGGGTCCCGAGATATTGGTCAAAACGATGACCCTGATGATCCTGGAATGTTTCTGAGCAATATTGGTATCAAATGAAAGGTTTTGAGCAGATCTTCTACACGGAGCTCTACTCTTTATGATTCCTATGTCGGGTCCCGACATATGGGGAAATACGAGGACCTGGATGATCCTTGAATGTTTCTGAGCAATATTGGTATGAAATGAAAGGTGTTGAGCAGGGATACTACATGGATGTCTATTCTTTATGATGTCTAGGTCGGGTCCCGAGATATGGGCCAGAATGAGGACCGGATGATCCTTGAATGTTTCTGAGCAATATTGGTATCATATAAAAGGTGTTGAGCGGGGCTTTCACATAGAGCTCTATTCATTTTATGAGAACTAGATTGGGTCCCCAAATATGGGTCAAAATGTGACCCCGGATTAACCCGGAATATTTCTGAGCAATATTGGTACCAAATGAAAAGTGTTGAGCAGGACTTCTACACGGAGCTCTACTCTTTATGATTCCTAGGCCGGGTCTCCAGATATGGGTCAAACGTGGACTCTGATGATCTTGCATGTTTCTGAGTAATACAAAACAAAAGAAAATAAAAAATCAAAATTTAAAAACCAAAACAAACAAAAACAACCAAATAGTAGCAGTCACAATGACAACTAAAAATTACAAAAACGATAGTCGCATTTTAATCCATAGAAAACCAGGAAAAAATGAATAAGGAAAAGGGAATAAATATCCGATTTCGAAACTGTTTACACATCAATGTTCATGAATACCCGTTATTCACGCTTTAATTTTTTTTAGATATTCCCTCCGGCACCGGAATATGAAAATAGGATGTTTTAGAGTAAGTAAACTGAAAAAAAAATTTCACTTTTCCAAAAACTGGATGGAGCTACACCGAAAACCGCACAAATTCCCAGGATTTCAAGGTATGTTTAGATTTATGTATGAAAAAAGTTAGGATTTTGCACTAGAAAAAAAATTTATATCCACCCATACGAAGAATTAACCGCTAAATCGAACGGCGTATTCAGTTTTTTGGTGCACTACCCAGGGAAGGTAATATCGCGGCCTAAAGTCATCATTTTCTTTTTTTTCTCATGAATCTTCAATTTGTTGCCCTATACTCTTCCCGAAATCGGAAATTATTTTTTAACTAAATCACACGATAGGCTGTGTTATTTAATACGCTTTCCAGAAATGTATAGCTATTAAAAATCGAATAAAATTATTTATTATTACCTTTCCCTTACCACCAAAGATATAAAAATTTTTGAGTCTCTTTTCGTTTGGCAGTACAGGGTGCCCAAAGTTGAGCAAAAAATAGCTTCTTTTTTTTCTCAATGAACACACCTCATACAAAATGCTCTATCTCATTTAGTTGTTAACATACGAACTCGAGTAATACATCATTACATAGATAATGATTTTCTCTTTCAGAAATTATAACGTAGTTGTAAATACCTTCACTATTGAATTTATATGAATTTTCAAAAATTGACAAAAAATGTCGATAAGAAAAAAATTTTTCTCGACTTTGAATAAAAAAATTAAAAAAACAAAAAATATGACCTCCTCAAATTTTTTTTATGATTTGAAATAATATATTCTTAATCAAACTGCATTTTCATTTTAAAAATCCACTTGCTCCATTTGCTTTTATAATTTTTTTCCCATTGGCCTAAAACTGCGTTTTTGTAAACGCATTAATTATGTTAGCTTTGACATTATGAAAACCGTTTATATTTAGGCGAATAATCGAATATTTCGATAACTACTTTATTATTGAGCTCTCAAGACCAATATTTTTTTTTTTTTTTTTTTTTTAAGGTAAAATTGGTATGAAAGATTAATACTTGTTTGGTAGAAGTTATAGATCCATTTCGGAGACCACCACATCTCTTCATCAGACTTCTTTTAACATTTTTTTATTCATTGGCGTCCGCCGAGATCGAACCTCGGATTTTCCGGTTGGAAGTCTAATGGCATCACCATTAGGCTACCGCCGCCTTGCATTTTTTTATCAGCGTTAATTCATATCTTTGACAGCTTTTTTCTTTTGGAATATAAAAAAAAATGTGTAAAAATTGTGAAACTTTAAAATGAAATTAAAAAAAAAAAACAAAAAATATGACCTCCTCAATTTTTTAATATTTCATAGTCCTTAATGTCTTTTATAAACAGGAGGAAAAATCGTAAAAATTCGTTTGCTCCATTTTGTTTTATGAATATTTTTATGGAAGGTGTTTTTTGAGTTTTCGTAAATTTTTCCCATACAAAATGCCCAGAAGTATGCTTCAAAAAGTTTAAATTTTTTTGTATGGGTAATATTCGTCAAAACGGTGAAACTTAAATATCGATATTTTCAATTCTAATAAAGATATTCGAAGAAACTAAACGCTGTTTTCAAGGATAATGATTATGTTTTCAACTGGTTTAATCGAATTTGAGTGGAAAGTAATTACATAAAAGATATTAAGCAGTGAATAGAGCCAAAAAACGTGTTTTTTGCCAATTTGGGCATGAATATCTCAGAAACTAGAACCAATTTGGAAAATCTGACTCCAGATTCAGGTTTAGCACACTGAAATCCTTTAGAAAAGTGTAATTTCATTTATGGTATAAAATTTTTTTGAAATGCGATTTTTTTGTAGGAAAATTTTATGATAAATGCTTACAAAATACTTAAAAGTACATATATTTTTAATTTAAAAAAAGGTGAAGTGCTTTACCCCTTTTCCAAAATGATTACTGCATTTGATTTATATTTCAAAAATGTATACACTAATCAAAATCGAGCATTTTAGCTATAATAGTTAGGAAAATTCTGAAATTTCAAAAATACCGTTATATGGGAGGTGGGCGTATTTGTGGGTGTATTTTGTTCAAATTTTCACAGTTTACTAATTACAACCAAAAAAGCTTAAGTTCCGAGTTTCAAGATTCTAGCTTAATTATTACTATTTTTGGCCGCGTTTGTATGGAGGTGCCCCCACTGTGCGCCGGAGGGAGGATCTGAGAAGGTTTAAAGAATCCCATACAAAAAAAAAACTCATCTAATGTATATATTTTTTCGTGAGTTTTTGAATATTAAACGAAACTTAAAGACAATGTGCAACTAAAACTTAAAAGCCCGTCTCCACATAACTTGATTCGCCAGCGAAACATCTAGGGAAACATCTCGCTTATAACCCGTCTCCACGCGGCTGATCGTTATTCAGTTTAAAATTTCTCTTTCTTATTCTTCTTAAATGTTTGTATGTTTGCTTATTTTTTTGGCGTGTGTGAGATTTCGATAGATTTTCGATACAAAATTAGAGAAGGCATCGATATCATCGCATTTGGCAAGAGGACTGAGAACGAAACAAGTGTTTCAATCTTCACTCGCTCTCAGAAATTTGTATGGAAATTAGCGAGTTTTGGTACTCGTTTTGAGATGGAAACAAGATTGAGAGAGCGAGTGCAGAAAACAAGAGCGAAATACGTTATGTGGAGACATGGTATAAGGGGAATTGATAATTAAATGACTAAAATAAAAGTGAAACTGGAACTAAAATCGAGACTAAAAACTAAACTAAAACAGAAAGTGAAAGGGAAAATAAAATTAAATTTTAAACATAGTGTAGAACTATAATTGAAACTGAAAGTGGAAATAAAGCAAACTTTGGAAATTATGATGAAATAGAACTGCCGATGCCGTGGAATTAAGACCTTGAGGGTAATTTTACGACGTGATAAGGCAAAGCAACTTCTCCTCGAACTCCTAGAAAACTCCGTGCCATACGTAAACTACTGCTAAAGAAGCGCATTTACAGACAATTAGAGAAGAGTTGGCAATAAAACACTGAAAGTCGAATATGCTAGCAAGCCACTCGGGAATGGATTCAAAAGCGATCACGCCACTTATATGCCATAAGAAGGGAAGTGGTACCTTAGGCAGTGGACGTATTCCACTGGGCACTATTTCATTGCAAAGAGGTTAAAGATGCTTAAGCCTAATAGCTACAGTAGTAGTAGCAAATATATGTACATATCTCAACTACAACTACCTCGTTTCGAGCGTCACTATACAACAAAGGTAGCTGGGATTATTTTCTAGACAGGCTGTGTTAAGGTGTGGGAATCCTCAGATAGATTTACTTAGTCAACTTGATCAAGCTCGGTGAGTAGTTTCAATAGAAGCAATAACAAAAAAATGGTATGACAATGCATGTCTGCACATTTGTTTAGAGTACTCTGCACCATTAAGTGCATGAAGCTCTTGATCTCTACGCTATCTTGCGGAAATATGCTTTGTGGATCTTTTCTTTTTTTTTTTTTTTGATGTCTGAATATGAGATGATTTTGTATATAAAAACCGATTTTCTTTGAACATTTTAACCATCTAGATATAATAATACAATGGCGCTATTATAACTCTAACGAGTTTTATGGCCGAGCTTCTCACCCAATTCGAGGTGTGCTCTTTTTGTTTCTTCCTACTAATTGGGTGGACCTACAGTTTTATGCCGGCTCCGAACGGCGAATGCATTTTTTGTGAGAAGCTTTTTCATGGCAGAAATACTCTCGGAGGGTATGCCGCCCACTGCCGAGAGGTGACCGCTGCTCTTAAAAAACCCAAAAATTGGATTTTTACTAAAAAATATTTTGGTGTTTGCTCGGGCTGGGATTTGAACCCGAGACCTCTGGCATAGCAGGTGAGCACTCTACCTACTGCACCACAGCGGCCATCTAGAACCCCTGAAAAAAGGTTATTTGGCTCCTTTTTTATACAGTCAGGAAATAGAGTATAGTCATGAAATAGTATTTTTAAGGTCGCTAGAGGGTAAAAACGTTCTAGAAAATTATTCGTCATAAAATTTCAGTAGGAGTCTCTTCAGAAAAAATCTTTGTAAAATGAACCTAAAAGACCACAGGAAGTGAAAAACTTATATTCCTCGGAATGTTAAATGTGATTTATTTCCGGTTCTACTGAATCGACCGAAATACTTCTTTCACAAAAGATTAATGCTTTTTAACGACGTTTAACATTCCGGAAAAAAAAGTTACATTAAGGTGGTGTACACTAAGTACTGGGTGGAAGTGACCCCAATGGCGCACATAGGGTTAATGCAATTAAAAAGTGGAAACCCTCCTCTCACGCCAAAGAGATTGGTGTATCAAACTTAGGCATCGGACCATAAATACCGAAGATATGAAAAAAATGAATTTTAGCGACATCTAGCGGCGCACAGTGGCACTTTTACCCAATTTAGACGTGAAAAATTAATAAAACGCTGAAAAGTGAATATTATTCGTTCAAATTGGATGTATTAGTAAATATAGGACTCCTGGACACGAAATCAATAGTTTTCGTGCATATGTTCAAAAGAGACATAACTCAAAATTTTAGGTTTTTGAAAAAATCGATATGCGACTTTTTTTTAAATGTTTTGATTTGAACAGGAGAAGTATTGTGGTTCGAAATAACTGAATAACTTCATCAATGATACATCTACGTACGCCTGCGGATTTTAGACAGCAAAGATATAATCGGATCTGAATAAACAGCAACGCATGCATCAGGTCTTCCATTCTTCTCGAGCGGATTGATCTCCTCTTATTATGTTCATGATGCTGTCTAATGTCTTTATTACGGGCCTCCCAATGCTTTTTCCAACAGCATACCCATAGGCAGTGAAAACGACTTTATAGTTGCATCTCCATAAATTAAAATTTTATGGACACTTGATGGCATTAGATACCATGGATAATGCGTAATATAATTTATAGAAGCACTTTCGCAATACTAAGAAAACTTCTCGTGTGCAATAGGAAAGCCACTCGACATGCAGTTGAGGATAACACCAAATTGACGAATGTGCTCCTCATGTACACCAGTGGCGCTAATAGCTAAGCTATATACTCTTAAAAAAAAATGGCTTGATGTGTTACCGTCATTGTATGTGCCATAACCTTGTTTGGGCGTGTCTACCATGAGTTACATTAAACGCTTGATGCTACTTTGAAATTTTTGTTTTTCGATTTGGAATATGGCTTTATGTTCGTCGCATATAACTTTCCAAACGCAAATGTTGAGGCGGTACCCGCTATTAAAAATACATTCTCTACATCTTATATAAGCACGCAAAGTGCATAATCCAAACTTATACAAAGATTCGTTAATCTCCCGGCCACAACCAACACTAAAGTCTTGCCATAAATCATTGTCAAGTGCATATCATGACTAATGTGACCAATTTCTTCTTCTACCATAACAATTGAAGGCTGCAACGAAGTAATTTTCACTTTCTAAGTATTCCCAAAACCTAGTTTGTTGCAGATATAGTCCAAAACGGCTTTATGTTTTTTGTTTTGGTTGCGTTCTCCAACCTACACCTCATATAACTCTCTCCCAGTTATCGACATTATTTCTCGCGGGGGCAGATCGGGGCAGAAGAATCCTAATGGAATATATGTAGGAATAAAAGGAGTTTACTAAAAATAAGGAATTATTTTAATGCGGCTTAATTCAAAACTTTGGCGAAGTTTTAATTTCACTGTTTCTTATTTTTTATATACAAATAAAGGAACGCGTATTCACAACGCTACATCTGCACACTAAACGTACAAAAAAACTTGTAGATAGTTGCAAATAAGAGTCCACACTTTTTCCTACCCTAACCTAGTATATATTTTTAAATTTCACTGACAGAACTCTTCTTATTAAATTTTAAACTGACTCTTAATTATATGTGTACTCACTTATAAAAAAATATCACAGTTAAAATGCACACTTTAATAGCTGATTACAGCGTGAAAAATAGGGTTAGAAAGGAACAAAAACCACCGTTGACCACAGTGATTATCTGCCATTCGAACTGCATACAAAAGTTTTGAAATTTTTACAACAACAAAATTGAATTATTCACGTCTAAATTGAGTAAAAGTGCCACTGTGCGGCGTCCCAAAAAAAAAATAAAATTTTTTTCGAGAAATGTTTCCGAAAGAGAAATCATATGGGTGGTCGTACGGTGGACTTTTTTTTTGGTCCATATACGGCGACACGGCCTAATGCACGTGTGTATAGAGTGCTCGTTGTGGAGCATTCGAGTACTCCGGAATTTACTACATCTATATATATAAAAATGGTGTAAAAAATGTTACTAACCTCATCAGATGAGAACGGCTGGACCGATTTCTGTAAAATTTTTTGTCAGTTGTTCGTATTCTCGAGGAGATGGTTCGTACGGAAGAAAATATTGGAAAATCCCTCCGGAAAAGTCCGAAAATTTGAAAAATCGGTATGTATGTGTGTATGTGTGCATCTGTGGATGTGTGTCCTTTATAAACTCCCAAAGTAACCGACCGTTCTTTATGAAATTTTCACAGTAGATTCATGTGGTGTTAGTGCACATAGTAGGGTATATAGAATTTCGAAAAAGTGGGAGCTTCCCGGAATACAGGCCTAAATGAGGACCCAGATCGATCCAGCAAGTCTTCGAGCAATATTGGTATCAAATGAAAGGTGTTGAACAGGCCTTCAACATAAAGGTATTTTCATTGCGATACCTAGGCCGGGTTCCCAGATATGGGTTAAAACGTGGGACCGAGCGACCCTGGAAAGTTTCTGAGCGATATTGGTATCAAATGAAAGCTGTTGAGGAGGACTTCAACAAAGAGCTTTTTAAATAGTGATGCCTAGGCCGGGTTCCAAGATTTGGGTCAAAGCGTGGACCCGGATAACCCCTGAATGTTTTCGAGCGATATTGGTAGCAAATGAAAAGCGTTGAGCAGGCTTCCACATACAGCTTTTTTCATTGTGATTTCTAAGGCTCTTTCCCATAGATGGCTAAAGTAGTGGGCCCGGATGGTGATGGACGGTCCCAGTAAGGTAAAGGTAGGTAGCTATAGGGATAGGGGTAGGGATAGGGATAGGGATAGGGATAGGGATAGGGATAGGGATAGGGATAGGGATAGGGATAGGGATAGGGATAGGGATAGGGATAGGGATAGGGATAGGGATAGGGATAGGGATAGAGATAGAGATAGATATAGATATAGAGATAGAGATAGAGATAGAGATAGAGATAGAGATAGAGATAGAGATAGAGATAGAGATAGAGATAGAGATAGAGATAGATATAGAGATAGAGATAGAGATAGAGATAGAGATAGAGATAGAGATAGAGATGGAGATGGAGATGGAGATGGAGATGGAGATGGAGATGGAGATGGAGATGGAGATAGAGATAGAGATAGAGATAGAGATAGAGATAGAGATAGAGATAGAGATAGAGATAGAGATAGAGATAGAGATAGAGATAGAGATAGAGATAGAGATAGAGATAGAGATAGAGATGGAGATGGAGATGGAGACGGAGATGGAGATGGAGATAGAGATAGAGATAGAGATAGAGATAGAGATAGAGATAGAGATAGAGATAGAGATGGAGATGGAGATGGAGATGGAGACGGAGATGGAGATAGAGATAGAGATAGAGATAGAGATAGAGATAGAGATAGAGATAGAGATAGAGATAGAGATAGAGATAGAGATAGAGATAGATATAGAGATAGAGATGGAGATGGAGATGGAGATGGAGATGGAGATGGAGATAGAGATAGAGATAGAGATAGAGATAGAGATAGAGATAGAGATAGAGATAGAGATAGAGATAGAGATAGAGATAGAGATAGAGATAGAGATAGAGATACAGATACAGATAGAGATAGAGATAGAGATAGAGATAGAGATAGAGATAGAGATAGAGATAGAGATAGAGATATAGATATAGATAGAGATAGAGATATAGATAGAGATAGAGATGGAGATGGAGATGGAGATAGAGATAGAGATAGAGATAGAGATAGAGATAGAGATGGAGATGGAGATGGAGATGGAGATGGAGATGGAGACGGAGATGGAGATGGAGATAGAGATAGAGATAGAGATAGAGATAGAGATAGAGATAGAGATAGAGATAGAGATAGAGATAGATATAGAGATAGAGATAGAGATAGAGATGGAGATGGAGATGGAGATGGAGATGGAGATGGAGATAGAGATAGAGATAGAGATAGAGATAGAGATAGAGATAGAGATAGAGATAGAGATAGAGATAGAGATAGAGATACAGATAGAGATAGAGATAGATATAGAGATAGAGATAGAGATAGAGATAGAGATAGAGATAGAGATAGAGATAGAGATAGAGATAGAGATAGAGATAGATATAGAGATAGAGATAGAGATAGATATAGAGATAGAGATAGAGATAGAGATAGAGATAGAGATAGAGATAGAGATAGAGATAGAGATAGAGATAGAGATAGAGATAGAGATAGAGATAGAGATAGAGATAGAGATAGAGATAGAGATAGAGATAAAGATAGAGATAGAGATAGGGATAAGGATAAGGATAGGGATAAAGGTTGAGATTGAGATTGAGATTAAGATTGAGATTGAGACTGAAATAGAGATAGGGATTGAGATAGAGATAGGTATCGGGGGAAGTAGGTTTGTCGCGGCGAATATAACTATAACTTTTATTCAGAGAATAGACATTTTTTATTATTCGCAGTCATTAAGATGGACTCTAAGATAATGGTTAGCAATACGGTAATCAAAGACTTCTTTAGGCTTCATAGGAATAAATTTTAGCAGAACAACGTCTGCCGGGTCAGCTAGTTTCATATAAAAAATATGGTCCATTTAACATGGCGATGTCCTAGGCACGGATCACAAACTCCGATTTCCGCATGATATCCCTGTTATCATTGGATTAATAAAACATGAATTAAAGATTAAAGAACTGCCAATTCAGTTTGAGCCTGAATAAAAGACTCCCATTGGACTCATATTTATGCAAAAGCAAAAATATGTTTTTTTTTTCATTTTCCTTCCCCTGACCCAGTTCTCTTCATCCTCTCTCCATTTACACCCGCCTGTTCTCCACTCCTCTCATTGTGAAACCTTCTTCGCCTTCACTGCTTCCTTTATAGTGTTGTCTATTTTGTATTCTCCTCCCGAATCTGACCTGATATCAACCTGATCACAAAAAGAAAAACAATACAAGATATATGTATCTATACTTTAGTACCTTATACCGTGTTAGCGATTGCTACAGTAAATTATTCCATCAGTGGAAACATAATCCCCATTAATTAACGAACTAACCTATAAACCGCAAATCCTAATTTTCATGACCTTCATTAAGCAGCAGCGTCTTAGCGTGTCTTATATATAAGTACATCAAGAGTAAAATAAAATAATTAAATGCATTAGAAGTAAAACGGTTACATGCTAATTTTACTTTTTATATGTTGGTCTCTTTTATTGTCTTACATTTAAACATAATTGCACTACGACAAATGCGAAAGATAAACAAAACAAAAGAGGAAATAAATCTCAAAACTCCTAGACCACACACGATGGCACACTTAAGCATGCATTAATTTCAAATAACTAAGGCTGGTAAAACGAAAAAAAAGCGGGAAAAGCTAAGTAAAGCAAATTTGTGCGCTTGCAGGTGCTTACATAGAAAAAAGAAAAGAAGAAAAGCGTAATAAATGAAGCTTGAAATAGAAAGCAAAATAAATAAAACGTTAAGCAGCCAAGAATTAGAGAACTGTGAAATGAGCGCAACCAACCTCAGTTTGGTAACAAATACTAATGCGCCCTTCAATATGTCAAAGATTGAACTGAGCAATGAATGACATTAATTAATGAATAAGAAAGTATAATGCATTTATGTGAAGAATAACGAAGTAAAAGAAAACCGAAAAAAGGAAAAAAAAAAAGAAAATGTGACAGTAAAAACCAGACAGTGGAAAATAAATACAAACATGCGTTTATTCATTTGTTATACTCAGCTGTACTAGTACACAGAGTATTATAGTTTTAATCACATAACGGTGGATTGTAACAGAATGAAATAATCGAGATAGATATAGACTTATATATATCAAAATGATCAGGGTGAAAAGAGAAATCGATTGAGCCATGTCCGTCCGTCCGTCCGTCCGTCCGTCCGTCCGTCCGTCCGTCCGTCTGTCCGTCCGTCCGTCCGTCCGTCCGTCTGTAAACACTCTAACTCGCGCAAAAATTGAGATATTTTGATGAAATTTGGAACGCAAGTTGGTATCGAGACTGGGACGGTTGGTATTGAAAATGGGCGAAATCGGACCATGACCACGCCCACTTTTCCTATATAGAAAAAATCGGAAATTTGGTATCTCAGCCACTAATATAGCTAGAGTTTTAAAATTTTACCCACGTATTGAGCTCGGGCCCTTATGAAGAAATTTGATGAAGTTTTGGAAAATGGGCGGTGCCACGCCCACTTATTAAGGGTCAAACATTGAAAGTTTTATATGTCATAACTCAGAAACCGTTGAAGATATATCGATGAAATTTGGTACGCGTAATTTGCTTACATAGACAAATGTTTTGACGAAAAATTATCAAAATCGGTTTACGGCCACGCCCACTTTTATATATGTGTATTATAAAGTGACCTAATAAAACCATTTTAAGCGATATCTCTGTCAAATATAAAGATCTATCATTGAAATTTTGTCGCATGAGTCCAACTATGGACATAAAACAAAAAACACAAAAATTTTGGAATATGGGCGGTGCCACGCCCACTTATTAAGGGGCAGACATTGAAAGTTTTATGAGTCATAACTCAGAAACCGTTGAAGATATATCGATGAAATTCGGTACGCGTAATATAATTACTTAGTCAAATGTTTTGGCGAAAAATTATCAAAATCGGTTGACGGCCACGCCCACTTTTATATATAGGAAATATAAGGGGGCCTAATAAAAACATTTTAAGCGATATCTCTGTCAAATATAAAGATCAATCACTGAGATTTTGTGGCAGGAGTCCAACTATGGACATAAAACAAAAACTACAAAAATTTTGGAAAATGGGCGGTGCCACGCCCACTTATTAAGGAGCGAATATTGAAAGTTTAATAAGCCATAACTCAGAAACCGTTAAAGATATATCGATGAAATCTGGTACGCGTGATATATTTACTTAGCCAAATGTGTGGACGAAAAATTACCAAAATCGGTTGACGACCGCGCCCACTTTTATATATGTGTATTATAAAGTGACCTAATAAAACCATTTTAAGCGATATCTATGTGAAATATAAAGATAATTCATTGAAATTTTGTGACATGAGTTTTACAATAGACCGGAAACAAAAAATAAAAAAGTTTGGAAAATGGGCGTGGCACCGCCTCTTTTTAGACAAAGGGATATATGAGATTTCTTAGCCTTTAACTCGACAAATAATTGAGATATTATGACGA
This sequence comes from Urophora cardui, assembly GCA_960531455.1. Taxonomy (NCBI): domain Eukaryota; kingdom Metazoa; phylum Arthropoda; class Insecta; order Diptera; family Tephritidae; genus Urophora; species Urophora cardui. The sequence goes on from OY482673.1 coordinate 128,849,542, forward strand.
AACTTGGTTTATACACTTTTATAACATGTGTTAATAGACACGCAAAAATGTATTGAAATCGGTTTATGACCACGCCTACTTTTTAACAAAGATATTTCTGGAACACCCTTTTGGAATTTGTAACGTGAAGTCTTTGTAACTAAAAGTCATAGAGGGATGAAATTTTGCACTAACAATAATATTTGTATGCTTATTTGGATGATTGATATAAATTTTGAAAATGGGCGTGGCTGCGCCCTGTTTATGCAGCACTCGTTTCATATAAAATACACCCTATATCGAACAAACGCAAACAAACAATGAAAGCATACAGCTGAGTATCTAATGTTCGATTGCACTCGAACTTAGGCTTCCTTACTTGTTCTTTGACTAATTTTGTTCTGTCACAAAATTGAGAGCAGAAAGAAAAATGAACTCTTATCTTTATTGCATGGTATAAAAAATACAGGTATGTGCATTGTCATTTTGACGCTGTCTTTTTGATTAAAAAGCAGATTTTTGAAGTTTGATTTTATGTCAGTTTTGGAGTATAGCGATGCCAGACTTTTATTTTTTGAATGCGTAGATTTTTGTTTGAAAGTTTGGGTATTTCAGGAATCAAAGGACAGAAATAGAAAGGGCACTAGTGAGCAGATTTATGGAACTTACGGTAGCTCCTCTTCGCTCACTCCACAAATCTTCATCCACTCTCCGCGAATAAAGGGTATAGTCGGAAATTGGAAAAATTTTATATCACCGTCTTTGCAGCCATATTTGGTATTATTGCACCGCGGAAATAAGCAACTCATGTTGTTAAAATCTAGGGTACATATTTTTTTGTAATTGGATTGGACATATGTACATACATACATATATAGACTGAAATGCTCACTTAGTATGGTGGTGTACATACATATCGTCGTTTAAAATGTAAAACCGCGTGACATTTTTGCCAAAAATGAGATTTCATCAAAAATACATTCCTGGCGTCCGTCCCCATCCATTCATGCAACAATTTTGAGATTCACACAACGCAATTCCAAATAATGACACAGTTTCAAAACCGCTTTTTTTAAGGAAATTTTTCGAACCAATACCGCGAATAATAGGTGTTATTGCTTTATAACTGTACTGTAATGTACTAAAGTTGATTATACTTTCATAAACACGAAATGGATTATAACTTTGCTTTATTGAAGAAAAGTTTTTACGTACGCCTGCAAAACCGCCTATACGTCACTATTGAACAAAATAAAAGACGCAAAACCGCTTTTTTTTTCAAAAAAAAAAAAAAATAATAGTAATAATAATAATAATAATAATAATAATAATAATAATAATAATAATAATAATAATAATAATAATAATAATAATAATAATAATAATGGTACTCAGAAGAATCATCAATAATCATTCAGCAGTGAAAGAAATTTACTGCAGGATGTGTAATTTTTTCAAATTGAAAAAATTTCTTTCAATTCAAATTGAAAAAATTCGTTACAATGAATACCATAGTTACATTTTATTTTTAAAACAAAGCAGTGAAAAATACCATTAATGGAGGATTTTTATCATTGAGTAGGGCAGCACGAAATGTCATAATCTGCTTAATTGTCAGGTGGTTAATATGGCGACGAAAACTTGACGTTTGTTTTACCTGGTATACTTATACCATGTCTTTATTGAGTGAAATGGCATGAACTGAACTAAAAGAGTTCCAAGGCAAATTCATTCATATGATAATGGTAAGTGAACAGCTGACTTCTTCTTCTTCTCGTTTTTAACTCGCCGTGTACAGAGGAATGTCATACAAAGAAATATTTTACTTTGACAATGCACAAAAACTTAAAGCGAATCGAGGCGAATATTGTCGAATTAGCCCTGCCATTACCATAATGAATTTGTCTTGAAGAGTTCTAAAGCAGTTCTGAAAGTGGCCAGTTCACTGAAGCTGTCAGAATCAATTATGTACTAAAAATAGAAAAATCCAACTACCACTAAAAATAGAAAAAATTAACGAACAACTCCATTACTGCATTACCACACATCACCAATAACAAGCATCATATAACTGAATGGCGAAGAGTTTGAAAAATTAAACCCAAACAATAACTTAAATAAACTGTCCTTAATTAAAAACCAAAGAACTTTCCACATTCTCTTCAGCTATCTTTATATAGCTCAGCTAAACGGGATTAAAAGTGCAGAGGAGTCCACTTACATATATATATGTGCAAGCGGAAATTGTAACTGCAGATAGAGACCATTGGGCCAGGAGTACTCCGGTACCGAACAATGCTATCCAGCTCTACACTGATGTATCTAAGCTTAGTGGAAGGAGAATTGTATTCAGCCTACGGGGTGCTAAAGATCTCATTTCGCTTACCTGGTAACTTCAATGCCTTCCAGGCGGAGGTAACGGCGATAAGTGAGGCGCTTGAGTCGCTGAAAGCAGGCAGAAATGAATGTAAACATGTTTACATCTTCTCGGATAGCCAGACTGCAATGAAAGCGATTGCGAATGTCACATGTAAGTACATAACCGTTGGAAAACTGCCGAAGATCTCTAATGAAGTTGGCTAAGCAGTTTGCCATTCACCTATCATGGGTGTCTGGATACTGTAACATAGCGGGAAATGAGATGGCAGACGAGCAGGTGGCATTTTTGAAGTACTTGCAATCATACTAGGCTTTTTTGGCCTAGCTGTAACGCCAGACGGATCAAGCGGTCTACAAGCTGTGATATTAACAGGCCATATAATCTGCGGAAAGCATGCAGAAAGAATTAATATGCTACATATTAAGATTACTTTAGGGCCTGTGAGGATGAAGTGGAGCCCGAAAGAGTAAAACACCTGCTGTGCGATTGCGACTGAAGCCATAAGAAGCCTACTAATTTAGGGATCTAGGAGATCTATTGATATTGGAATTCAAGAAAATTCTAGATTTGTGAAGTCTATACGATGGTTAGAGTAGGGGGTCTTCGGATACACGTGGTATCACAATGGTACCTACGGGGACTAATTCTGCTATGTAGGCACTACCAGCCACTATAACCCAATCTAACCTAAAAAAGATTAAAGCCTTTTATGGGTAGCTTGAAGAGGACAGTACTTGCTTAAATGCGAAAAATGTTTTATTGACGCGTCTAGATATATATTTTTTTTACGAGGAAGCATCGAAAGCCTTTACCCCGTCAATGTGGGACTCTAACCAGCACTAAACCTCCTACTGTCATCGTACCGAACCTCCCGGTACTACCGTCAGGCTACCATCGGGAGGTGGGTTGAGCACAAGGCTCGAAGTGTCCGTAATGGTCGCGTTATTTCCCTCAGTCTGCCTTGGGAGGCTTCACCCGTTCCCCTAGAAGCGATCAGTGTTAGGTGGTCTGCGGAGGCCAAAGCTCCACACCACGCGCTATGACGGATACAGGAGGCCTAGCTCCTATACGTATCCGTAACGGATGCAAGAGGTCTCCTCTAGATATATATGTACATATGTACATATGTATGTACAATAGAAAATCTCTCAACACAGCTAAACTACATATTCCTTCGGCTATAGTGATCAACAAAAGATCATATAAGCTCAAGGGCAACACAGCCAAATTTGCAATAGACCCCAAAGCAAGCAGGCAATTAGCTACTTGAAAGATGTATCAGTTCACTTGATGGAACGGCCAACTTCGAAAAGGTAAAATGAAGAAATAAATTGGTCTTTTTTGTGTTTATGTGCCAACAGGCATAAAAACTAGAATAAAACAAAAGAAACAACGCAAAAAATTGAACAAAAAAAAAAGAACGTCCCGCTGTAGATTGCAGAGTATCTAGTTTGTGAAAATTGATGATTTGTTCAGATTGCCAAAATGAAATGAGCCAAAGAAAGAAAATTAGCAAATGAATGAATGAAAAATTATGCCAAAGCAACAAAAACAACTAGTATGTTGACAACAAATTAGCAATGAAAAAGCTCGCTTGTTTGAACGACTGCCAGCCAGGCCAGGGTGTCGCAAGTAGCGGCACGCTTCAGATCCGTTAAAGCAACGAAGCAGAAGTAGAAGTGGACAAATGGGCAATTGGAAAGCAGAAAATGAAAAAGGATAAAAGCGTAAAAGTATAAAAGTATAAATAGAAGAATGATGTAGGGAAGAGTTAAGAGCTAAATGGACAGGATGTAGAATAAAAAGAAAATGAAGAAGAAGGGAGGAAAGAAGAACATAAAAAGAAGAAGAAGATGAAAAAAAAGAATAATAATAATAATAATAATAATAATAATAATAATAATAATAATAATAATAATAATAATAATAATAATAATAATAATAATAATAATAATAATAAGAAGAAGAAGAAGAAGAAGAAGAAGAAGAGGAATAAGAAGAAAAAGAAAAAGAAGAAGAGCCTAACCCCCAGTGGGTTAGGTGTCTTAGAATATACCCGCGGTAAGAAATGCCTGTCTTAAGAGGCGACTAAAATCCACCGGCATAGAAGGTTGATAGTGGCCAGAAAAATCGTTCGCACGACAATAGGGCTGTTGTCAGAAGTGACTAGTACCCGAGCGTACCGGATTTATTCAGCAAAAAACTGTTACTTCCCCTACACTCCCAAAACCTTCAGGGAGTGTCTTGGTGGCGACAACAACAAGAGTATGTAACAATAAGAATAATAAATTAGCAAAAAAGAAAAGTTTGACAAAACATAAATTAAGAAACGAAGATGTGAATAAGAGAGTGATGTATGAATGTAAGAAAATTATTAAGAATGACAAAAGGAAAAAGAAATATTAGATTACGATTGCAGAGAGAAGAATAAGAAGAACTTACTATAATATTATCGATGAAAATGGAAATGATGATGAAGATCAGAAGTAAGTAACGCTGTTGTAACTTATAGTCCGGGAGCCAGCTGGCATTTTTGACGACCAATATTAAGAGCACTAAGATTTTGTAGAATAGTTCTTTGAATACTCCTGGTAAAGGAAGTGAACGTCAGCTGGCACATTTGCGGTGGGTGTGGCCGCGGCAGCCACCCAAAACCGCAAAATTTCGAGAAAAAAAAACTCATATTAAGAGCACTGAGACTTTGTGTGTACTTTGTTTTTGATGCAAGGAAACAGAAAAAACTAATCAGCTGACTTTGGGGTGGGGGGAAGTACGTCAGCTGCGCCCCCAACATGTCAAAAATAGGCGAATTCTGAAGTCATATTAAGAGAGCTGAAATTTGAGGAGGTGATAGTAGACGGTACCAGTTTAACAAAAAAAAAAACCTCAGCTGCAGTTTCCGTGGTGGAAAAGTGCTCAGTGCTTTCACTGCATCTGCTGAGCACTTTTCCGCTGCGAAAACTTCAGCTGGCAATTTTTTTCGTTTAAATCTTACTGATAACTGTTAGTTTACGAAGTTTTAGCTTTCTTAATATCGAATAACTATGTATTTTTATTAATCAAATAGTGCGTACCTATATGCGCGCGCGCTACGCCTATATCACGGAAGCGGCTACTTCGCTCTCGCGCTTAATTGTGTTATAGACCACTAAATTATTATTTAATTCAATATTTAAGCATTTATGTAAAAAAATACAATAATGTTATTCCAAATATTCCTTATAATCGCCCTCAAATTCTGGCTCGCTTTCGTGGTCGCTGGAGTCCATGTCGATTGTCGGTTTCCGAGCCATGCGTTCGTCCTCATCTGTAGGAAAACATAATAAATAATATATTATAATATATAATTATGCATAAAAGTAGCATAACATAATAATAAAACGATGCAACTATTGTGACCTGGTGTAATACTTTTTCTTCCTTGATTGTAACATCGCCGGCAGAAGGGGGTAGCTGTTCGCCACCGAACCATTTAAATACATAATCAGCAAGAATAAAATAATACTTTTCTAAAGCGAAATTTTACGCTGAATATTATCTCCATTTTTTGTGGCAGACCCAAATTCTGAGATATCAGTTAAAATGTAGAAAAAACCACATAAGTATGCTATACTTTGCTCACATAAGCCTCATCAAAAAAATTTATTAGATGTGAGTAATTACTTTTGAATACTCTTTTGTGATTTTCTGGATTTGTTACACGTATGATTGTCCAAAAATAATCTCCCATCATATCCTCACCCAGAAAAAAAATCGTGTGAAATCAATCAAAAATCAACAAATTTTGTGGTTAATTTTTTTCAACACGATGCTCAATGTATGCCATCCTGTAAACGTGTAAATTTAACACTACTGTCAAGTGTTAGTTTAACACGATTATAACTGTAGAATTAACACTAAAATCTTTAAAAAATTTACATGATCTAATGTTGATTTAACATGATTTTTTAGTTAAATTAACACGAGATGGCCGTGTTAAATTAACAATAACATCTTTTTGACTTTATCTTAAATTTATTGTTAAATTAACCAGATGTTGATTGATTTTATAAATTAAAAAGTATATTTTTATTAAATTAAATAATATTTATGTATATGTATAACATTCGCTAAGCTAGTTATAAATGTACACTTATTGTTAAGGAAGCGGCATCTCAAGATGCTCTTAGACTGCGAGAGTTGGGAATCCGAAGTTTTCGCTATACAGAAAGCCTGCAAGGCTCTACTGGAAACGGAAAGTGCCGGTGTCGGAAAAAGGATAGCATTTTACTGCGATAGTAAGGCGGCTCTGAGGGCCGCTTCTCCTTGTTAGTAATGGGTAAAAATTAGAGGCTTGTGGCAAACATTGAATGATCATTGTTTAAAATACCCTATTAGGAGGAAAAAGAAAATATTTTAGGTCAAACACTTTTAGAAAACAAAAATGCAATCCTCTTTTAACTCACATGTAAACCGAAAATATTAGCTCATTAATTCAAAACCGCAAAACTTTATTTTTATTTAAAAAAAATTAAATAAATAAATAATATTCCTCTTGCACGAACAGAAGAACTTCAAAGCTTGGAAAACAAAATTGTCTTTGTTTCAAAATTGTTTTGACATTCTTTTTTTAACACTTTTTGGAGATTGTATTTATACTATCGTCATGTTAAATAAAACAGATTCCGAATGACATTTAGGAATAAAATTTTATATTTGAATCATCTTGTATATTTTAAAATTGCTTCATCAACAATAAAATTTGGTTGAATTTACCAAAATTTCTGATGACGTTTATAAATTAAAAGTCATGTTTCACACATCGTGTAATTTGAAAAAAATTGTTGCTGTTCTACGTGTAAAGATCGGTCGTGTTAATTTTACACGAATCGTGTTGATGTTTCTTTTTCTGAGTGCTCCTACCAAGATCTTTGATATCGCCTTTCAAAAACTATTAAGTCCTGATGAAATTTCTCACCATATTCATCACTTTCAGCACCTAAATTTGTAGGGAAATTATCAAGATGTGAATGCAAGCAATTAATTTTAGGCGGCATATTAAATTTGTTTGCTCCATAATTTTGCAATAAAGTAACTTTTTGTTACCTAGATGTCCACAAGCAGTTTGTTTAAAACTAATTTTTTCTCACCTATACAGCTTTTATGATTTTAGGACAATCGAATCTGAAATTTCTTTAAAAAAATTCGATTTTTTTGCTATTGTAACCAAACTACTGACCAATTTTGAGTATGAAGGCAAAAAATATTTGTTGGAACTGCCTTTACCAGCTCCCTTGGATGTGAATGGCTAATACTTTTTTTTTTGATGAGGCTTATGTGAGCAAAGTCTTGCATACTTATATGGCTTTTTCTACATTTTAACTGATATCTCAGAATCTGGGTCTGCCACAAAAAATGGAGATAATATTCAGCGTAAAACTTCGCTTTAGAAAAGTATTATTTTATTCTTGCTGATTATGTATTTAAATGGTTCGGTGGCGAACAGCTACCCCCTTCTGCCGGCGATGTTACAATCAAGGAAGAAAAAGTATTACACCAGGTCACAATAGTTGCATCGTTTTATTATTATGTTATGCTATTTTTATGCATAATTATATATTATAATATATTATTTATTATGTTTTCCTACAGATGAGGACGAACGCATGGCTCGGATTCCGACGATCGACATGGACTCCAGCGACCACGAAAGCGAGCCAGGATTTGAGGGCGATTATAAGGAATATTTGGAATAACATTATTGTATTTTTTTACATAAATGCTTAAATATTGAATTAAATAATAATTTAGTGGTCTATAACACAATTAAGCGCGAGAGCGAAGTAGCCGCTTCCGTGATATAGGCGTAGCGCGCGCGCATATAGGTACGCACTATTTGATTAATAAAAATACATAGTTATTCGATATTAAGAAAGCTAAAACTTCGTAAACTAACAGTTATCAGCAAGATTTAAACGAAAAAAATTGCCAGCTGAAGTTTTCGCAGCGGAAAAGTGCTCAGCAGATGCAGTGAAAGCATGCATCGCGCCCGCGCCCATAACGATGCGCCGTATCTTTAGGTCGCCAGCTGAGCACTTTTCCACCATGGAAACTGCAGCTGACGTTTTTTTTTGTTAAACTGGTACCGTCTACTATCACCTCCTCAAATTTCAGCTCTCTTAATATGACTTCAGAATTCGCCTAGTTTTGACATGTTGGGGGGCGCAGCTGACGTACTTCCCCCCACCCTAAAGTCAGCTGATTAGTTTTTTCTGTTTCCTTGCATCAAAAACAAAGTACACACAAAGTCTCAGTGCTCTTAATATGATTTTTTTTTTCTCGAAATTTTGCGGTTTTGGGTGGCTGCCGCGGCCACACCCACCGCTACCATGGCAGCTGACGTTCACCTCGTTTATTAGCAACACGAGGGCGACATTACCTGAAAATCTTAGCTCTCTTAAAATGTGTCACTCAAAATGCCAGCTGGCTCCCGGACTATTAGCAACTGTAAACATATGGATTCGAATATATGCACACATAATTAATTTAATTAGGTTTTGCTAAACGCAAAAGAAGTACACAGATGTAATCACCGTAACGCAGACTACCTCTAGGTGCATTAACTTTTATTTTTTCGATTTTTATAAAAAAATTGATTTTTAATCGTTATTTTCTTTTTTTATTTTTCCCTCAGCAAATAAAAGTTATTTTTTGATTTTTATATTTCGCTCAGAAAATAAAAGTTATTTTTTGAGTTTTATTTTTCCCTCAGAAAATAAAAGTTTTTTTCTGAGTTTTATTTTTCGATCAGAAAATAAAAGTTATTTTTTGAGTTTTATTTTTCCCTCAGAAAATAAAAGTTATTTTTTGAGTTTTCTTTTTCGATCAGAAAATAAAAGTTATTTTTTGAGTTTTATTTTTTTGCTCAGATAATAAAAGTTTATTTATAAATTTTACGTATTTATGTGACGCGAGCACAAATATACTATTAAAAATGTAATTTTATGTATGTATGTGATTAGGTACATAAATATGTATCACTTAGAAACTCTGTAAAAGGACAGAAATAAAGCTGTTGTATGTGAAGCATTTACTTAAATCTAATAACTTTAAACGAGCAATTCTTGTATATATATATGTATATATATAATCATGATAATCATGATGTACACCGATATTTGAACCGGATGGCCATAGAAAGTTTTTGATAAGGAACGTGAGACGGGGAGAGAGAGAGAGTAGTATAAGAGGAGGAAGAGATAGAGGGAACGGGAAATGCTGAGTGGTGGGGAGACCCATAGGGAAGGGAGTGGCATAGTGTGATTTGTCGCAGCGAAGTGGGACGGGTATTTGCTAGTATGTATATAGAGATAAAAATATGGAGATAGCTATTTTGACGTACATAGGTACAAAACTATTTTTTTTTGAATATTTGATAGCCTACATCTCAGGTGCACAGCCGATGGCTCTCGTGGCTGAGCGTGGTTCCCAACAACAAGCAAATCCATTTCGGTAGCATAACGCGCATTTCTTTTTTCACAAAAATCGTTTACTTACTAAACCCGGAAACTTCAATATCAATTAGGCTTCCGGACACGGTAAGCGACTTTTGCCATACAGGAGGCATGAAAGGCTCTACTTGCAACGGAAAGTGTAGATGTCGAAAACAGGATAGGAATTTTCTCGGTTAGCCGGGCGGCCGCGATATCCAGAGAAACGAAATGGTCGATGAGCTGGCCAAGCAGGGCTCCGCGCTTGATGTCGCAGAGGTGGTGCAGGTTCTTGCGCCACTGTGTTGCATCATGGGACGAATATCTCGGCACTGGCTCGATGCAGCTAAAACCAGATGAGGGCAGTTGCAGACCTGCAGTGTATGCAGAAGCTTGTGGGCTTTATACAATTAGACGCGATCGTCAGGCATTCTAAAGATGAAGCTCCTTGGCAAACCTTTCTTCGACAGCCGCTCGGAACTCAAAGAGGTCAGTGCCGAGTGGCTGCTTAAATACTTAAATTCAACAGGATGGATATAGGGTGTGCGAGCTGCCCTGGTACCGAACTGTTCATTATTTTCTAGTTTTACTTTACACTGGTTTAGTCACGTGTTGTGGTAACAAAACGGCGCATCGGCGCTAATTGGAGACAGTGGGACTCGACACTCAAACCAACCAGCCAACCAACCATACCTAAGTACTTACCACCTTCGACAGTAGCATTCACATATACTTATCAAAATAGTCATTCATTACCTTCGAATATTAGCGCAATAAGAGTAGAAACAAGTAAGGAAGCCTAAGTTCGAGTGGAATCGAACATTAGATACTCAGCTGTATGCTTTCATTGTTTGTTTGCGTTTGATGGAAACACGGTTTACTTTATATAAAGTACCGCATAAAGTGGGCTTAGCCATGCCCATTTTCAAAATTTTTATCAGTCATCCAACTAAGCATATGAATATTATTCTTTGTGCAAAATTTCATTCCTTTTTGACTTCTAGTTACAAAGATGAAACGGTACAAATTCCCAAAGGGTGTTCCAGAAATATCTTTGTTAAAAAGTAGGCGTGGTCATAAACCGATTTCAATAAATGTTTGCGTGTCTATTAACACAAGTTATAAAAGTATATAAACCAAGTTTCGTCATAATATCTCAATTATTTGTCGAGTTAAAGGCTAAGAAATCTTGTATATCCCTTTGTCCAAAAGGAGGCGGTGCCACGCCCATTTTCCAAAATTTGTCTATTTTATGTTTCCGGTCTATTGTGGAACTCATGCCACAAAATTTCTATGAATTATCTCTATATTTGACAAAGATATCGCTTAAAATGTTTTTATTGGGCCACTTTATAACACCCATATATAAAAGAGGGCGTGGCCGTCAAACCGATTTCTCTAAAATTTTGAACATGTATTACCAAAAGTAATAAAAGTGTACACACCAAGTTTCGTCATTATATATCAATTATTTGTCGAGTTATAGGCTAAGGAATCTCGTATATTCCTGCTTCTAAAAAGAGGCGGTGCCACGCCCATTTTCCAAAATTTTTACGGTTTTTATTTTATGTTCGTAGTAAGACTCCTGCCATAAAATTTTAATGATATATCTTTATATTTGACATAGATATCGCTTAAAATGTTTTTATTAGGCCACTTTATAACACCCATATATAAAAGAGGGCGTGGCCGTCAACCGATTTTGGAAATTTTTCGTCCAAACATTTGCCTAATTAAGTATATCACGCGTACCAAATTTCATCGATATACCTTCAACGGTTTCTGAGTTATGACTCATAAAACATGCAATGTTTGCCCCTTAATAAGTGGGCGTGGCACCGCCCGTTTTCCAAAAGTTTTGTGTTTTTTGTTTTATGTCCATAGTTGGACTCATGCGACAAAATTTCAATGATAGATCTTTATATTTGACAGAGATATGGCTTAAAATGTTTTTATTAGGCCACTTTATAATACACATATATAAAAGTGGGCGTGGCCGTCAACCGATTTTAACTATTTTCCGTCCAAACGTATGCCTAAGTAAGTAAATCACGCGTACCAAATTTTGTCGATATATCTTCAATGGTTTCTGAGTTATGACATATAAAACTTTCAAGGTTTGGGCCTTAATAAGTGGGCGTGGCACCGCCCATTTTCCAAAATTTCATCAAATTTCTTCCTAGGGGCCTGAGCTCAACACATGGGTAAAATTTCATCGCTCCAGATATATTAGTGACTGAGATACCAAATTTCCGATTTTTTCTATATAGGAAAAGTGGGCGTGGTCATGGCCCGATTTCGCCCATTTTCAATACCAACCGTCCCAGTTTCGATACCAACTTGCATTTCAAATTTCATCAAAATATCTCAATTTTTGCGCGAGTTAGAGTGTTTACAGACGGACGGACAGACGGACGGACGGACGGACGGACGGACATGGCTTAATCGATTTCTCTTTTCACCCTGATCATTTTGATATATATAAGTCTATAGCTATCTCGATTATTTCATTCTGTTACAATCCACCGTTATGTGATTAAAACTATAATACTCTGTGTACTAGTACAGCTGAGTATAAAAAAATGCTAAAAATATCTAATCAGTTGCTGATAAATCAAATCACTGCTTCTGTTGAATTGATGAAAAGATTAAGTTCAACATACAAAACAATAAATTATTTTGTATAAAAATATTTTATTGCGTATATAATAGTTTTAAGGCAGCTATCGTAATTTTGACGCGAATTTTATTGCTTTAAAAATATAAGGCAGAGAATCGGCTTGGGTCTCGCGCGGGCATGCCTACGGCAAACAATGAAGCGTGATCACCTGATAAAGAGGTAAAGTTGCAAATATTGTGCGGAACTGAAGGATATTAACCACGCGGTGAGTTAGATATTACATATTTGAGGTATAATTTTGATGATGATTTTGATGGGTGATTTTCTCAGGCGTAGTATGTACATACCAGTAAACCCTGCCACGCGATGCTGTGGCTTTCGATTACATTGTGAGACAATTTGAGGGTGGAAGACCACATATTGCCACATTTGACAATTTTTTTGATTGTCATTTTAAATTTGACTTCCCTTTAAAATTGGCAGAATTTGAATGGGATATAAGCCCATAGAATCTCATTAATAAAATACAAAATGAATCTTAGACCTAGATAGTTACTGGCAGTGGCGGACCTAGCATAAATTGCCTGGGCAAGCCTATGTGTGAAGCATAACCATTAGCCATTTATGTAATTTCCTTTGCTGTATTATTTAAAAGTCTGATTGCGATCCGTCATTGACTTTGATTTAGAGTTCTTGATTTCTTTTTAACATTTTCGAGTGGCCCGAATAAATGCTTTTCAATGCACGAACGCTCGTTTGTTTGTTTATTACGCGTATGTTTGTACGGGCATTTGAACAATTCGGGTATCTGCAGATGGTTTTTTCTCGTTTATTTTTTTTTCTTTTTGTTTTTTTCATATGTATTTTTTATTTTTGTTTTCCTGATACACATTTTTTTTTTTTGTACTCAGAGAATATGAATCAAAAATAAAACTTCTATTTTTATAATGCACGTTTTAAACCAAGTCATTTTTATTTTATCAATGAAAATTTTTAAATTAAAAATTAATTTTTTTAAATTAAAATGTATTTAGGATTTAAAAAGAAACATGTTGAAATTAAAAATTAAAATTAATGGAATAAAAACGAAAGTTTTTCCTTCAAAATCTCATAGTGCTTAAAATAAAAATAAACATTTTTAAATTAAAATTGTTTTTTCTTGATTTTGCAATTTTACTCTGAACATTTTTAAAATAAACAAGTAAGGAAGCCTAAGTTCGAGTGGAATCGAACATTAGATACTGTATGCTTTCATTGTTTGTTTGCGTTTGATGGAAACACGGTGTATTTTATATAAAGCGAGTGCTGCATAAAGTGGGCGTAGCCACGCCCATTTTCAACATTTTTATCAGTCGATCAACTAAGCATATGAATATTATTCTTTGTGCAAAATTTCATTCCTTTTTGACTTCTAGTTACAAAGACTTCACGTTACAAATTCCAAAAGGGTGTTCCAGAAATATCTTTGTTAAAAAGTAGGCGTGGTCATAAACCGATTTCAATAAATTTTTGCGTGTATATTACCACAAGTTATAAAACGTATAAACAAAGTTTCGTCATAATGTCTCAATTATTTGTGTAGTTATAGGCTAAGAAATCTCATATATTCCTTTGTCTAAAAAGAGGCGGTGCCACGCCCATTTATCAAAATTTTTCTATTTTTTGTTTCTGGTCTATTGTGGAACTCATTCCACAAAATTTTAATGATATATCTTTATATTCGACAGAGATATCGCTTAAAATGTTTTTATTAGGTCACTTTATAATACACATATATAAAAGTGGGCGTGGCCGTCAACCGATTTTGACAATTTTACGTCAAAACATTTGCCTAAGTAAGGAAATCACGCGTGCCAAATTTCATCGATATATCTTCAACGGTTTCTGAGTTATGACTCATAAAACTTTCAATGTTTGCCCCTTAATAAGTGGGCGTGGCTCCGCCCATTTTCCAAAATTTTTGTGGTTTTCGTTTTATGTTCATAGTTGGACTCATGCCACAAAATTTCAGTGATAGATCTTTATATTTGACAGAGATATCGCTTAAAATGTTTTTATTGGGTCACTTTATAATACACATATATAAAAGTGGGCGTGGCCGTCAACCGATTTTGACAATTTTCCGTCAAAACATTTGCCTAAGTAAGTAAATCACGCGCACCAAATTTCATCGATATATCTTCAACAGTTTCTGAGTTATGACTCATAAAACTTTCAATGTTTGACCCTTAATAAGTGGGCGTGGCAACGCCCATTTTCCCGAATTTCATAAAATTTCTTCATAGGGGCCTGAGCTCAACATGTGAGTAAAATTTTATCGCTCCAGCTATATTAGGGACTGAGATACCAAATTTCCGATTTTTTCTATATAGGAAAAGTGGGCGTGGTCATGGTCCGATTTCGCCCATTTTCAATACCAACCGTCCCAGTCTCGATACCAACTTGCATTCCAAATTTCATCAAAATATCTCAATTTTTGCGCGAGTTAGAGTGTTTACAGACGGACGGACGGACGGACGGACGGACGGACATGGCTCAATCGATTTCTCTTTTCACCCTGATCATTTTGATATATATAAGTCTATATCTATCTCGATTATTTCATTCTGTTACAATCCACCGTTATGTGATTAAAACTATAATACTCTGTGTACTAGTACAGCTGAGTATAAAAAGTCAATAGTCGCCAAAAATCACAATCAATGCTTTTATAATCTGGTATTTGATATTTATGTTTGCATGCACATGCAGATGTAAGAAATTATGCGCATAAGTATGTACCTGCATGCAAACGAAAATCAAATCAAATATGCATATGGCTGTGAATACTGAACTTTTGAATGCCGAAGCCAAAGCTTCATATTGGCATACAAATTTGATGTGAAAAATAAAAAAAGTGCTTTGCTAGTTTTTTTTAAATTTAAGTCTGAAAATAAGCAATTGGTTTCTCCTTAGCGAAAGCGAGAAAACAAGCTACATATGTTATTCTGTTCTGAAAGCCACGTAAAAGCTAATGTGTGGAAACGTTGAAGCATGCTCACTGTGCTGTGATTGGCTGTACAAACAAAATACACATTGTGAGGTGGATTGGTGGTGTATTTGCGCTATTTTCTTAGCAGGCTTTTAGGGGCATGTTACAGTGGGGGCTATATTATTGAGAACTTAAATAGTAAACACATTTAAAACGTAAAATAACCAGATTTTAAAGAATTTCGCATGAAATGAACGAAAATGTGTACGCAAGCCGGGCTTCTCGGCTTGTATGAAGCGACCGCCTCTGGTTACTGGTTATTTTTATATTCTGTGGACCTAGATTTTTATACAAAGTTTTTGTGCGAGGAGCCCCATAGTGAAGTTTTATGCCGAATAATTATCTAGACTATAGTAACCTTAAAGCGAGCTCCAAAAGGACATTTGTCGCAGTCATGACATGACATCTCAAATTTAAAAATCAACCAAACTATAGCGTAGAGCTGAATTTTTGAACGGGTGGCAACCCTTTTGTAAAAATTTTAATAAATTACTCATTTTAAGCTCAAGCCCTTTCATATGGTACCTGAAATTTAAAAATCAATCAAACTATACAGGAGAATTAAATTTTTAAACAGATGGCAACCCTTTTCAGAAATATTAAACCTTCCTGCACATCTACAGTAGGGCGGAGTGAATTGGGGCTTTTTTTTTTTTAAATCATTATTGCTTGGCCCTCAGAAAGTTGCCTTTCTAGTACAAAAGTAAGACTGCAAATAATTATTGGCCTAGTCCTTTATTTGGAGGTGCACCAATTCCATTAAAGAATGGACAAAATGCTCCAGATGCATAAAATTCATTAGTTAGATAACATTAATTTGCTAATTTCTCATAAAAGTATACGTAATTCTTCGATGGAAAATGTTTAAATCAGTGTCTCCAAGCTTACACAAAAATTCTGAAAATTCGAGGAAATTTCAAAAATTTTCAAAAAGTTTTCTCGAATTTTCTGAATTTTTGTGCAAGCTTGGAGACACTGATTTAAACATTTTCCAGAAAGGCAACTTTCTGAGGGCCAATCAATAATGATTTCAAAAAAAGCCCCAATTCACTCCGCCCTAATCTACAGGTCAAGCCCTTTCATGTGACACCCCATTTTCTAAAATCGGTATAAAGGTGTAAAGGGCAGTCGGTGCTCCCTTAGGACTCACTAAGCCCTCCCAATGGAAATATATGCAAAAAGGGTACCTTTAGGACTCACTAAATGAGTGTTTTCGGAGTCCTAAAACGCTCCTTCACATAATCCTCAAAGACTCCGTGCGGATTCAAACACTCCTTTGAGGAGCTTTTTCGGAGCTCTTTTTCACTTCGCATTTGGAGCTCTCCGGCGAGGGATAGTTTTGGGCGCCCCATTACGCACCTAATTCGGAGCGCTCCGTACAGCGAAAAATTTTTCGAAATGCAGTAAGTGTGAGTTCTGTTAAATATTACACAGTTAATTTTTTCAAAATTATGCCATAATTCAGCAGAGCATAGATAGTTTGACCGCCGGAAGAGAAGGATTTTCATTTTACACTCTCACGTGCTATTATAAATTCTTACAGCTGGGTATACTCGTAATATATTTAAAATAGGTACTTTACCACTCACTTTAATTACAAAATTTATGAACGAGATATGAGTAGATATTCAAAAAAACCATACATGTCTCAGGGTAAGTTTATGTTAACTAAAAATAGACTTACTTGTACGTCATAACTGATAAAAGGTAGATTTTTAATGTGAAAGACCTGCAGCTGACGCTTAACTTGGCCATTCAATTTAGTATTTAAGAGCTCACTAAAGGCGTAACATACAACAAAGTTCAACTGCACGCAATGAGATTAAGTCGTACAATATTCTTATTGCTGCTGATCGCCAGCAGTTGCTTACTTTGGCAAGAATGTGCGTCCGGTCTAAACGTGATGCCAGCACGCGCGTTGATCGATGAGCTCGTAGGGAAATCGCATGACCAAGCGCCAGAAGTGATCGCACCCAACGATGTGGAAGGCGCAGAAAACAAAAACGGGATTGTAGAAGCGCTTGAGGTGTTTAAAGAGGCGCCTGTGAAGGTGGCGGCTGTTGAGAAGAATGAGGAAGATTTTATGCAGCCAGAGGGCGGCGAAATTGAGAATGAAGTTGCGAATGAATTTGAGAATGAAATTGAGAATGAAGTTGTGAAGAAAGTTGAGAACGAAATTGTGAAGAAAGTTAAGAACGAAATTGTGCAGGAAGTTGAGACTGAAGCCATAAATGGCGCTCCAGAAGCTAAAGCGATTGAAACACTTGAAGAACGTACTAGCGGTGAGTTGTTTCATTTTTTCCAACCCACACAGTTTTCTCGAAAAAATATTTTTTTTCCTCCCTCCTTCTAGGTTGCAAGGTAAAGATACGTGCTAGTCTGCCGAAACCACAACCGGTCTATTTAAAATCTGGCTCAGCAGAATTCTATGCGTACGATGCTACAGGTGTAATGACTTTCGCCACAGGCGAATCATTCGACTTATATTGCCCCAAATCCTTCAGCTCTATTGCAAAGCCACTCATAACAGCCAGTTGCGTTAGCGGCACAAGCTTCAAAGTGGATGGCACCACTTATTCCTTCAAGGAACTGACTTGCACCTCTTGGCCTGCATTTACGGCCGAGCGCACCGGTGCCAACTGCCCAGGTGGTATTGCTGTGCGTGTGGGCTTTAAGGTCACCACAAAACGTTTCATCCAACAATATACGCTGTGTTTCAATGAAGACGAAGAACTCACTCGCTACGTACATCACACACTCAATCCCGGCAGTAATTACTATGAGACGGGTGTGGAACGTATCACATTCCAAACGGACGATTTCTTCAATGACAAAAAGGTAGACAATCTCTATAAGCAAGCTACACAATTGGAGACAATTAATGGGCAATTGGGCGGTGTTGCGGGAAAATATTTCATCAACTCACAGAATATCTATTTGGCGCGTGGTCATATGGCTGCCAAAGCGGATTTCGTATATGGCACACAGCAGCGGGCAACATTTCTCTTCGTCAATGTCGCACCCCAATGGCAGGTATTCAACGCGGGCAATTGGCAGAGTATTGAGGATGGTTTGCGCGCTAAGGTCGCAAAGGCGGGCTGGTATGTTGATTGTTATACGGGCGTTTATGGTGTGACCACGCTGCCCGATAGGAATGGTGTCGAGACGCCACTCTACTTGTCCTACGATGCCAATATGAATGGTTTGATTCCGGTGCCAATGTTGTATTTCCGTGTTGTGATCGAGCGCACCAGTCGGAAGGGCATCGTTTTTGTTGGCGTAAATAATCCGCATTTGTCATTGGCACAAATACAGCGCGATTATATTTTGTGCGCAGACATTGCGGATGAGGTGATTTATATTAACTGGAAGCGTACCGATTTGATTGCTGGCTATTCGTATGCCTGTGAGGTTAGTGATTTTAGGCGGAAGGTTACAAATTTGCCAGCACTTTCGGCTCCCGGTGGTTTGTTGTTGTAAATTTTTTTTTTAGAATGTGCGGGTTGTTCGTATTTTAAGTATAGGTCATTGTGATAATAAATAACTTTTTTTTTTGTTTTAGTATTTTGTATGTGACTTTGGGGAGTGTTAGTCATTTGGCTTTTTTGTGAAGAAAAAAGTGTCTAGAACTAATTTTTTGGGACATGGGGTGGATGAGACAATTACAACTTGGATCCATGATATATTATACGAAAGATTGCTGAACATATGGGAGAAAGACGACCTCTTTGTCACAGCAAAGGTAGAGAGCGGATGCCCTCAGGGTGGTGTACTAACTCCTCTGCTGTGTTGCTTGGTTGCGGACTCCCTTTACGCGCATGATGTGTGTGCCCTGGCGTCAGGAACATGTGTCAGGAAGGTCTGCACGCAAGCACAGAACCCTAGATAATATTGATGCATGGTGAAAGTCTCAACCTCCAGGTGCTCAAAGTTGTAAGCATAAGTCTTTCAGAAGAGGTAAAATATCTAGGAGTGATTTTAGATAAGAAACTGAACTGTAGAGGTGAAGTTAAACAAGGCACTGAAAGTTTTCGGACAGTATAGAAGAACCTTCAGCACGACCTGTGGTCTGAGACCAGCAATGGCGATGTGGATTAACACAGCTTTAGTCAGACCGATTATTATGTACTCCGTTATAGTAGTGTAGTGGAGTAGAACCATGGTTAAGACCACGGTTAATATATTGAACAGGCAGCGGGGGAGTGTGTATCAGTATTATGGATGCAATGAGTACAATGCTATGTTGAACTTGCTCCCTCTGGATTTGGTGATCCAGGAGAAGGCTATAAAAACGATGAATCGACTACACTCCTTCCGGGTTTGGCACGATGATTCTAGCTCGGGGCATCGGGAGTTCTTTAGCAGAGCATTACCCGTTGTTTCTGGCTCCAAATGGTACCCCAATTATCCTTTCGTAAACGATACACTGTCGATTTTCCCACAAGTGATCAATGGAAAGATTCAGAAACTCTATTGGGAGGATCGAAGAAAATCATCTACATTGACAGATCAAAAACAGAATATGGTACTGGATCCGGCTGACAACTGGAGGCCGACTTGGACACCATAGGCACCATCGAGAGCTCATTATGCCTATCTTGTCTGGAGGAGGTCCACGGTACATATGATTTTTTCTGCAACTGGGTGTACCTACATTCTCTACCACTCGACAAACTTCTCACCCCCATTATGGGATGCCCCCCTCCTTAGCATTGCCGAATAGAGGGCTGCACGAATGGATACGAAACGACCAACAAAATATTCGCGGCCGTCCAATTACAGTACCTACTTGTTTCTGTCATTTGCGAATAAGCGCAAGTACAGCACAACCATAAACAGAACCAATACAATACTTATTCTTAGCGACAATTACATGACCTTAAAAAGGTTCTGCAAATAGTGTACCCTACTTGCTAATACTTCGAATATAATCGAAATATATGTACTACTAGAGGTTACCCGCGGGTTTCACACAGCACGTGCTTTTAAAAATATTAGCATATTGAGTTAGTCCAAAAAAGTTACATAGAAAAATATCATTCTTGACGTCAAAGATAGTTTTCTTATTTTTTTTTTGTCCGTTGAGTACGTAATTATCTCATATGCCCAACACCAATTTTCAGTACCCTACTATAAATATTTCAAGAGATTTTCGCTGTAAAAATTTCAGTCTGTATGGGAGGTGCCCATTAAGCCGTATCACGAAAATAAAGTTTGCGTGTGTCAGTTTTATTTGAACACTTACGTCGAAAAAATATTTGTGGTGTAAAAAAATTTTTTTTAGGCCCGCGTTAAAAACAGCTAAATCGCGTTTTTTGTAATAACTTCCTTATTTGATGTCGGATCTATATGATCTTAATGTCGCAGAAAAGGTCTCGCTCTGCACTATATTTGGCCCATATAAAGTTTCAACCTCAAAGGTTGTTCTGAATTTTACCTTTAAAAATTTTGGAGTTACTATCCCTAGATTTTTTTATTTTTATCACTAATACAAAGCTCTCAAAAAACCATGAGGAATCCCCCAAAAAAATTCTAGCCTTTATTCACAAACAAAAAAGTTATACCGTTTTAAAATCAGAGAACCTGTTTTTTGAAAAATTATCCCAAGTTGTTATTTATATGAGGCAGTAACGCCATATAGTATGAGTTTTTGATTAAAAAGTATTCTAAGTCCTCGCTTGACTTGAGAATGTTGTACCGCGATGGAACAGCTACCAATACTGGATACATGATATGTAAAAAATTATTGATGATTGGACTATTCGTGCTAATCAACGTTATTTATATTGAATGATAATGGCTGTAGTGAAGATTTGGTAAGTATTCAAGTGGGATCTCTAAGCACAGCGCGCTGGCTTACAACGGCTTCACGATTTCTGCATCCGTTCGTTGCTAGAGTTCGTTGTAAAATTATACGCGCCTAAAGAGACAATGGAAGTCTAAATGTATTATCAATACTTGCGCTGGATGCGTCGTCTGCCCCTAGAAATGCAGTTAATTATTCAGCCTACAAGTGAAAACAACGCACTTTACTTTAATCCCGAAAACATCTTATCTATGATAACCGAGAACGAAAATGACGATGTCCTCCAAATTTTGAGATATTTATGAAAGAAGTTTCAGAGCTCTGAAAGTGAGTTCTTCGTCGCTTATATTACTTTGCTCACACTCAAAAAAAAAATTACTCTGATTATGGAAAAATCTGAATGATTCGCCGCTAAAGACATATTTTCATTGTTTTGAATACAATTTCCTTTAAAACATTCAGGTTTCGAACGTTTAAAACAAATTGGAATTTATGTGCAGGGTATTCTCTTTCCTCTCATATGCATTTTATATACATATATGTACGTATAGTTTTTTCCCCTTCTTTTTATTTTTATTACCTCAACAATAGTTACTCATACGCCCCCCATCGGATCGCTTTGTATGTGAAAACTGAAAATGTTTTCTTAAATATCTCGAAAATGGGAGCTAATCCGGATTTTCTAAAAACGCCATCGTAATCTAGAGCCAAAAATTAAGCTGACGTGTTTCGCCGTTTCTCTGTGGTAATTTTTTATAAAAAAAACAAGTGTTTCATTTTACAACGTTATAACTTTTTTGTTTGTGAATAAAAGCTAGATGCTAGTGCATCCACTTCCGAAAGGAGTTCTGATGATCGAAAATGGTTTTTCGTGAAATAGCTATACACTCAACCTTCGCTTTAAATAGTTGTTGAATTTTTTTCCACTTACCCCAACAATTAAAAATTGAATTAAAATAAAAATTTCGTGCTAAGCACTAAAAACTCTTAATTAAAATTTGGTTTTGATTTAATTCCAAAAAAGTATTAATTTGACACCAAGAATAATTTCTGTCTCTCATATTCTCTTCTTTTTTTTAACCAGAATGGTTTTAATTTTATACTTTTTGGCATTGTTATATATAAATACCAAAATAGTATTAAAATTAAACTAAAATTTTTACTGTGTAGGTAAATTAACATTAACATTGTGAATAAGTAACACGTTGACCATTCTAAGCTTGACATTTATATTGATGATTTTCTGACTTTATAAAAACATATCATGTAATTTTTTCTATGGCTGAAGTGGTATCTAATATACAGGGCTATATTAACATCTCAAACTATGTTATATTTGTGGCATTCACCTGATTTAACGATCTAACAATTTGCAACCAACTAAATCTACAAGGGGCCTACTACGCAGGGTTCGAATACTACAACAACAATAAAGAAGTTGCTTTACTTTTACTGCATACGTGTTTATTGCAACCTCCAGAAACCCCGGATACATTCGTTTTTAATTTAAAACCCTTTTTTGGCAAAACTTCTTGTTTCATAACTAATCTCAATTTGTCCCCTATGAATCTAGTTGGGCAACTCCCATAATTTATCTAGTCAGTTAACTGGTAGATTGGCTGACTAGTTTGGACTTTCGCTGCAGGGTACACACTAGGGCGGGTCGATTGGTAGGGTCCAAAAAAAAAAATTAATAGGGAAACTTGGCGGTTATGAAAATTTGGGTAATTTCAAGCTTTTTTTGCCCAAGAAACCATATGTCTAAAATAAATTTCGAGCCAGAGCTTTTTACGTTCTACATGCATTTATTACATATTTCCAACTGTTCTATATATTTTAAAATAACTCGGTAACCAATGCTTCGATTCTTTTGATTTCTTCGGCATTAGTTTAGAAACTTATTTGGCAACAAGATGTGGTGGTCAGTTTTTGAAATTAAAAAAAAAAAGCATTACTCAAAAAAGCATTACTCAAAAGTTCAATTTTTGGAAATAATCGCTGTTTTCCATGTTCTCATATGTTTATTTTTTGGTCCACCTTAATGCCAAAAAAAGCAACAAGGTTTTGCGAATACTTCATAACATGGTTATTATTATGTTTTACTCGATCGTGGCGAATAGTGTACACTAATCGCTCCACCAGAGCAAATAGAAATAGTATTTGTATTCCAAATGAAAAGTATGGGTTTTATTCGTAGCTGCATTGAAATTGTGCTGTGACTAATTGTACAATGCATAGAGTATTCGCAAATATAGCAGAGGCAAATGGTATTGTGCAGAGGTCTATTGCCGAAAGCTCCATCCACCCGTCACCGTCCGACTATTCCAAAGGTCCTCGATACAGCGCTGAATGAATGGGGCGTATTCCGATCCATTCGAGCCCCTTCAACAGCGCCGCAGCGGAGACGTTGCTAAAGGCACCCGAAATATCACACGTATTTATTTCACTCCCTATAGTGAAGGGTCTTTTCCATATATTGTTGTTATTGTGATTCTTTATCCTATTTATTATCCATCTCGACAAGATAAATGCGTTGTATGCCTTCCGCCAGTCAACTCCAACCATGACTGAGGCCGTCGAGATGGACTCGAGAAAAATCAATTATCGCAACAGCATTTATTAATTTTATTAAATCTTGCTTTACACGAAGAAATTCCCTGTTGGGCTTTAATTTACCATTTGAAACTCTACTCAAGAGATTGAAAAGCTCAGATGATATCGTGGCGAATTCGAGGTGGATTCGCAGAAGAAGATTTTCTAGAATGTATTAGCCAATGGGCATAAATCTCGAATCGCCTACGATCCGAGAATATAAAAATGCGCGAATCGCTAATGAGGGGTGACTCGCCTGGGAATTCGGATTCGCCGATCTATCGTCGCGAACTATCGCCGCGATAATATAATCAGAGAAGCGAATTCGTCTCGAATTGTTAACACCCAGACAACCTCATTGAACTGTGATTTCTATTGATAGCTGCTTATCGTTTTTACTTTTTCAAACATTTATGGCATGCTGAATCAAAAGTGAAAGCTAATTGAATTACTATTTAGTGATAATGTGTAGCTTTCAAGTGGTTGGCATTTACTGCACGTGCTGAAAAAGCATTATTTAGTTTTTTATCTACATATTTATATTATCTACATTTTGTATCACAATTCTTTTTGTTGTTGCTGTTAATTAAAAACTCATGCAAATGACATTTGTTAAACCACAATGACATTGCGCTTAACAAGTGATACAAAAAAATGATAATGATTATTTTATTTACCGCGCACGAGTACATACATACGTAACTTAGAATAACAAAAAAAAAAAATTTTTTTCGTTTGTATTTATATGGCCGTTTGAATTCTAATAATTATTTTATGTGAATTTTAAATGAGCTATTGGCCATTTTTTTTTTTTTTTTTTTTTTAATTTTTCTTCATTAAAAAAATGGCCAATAGCTCATTTAAAATTCACATAAAAATTTTTTTTTCTTTCTTTTTTTAATCTTTTATTGTTGTATTTTTTTAGTCAATACGTTGCTGCTTATTGAAATGTCAATAAATTGCTAAGTACGTGCTTACGTAGCCGCATCCCAGCAAACATTCGTACGCATAAAAGAGTCCGAAAGGAGTCTTATGCCTCAGACACACATGTGGTATGAATATTATAATACCAATACTATGATTTGCCTTTACTATGAAAATTTTCAATTAAACTACAATATGAGAGTGACACATATGTGGTATAGATCGCAATATTTCTACTATACTACGATGTGTGTCTATCATATTAAATCGCAGCGTTTGTGCTCGTTATGAGGGCATATAAGAGTCCGAAATGAATGTATCTATTTCCCTTCTTGCGTTGGTAGTGCGTTGTGAGCCTAATTTCATATATCGTAGTAGCCGTATAGAGTATATAGAGGCTTATATGGGCTCATATCTTTCTCGTATTTTTGCTTTTATACCACTCTTATTGGAGTCCAAAAGGACTTTTATCGGCGTCAGATATTACTATTACTTATATATGTATGATGGTACATATTTCTTAAGCTCATACTTCATACATAATTCGGACTAATATTGGTATATTGGTTTCCAAAAGTTTGAGGCTCATATCGACGCTTCCAAACAAAACTGTACTAAGTCTGAAAACTGTGTTTTGCAGGAGAAGCTCTCAAAGTTTAAACTCGATATGAAACTTCGGTTGTATGCTAAGTATATTTTCACTTGTAACTTCTGTTTGGATTGAACGATCAACACCAAAACTCGACAATATCGAAGCTAGTGTACGCTTTATATAAAACCGTAAGAAGAAATAAAAATTTGCTACGTGGTTTTTCATGGCAAGCTCTCAAAGTTTTTATTCTGTAAAAATCTCGAGTTGTATTATATGTACACTTTTGCTTATAACTTTTGATTGGATTGTCCGATTGATACCAAAATTTGACAGTATCTAAATTAAGACACGCTCTTCTTAAAAACACCAAAAACGGGAAAACGTACTAAGTCGACTTAGTACAGTATTGTTTGGAAGCGTCGATATTATGCACATATTTCGGCATACTTCGGGCACATATCGGAATCCAAAAAAAAAAATGAGGGTTCCGAGAATGTTTGCTGGCATATTAAAAAAAAACACATTTTTTTATTAATAATATTTATTTATTTTTTTTATATACTTTTAATGCGCTATTTACTGTCTGTACATAATTTACTTATGTTTATGTTATGTTGTTTAAAGTATTGTACTATTATATTTTTTAATTTCTTCACTCATTTATTACAAAGCATTTAAATTTTCGCTACAATTACGCTTAATTCTGCTGCGCTACTTTGGAGTATTTAACTATTTATAATAGGTATATTAATTTATGTAGTAGTAGTATTATGTATTATTTTTTAGCTATACATTTTATGGTCACTAACGTTTTTTTTTTGTTTTATTTGGCAAAAAAAATAATAATTAAAAAGTATGCAAATACTCGTAGTATTTTAAATTTTCATATAACTTATCTGTTTATTTATGTATTTCAGTATACAACTTTTTAAAGATTTTGTTTAGTATTAAAATTTATTTATACACCCACATGTGTTATATACTAATTTAATCTATAATAGTTTCCTTTTTTTGTTTATATAATTATTTTCTTACAGATCCTCTAAGATTTATTTTCAAATTAACTTAGTTCTGTTCTCAAATATAAAGCCTTTTTACAGAGCATTTAAGTGCTAAATTCACTTGCTAATTTTGTATGCCAATTTTAAGGTGTTTTTTGCCTTAGGGCTGTTTATAGGCTTCTTATGGCTATTTTCAGAGTTTTTTTAAATTTACTTCTCTGTTTTCTGATAAGATTTGTTGTCGCAGCTTATTTTATTTGCTTTTCATTTTTTCTGCTTACTGCTGCTTTGATAGCTATTGTCTTCTTATTGCACATTATTTAGTATGCCCAAATTTAAATTTAAATATTTCCTTAATATGTTTTTAAAAAACAGAAATCTCAGAAGATTAGGTTAGATTTAGATTATCCTGGCTGGTCGTTAAGGGACTCACGTAGACCGAGTGAGCCGGTAGTGTTACCAGACAAGTTCTCGAACATGAACACCCCTAAACTAAAAGCCTTGACTCAGACTGAAAAACAAACCCGTCACTTTGGCAAATACCACGAGTTTATTTGGTGTATTTTGTACACCACTTCAAGTTCACTGAATATGACTTGTCCTAGTAGCCGAAGCCTTAGTCTGGAAAAAGCAGGACAGGAGAAAGTCGATTTTATTGCAAAATATATACAGTGACTCAATACAAAATCAATTTTGAACACAAAAAAGAGTGAATTTTTTTTTTAAATATCCCAACTTTAAAAGCTTAAAACTATAAACTTAGAATTATTGGAAATCAAGGATATTATTTAAGAGTGTTAATAATTACTTGAAGATTTAGGATCCATCACGATTACTTAAATGAAATGCTTTAAATAATAAATATCCACGTTGAAACTAGCACTTAAAAATATGTAAAAAAAAAAACTAAAAAATTAACTTTAGATATGCTAAGTTTCGACCATCTGGGAACAAGTGCAGAGTATGGGGTCGGGAAAAAAGCGATGAATTATTGTTCCCCAGTCTATTTCCAATGTGTTGGTATGTTTTTTTTTCTGTAATTGTAACAACTTCACAAAATTCAGTTTTGGCCGCATAAAACTTGAAAATCTACCTATGTGGGACATTTGATTTGAATAATATCTTACATCCGTAGAAGTTTTGTAGTAGACATTTAGCACAATCATAGAAGAATAAATCTACGTTAAGAAATATAATCATATTTTACAGCCAATCGACATTCCAACGAAGAATTTTCAACCTACCGAACCATAAAACACAAATCACATAAAAAATACTGCTTGACCTCTTATTTCTTCATTCATTCAAACATTTGCTTATTTCACACTCATTCTTATTCATGCAACACTTTTGCGTATAAAAAGCAATTAAAGCGCTACGTTTTCTATTGCCTGCTGCTCCACAACAATTAACCAACATCAAGTGGCAAGTCGGCAGTCTTTGGTTGGTGCCCCATGGCGTATGAGTATCTATCGACTGAAATAAACTAGCCAACGAGGAGGCAGACAGCAAAGAAGGCGCACGAAAAGAAGAAGAGCATGCCAATGAATTAAGTGTTTATCTTTCGAACGTTTGATGGTTTGAACATGAAGCTAACTATGAATATATATACTTTGTATGTATATATATATAAGAGTATGTATGTATGTACGTATGTACATTAGACCGTCTCGCCTTATATGGACCAAAAAAAAGTCAACCGAACGCCCCCCCATATGTTTTCTTTTTCGAAAACATTTCTGGAAAAAAATTTAATTTTTTTTTTGACGCCGCTAGATGTCGCTAAACTTATTTTTTTTTCATATTTATGGTCCGATCCCTAAGTTTGATACACCAATCTCTTTGGCTTGAGAGGAGGGTTTCTACTTTATAATTGTATTAACCCTATGTGCGCCATTGGGGTCG
Organism: Urophora cardui; assembly: GCA_960531455.1. NCBI lineage: Eukaryota > Metazoa > Arthropoda > Insecta > Diptera > Tephritidae > Urophora > Urophora cardui. The sequence continues at coordinate 128,877,841 of OY482673.1, forward strand.
CTTTCACCCAGTACTTGGTTTATACTACCTTAATGTAACTTTTTTTTGCCGGCATGTTAAACGTCGTCAAAAAATATTAATCCTTGGCAAAATAAGTATTTCGATCGATGCAGTACAACCGGAAATAAAACACATTTAACATTCCGAGGAATATAAGTTTTTCGCTTCCTGTGGTCTTTTAGGTTCATTTTACAAAGATTTTTTTCTGAGAAGACTCCTACTGAAATTTTATGGCAAATAATTTTCTAGAACATGTGAATTTTTTTTTTCTCGATACGCTCTAATGTACATATGTATGTATGTTCCCTTGGCACTATAAACGAACGCATTTTGTAATTTCGTTCAAGGCTCCCAGCAGCACAGTTTCGCATCGTAGCGGCTCATGCATATTAAATAGTTAGTTTCCATTTTGCATGTCTTTTGGTTTTTGTTTTGTTTTTTTTTTCGTAGTCAAAGAGCTCATATTTATTGACTGTCATGACTATTAATGTTTTGTTCGTGATTTCGGAAATAGTAGGCGAAGAAGTTGGAAGAAGAAAGTTGCCTAACAGAAGCGGAAGAAATAAAAACTCTTTTGGCTATAAGGTAAATTGCTTAAGCTTTTGGATTTCGTTTTTTTTAGCGCTTTGAGTTCAATGGAAATGGATTAAGTTTGATATTTATGATTTTTTGTTTGTTTGTTGATATTTTGTGGGATTTTCAGCTTAGAAATATGAAAGTTAAGCACTAAAGTGTGAAATGTTTCTTAACTCTAAAGACGCGGTCGGTTTTCCGAAATTGGGCTGATTTGATATTCCATTTCCAGAAGGAAAATAAGAAAAGCAAATATGTCTTGCTGAAGTATTTTTGCCACCCGAATTCTGTGTGTGGGCAAGCAATTCAATAAAAAGCTATGTGAAGCTATCGAAACCAAGTAGGAACTGCCGTTTATTGCAGTGAATGGAATATCAGCACTAGTATTTATCTGGCTGCCGGATCACTGAACTTCTATCAGGCAGTAGTATTACGTAGCTGTATGGAGGCCAGCAGAGCTCTTTTTATATAGATAGTTAGGCGGCTATAAAGTCGATACTGCCTCGTGATGTAGGTGTTGTTCCGGCGACATGAGTAGACTTCCCGCGGCGGTACGTAATGCCGAATTTTGGCAGGCTTGGAATTTCTTCCACTGTGTCCTGCAAGTCCCCGGCGACCATATTGGCGATGCATAGTTCAAGACCGGCCGGCCGATTGCTTTGTATGTTGCGATAAGGGTTTTTTTTTTGTCTTTTCCCCAGGTGCTGCCGGCTAGCGATTTGAGGATTTTGTTGCGACTTTGAAGCTTATTCGCGATCGCGGTGGTATGCGCGGAGAAGGAAGCTAGGCTGTTGAAGGTAACACCCAATATTTTTGGGTTGTTTACGGTAGGGATGGGTATATTCCCTATCCGTATGCCAAGTTCTAGCCTAACCTCCTTCGTCCATGTCGTAAACAGGGTCGCGGAGGACTTAGAGGGCTGCAGTTCGAGGGAGCGCGATGTAAAGAAGTGGGAAAGGTCGGAGAGGTAACCGTTTATTTTCGAGCGTAAGTCATTTATGTCGGTGCCTGACGTCATAATCATCAGCGTTGGATATGATACGAACTCCTTCAGGTGGAGGTGGGAGTGTGGAGACGTATAAGTTGAATAGCAACGGGGACAGGACACCACCCTATAGAACTCTCTGTTTTATTCTCCTTGGTTTTGAGGTACCATTCCTGAAGTCAACCGATGCCTGTCGATCACTCAGATAGTTCGCCATCGGTGCAGTGAAATAACGCCCGTGGAATTAACGCCCGCGGGCGTTATTTCCCAAAAAAAGGAACTAACACCCGCGGGCGTTTTTTCTTTTCTTGAAAAAGAAATAGCGCCTGCGAATAAAACGAAATTAAACCCGTGGGTATTATTTCCACTCAGAAAGGGAAAGAACGCCCGCTCGCCCTATTCGGCGATGTGGGCTTTATTTCCCTTTCGAAAGGGCAATTAAGCCCGCAGACGGGGGTTTTTTTTTAAATATGGTGTATTAGTGGGAAAAGCGCCGCAGGCGAAAAATTGGAATAAAAAATCGCGCGATATTTTATTCCAATTTTTCGTTTTTTTAAATATGGTGTTTGTTTTATTGGAAAAGCGCCGCAGATATATTTATTTTAAATAATATCCATTTAACTAAGCCTCTCTCAGTAATAACCCTGAGCCTCTCTGTCTCAGTAATTACTCGTAGGTATTATTTCTATTAAGCGGCGGAGTTGACACATATGTACATAATATTTGAATATTTAGAAGGGATTTAAAAAAAATTTAAAGAATCGAAAAATTGGAATTAAAAATCGCGCGATTTTTTATTCCAATTTTTCGCCTGCGGCGCGTTTTCCAATTATAATACACCTTACTCAGAAAACACGAAAAATTGGAATTAAAAATCGCGCGATTTTTTATTCCAATTTTTCGCCTGCGGCGCGTTTTCCAATTATAATACACCATACTCAGAAAACACGAAAAATTGGAATTAAAAATCGCGCGATTTTTTATTCCAATTTTTCGCCTGCGGCGCTTTAATTCCACGGGCGTTATTTCACTGCACCTTCGCCATCCACCTTTTCAGCCTCGGCGTGAGGCTTAAGACGTCTAGATCCTGCATTAGGGTGGCATGATTGACTGTGTCATAGGCTTCAAAGTGTTCTCTGCTACTGCTCTGCTTTTTACAGCCTTAGGCTTCGGCTACTAAGTGAAGTCGTGTTCAGTGATCTCGAATTGATATCGGTAATAAGGATTAATAAACTCTTAGTATTTGCCAAAGGGACGTGGTTGTTCTTCAGTCTGAGTCTAGGCTTTTAGTGTAGAGATGTTCATGTGCGAGAACTTTTCTGATAACACTACGAACTCACTCACTTAGTCTATGTGAGGCCATTAATGGCCAGCCAGTCTAACCTAGCCTAAATTATCGAAACTAAAATTTTTTTTTAAAACTTTTATATTACATTGAGTTATCAAATAATAAAAGCCCTTTACATTTTTTTTAACCAAAGCTGTGCTAAAAATTTAACTAATAAACTTGTCTGTAGCCTGACATGATGATAGAAACTTCTGGCCTTACATATTTGCAAAATCACAGTGGTCTTTAGTTTACCTACATACATACATATGTATGTAGATCTTCACTTTTCCAACATTGTACATCTGTTATTTTATACTCTAAGCGCCATCATTTATGATATTTTAAGTGGAAGAAAACATTACTTTGGTATTTGAGCGTACACCAGTCTTGCAACCTGAGAATAAAGAAGGCTTCAAGTACTCAGACGCAGACTCTGATGCTCTCTAAATATACAACCAAGTACAGAGCGCTTCAAAGTCTAAGCTGCAGCAGCACAGAAACAGATGCTATGCACTTTGCTACTATTAACTAAAGATAGAACAACTTAGGTTAGGTTAGGTTGCAGTGGCTGCTATGACTCATAGCACACTTAGGCCCTGAGGTCCCATTGTGATACCACGTGGATCCGAAGACCCCCTACTCGAACCAACGTGTGGATTCCACAAATCTTAGAATTTTCCTAAATTCTATTGTAACTAGATCCCCTAGTTCATTAAATTGGTAAGCTCCTAAATGTTTTAGTCGCCTCCTTCCTAGTGCTGGGCAATCACACACAGGTGGTTTACGGTTTCAGGCTCCTCTTCGTCTTCACACGCCCTACAGCAATCATAATGTGGAGCATTCATCCTTTCTGCATGCCTCCCCAGGATTATGTGGCCTGTTATTAGCCCTATCATTACTGTAAGCTCAGACCTGCCGAGTGCACGTAGACTCTTTGTCCGTTTGGCGTCACAGTTAGGCCATAAGAGCCTAGTATGGTTGCATGTACTCATACCCTGCCACCTGTTATGAGCTTTATTGGAGTATAGCTCCTTGAGTTTGAGCTTGCTTGTAGCGAGCGGCATACCTAAACCCTTCCACGGCGCTGAAAGTGGCGCGGATGTGCCCTCTCTTGCAAGTTCGTCCGCCATCTCATTTCCCGGTACTTTACAGTGTCCAGCCACCCATACGAGGTGTATGGCAAATTGCTCAGCCATCTCGTTTGGAGATCTGCGGCAATTTTCCACTTTTCTGGATTTGCATATGACAGACCCAAGCGCTTTCAGAGCAGGCTGGCTGTCTGAGAAAATGTAGACTTCCTTACATTCGTTTCTCCTTGCCTTCAAGGACTCAATCTCCTCCTGTATCGCTGCTACCACCGCCTGAAAGACACTGCAGTTATCCGGTAAGCGAAATGACAGTTTTAGCCCCCCGTCGGCTGAATAGACTCCCCTCCCACCATAGCATTAAGCTTAGATCCATCGGTGTAGAGGTGGATAGCATTATTCGAGACCGGAGGACCCCTAGCCCAGAGGTCTCTATCTGGAATTACAATTTCATTATTCCTTATGAATGAATTCTTCGGTATGCTATAAGCCGATAGTTGGTTTGGGATAACCCTGAGTATAGAGATATGACCCTGGTCCATTACCTTCATTTCTAGCAGCTCCTTTAGCCGCATTGCCGAACACGCAGCAAATAATCTACCGCTGAGATCAATCGGTAGTATGTTAACCACTTGCGCAGACAAGTGCAGTTCTCTGCACCTTTTGTAGTAATTGAGTATTCGTTCTCGTACTCAGACCTGTCCACCAGACCACTACTCCATATAAGAGGATTGGCGGTGTACAGCCACATTGTGATTTTGGGAGTTAGCACCCAGTTTCTTCCTACAGCTGCCCTACAACAGCACAGAGCAGTCATAGCTTTTTTGGAGCGTTCCTGCATGTTACAACAACTTAAAGCGTCGTTAATTTTTTTTGTCTTTAGATAAGAGTAGTGTGTGCAATGAAATACATTTTTCCAACTCTTTTGGTTAACTTAATTCTATTCAGCTTTAACACAGTAAATTTTAAGTAAACACATGCGTATATAAATCTTTCTGCACTTTAGTTAAGCGCACACATTCATAAATGTTATTTATTACACTTTTTTTGTTGCGAAATTTTGCTCGCAGTTAGCCTTAAATACATATTTAAGTATAAAAAAATTTTGGTATGCGTGTGTGCATGTCTGCATGTTTAACTTTACGTCCAAATACTAATAAAGCCCAGCAGAATGAGTTAATAATAATAAATTACTTTTGTGCGTGCTTGTACAGTGTTAAAAAGAAAAAACAAAAATTATAAAAAAATAAGAAAATAAGAAAATAAAAAAGTAAATAAAGTAAAAAAAAACTATGTTAACTATCTGCGCACATTGTTTGCGATCTTTGTCTTAACCCTCACGGAAAAAAAAGTTAGTTGCAAAAATAAATATATTAAAAAGTGATTTATATTCAACTAATTTTAAAGTAGCTTTAAACAAATGCAGCGCGGGACAGTTTCTTGTATATGTACATATTTATATGTAAACACATGTTTTCAGATCTAAGTATGCCAAGATTGTTTTTCCATTTTTTGGTTACCGTTTTTCAGCTTCACTTCCCATTAAACACTGAAAACGAAATTCTCAAACGGAGAAAATATTGTTTCATATTTATCATTTGAAATTTAACATAAATTCAATTGTTTCTCAAATATTGTTTATCAACTTGAGAACGATTTGCGAAATTTGAGGAAAATTTGTTTCGCATTTTTACCATTGAATTTCGCCATCAAATGCAGTATTAAGTTATTTATATTAAAATACAAATAAAGTAGTTGAAAAGAAACTCAAGATAAAGTTATTTATTTTAAACTACTAGTAAAGTCGTTGAAAACCAATGCAGGATAGGGCAATTGACTGCTTGCTATGACATCGCCGTGTTAAAAAAGTCAGTTCATTGCAAAGGAAAAAGTCACATTTTCAATTAGTTGTTATTGAAAATAAAGTAGTTTATAAAGTGATTTAAAATTAATTACATTTCCTACAGGGAAATTACACTGGATCACAAAATGAAATTTTTTGTCTGTACTTTGGACGTGACTATCCTATCTATATGTAAAATCGGTCGCTGATTCCGAAAATCGGGTTCATTTTTAATTCTATGGGAAGGTTTTTGAGATATCGGCAATTTACCGTTATTTGGCCAATGGGTACACTTAATCCAGTATAGCTCTTTAACACAGTGAGTTATCTTCTTTGGGGTGACACCATACGAAAGAAAATTAAATTTCCTTTTCACGGCTCCTATAACATTTTTCTCTAACTCTTATAGTTTCTGAAATATTGACGATTAAATTTTAATTTTTTCGATTTTTTACGATTTTTTGAAGAAAAAATTGACTTTGTCAGACAATATCTTTAAAACCAATGTCTTCACCTTCGGTTTTAATCTTTTACGTGAAGCTCCATTCCATTAGCAAAAAAATAAGCTATCAGCGAAGAAAATCCATGGTAAAATGGAAAAGTTATAGGCGATCAAGTAAATACAGCCAAGTCGCACAATGCCTCTACACGGGTATATTTTATGCATGTTATACCCGTAAATGGGCTTGTATCTACTGCGCTGCCAATGTGCTGCTACTGCAGATGTGTAGGTATTGGTACAATATGCATAGAATGTACGCGTGCAGAGGCATTGCGCGACCTGGCTGTATTTACTTGATCGCCTATAACTTTTCCATTTTACAATGGATTTTCATCGTTGATAGCTTATTTTTTATACTCAGCTGTACTAGTACACAGAGTATTATAGTTTTAATCACATAACGGTGGATTGTAACAGAATGAAATAATCGAGATAGATATAGACTTATATATATCAAAATGATCAGGGTGAAAAGAGAAATCGATTGAGCCATGTCCGTCCGTCCGTCCGTCCGTCCGTCCGTCCGTCTGTCCGTCTGTCCGTCTGTCCGTCCGTCCGTCTGTAAACACTGTAACTCGCGAAAAAATTGAGATATTTTGATGAAATTTGGAATGTAAGTTGGTATCGATACTGGGACGGTTGGTATTGAAAATGGGCGAAATCGGACCATGACCACGCCCACTTTTCCTATATAGAAAAAATCGGAAATTTGGTATCTCAGTCACTAATATAGCTGGAGCGATGAAATTTTACCCACGTGTCGGGCTCAGGCCCCTATGAAGAAATTTGGTGAAATTTTGGAAAATGGGCGGTGCCACGCCCACTTATTAAGGGTCAAACATGGAAAGTTTTATATGTCATAACTCAGAAACCGTTGAAGATATATCGATGAAATTCGGTACGCGTGATATACTTACTTAGGAAAATATTTGGACGAAAAATTTCCAAAATCGGTTGACGACCACGCCCACTTTTATATATGGGTCTTATAAAGTGACCTAATAAAAACATTTTAAGCGATATCTATGTCAAATATAAAGATATATCATTGAAATTTTATAGCAGGAGTCCAACTGCGGACATAAAACGAAAAACACAAAAATTTTGGAAAATGGGCGTGGCACCGCCTATTTTTAGAAACAGGAATATACGAGATTTCTGAGCCCATAACTCGACAAATAATTTATATATAATCACGAAAGTTGGTGTGTACACTTTTATTAGTTGTGGTAATACATGTTCAAAATTTTAGCGAAATCGGTTTGACAACCACGCCCACTTTTATATATGGGTATTATAAAGTGACCTAATAAAAACATTTTAAGCGATATCTTTGTCAAATATAAAGATAATTCATTGAAATTTTGTGGCATGAGTTCCACAATATACCGGAAACAAAAAATATAAAAATTTTGGAAAATGGGCGTGGCACCGCCTCTTTTTACACAAAGGGATATACGAGATTTCTTAGCCTATAACTCGACAAATAATTGAGATATTATGACGAAACTTGGTTTATACACTTTTATAACTTGTGTTAATAGCCACGCAAAAATTTATTGAAATCGGTTTATGACCACGCCTACTTTTTAAGAAAGATATTTCTGGAACACCCTTTGGGAATTTGTAACGTAACATCTTTGTAGCTGGAAGTCATAAAGGAATGAAATTTTGCACAAAGAATAATATTGATATGCTTAGTTGGATGACTGATAAAAATTTAGAAAATGGGCGTGGCTACGCCCACTTTATGCAGCACTCGCTTTATATAAAATACACCGTGTTTCCATCAAACGCAAACAAACAATGAAACCATACAGCTGAGTATCTAATGTTCGATTCCACTCGAACTTAGGCTTCCTTACTTGTTTTATTTATTTTCATTTCGTCGCTATAGAAGAGAAAAGACGCAAAGTCTTTTATTGAGGAAGAAAGACGCAAACTTTTTTGTTTCAAAGAAAGACGCATTAAAAATATTTTTCGAAAGAAAGACTCTTTAATTTTTTTTGATAACGAAGAAAGACGCTTTATTTTTTTTACTATAAAGAAAGACGTATTCAATTTTTTTTTTCTTTGTCAATATTAATGCTAATGCGTCTTTCTTCGCAGTTAATAATGCTAATGCGTCTCTGTTCGTCGAAATATTTTTTAATATTTTTTTGTTCCCCTACATATTTTTAATGCGCCTTTTTTCGTCGACAAATTACTGGCATGCGTCTTTTTTCTTCCGGAACGACGATTTATTTATAAATTTCTCAGCCGAAAATTCGCAAATTTAAAATCGCAATAAAAAAATGTTACCAAATGAACCAAAGCGGCTTTGTGGCTTTTTGTATATGGACAGTGGTATTTCGTGCTGTGTGGGAATTATTCCGCCACCAGACAAAAACCCTCACTTTGTGTCACAGTGTTATTTAAAAGCAAGATTTTCCTTCCTTCCCGTCTAGACAATTCTGATCGATTCCAACCAGCTGTTTCTGCTTCGTGCAGCATGGCGCCAACAGGGGAGTCAGCATAGTATCCAACTGATCTTGCCATAGCAGTGGAGGTCTCCCATTTCTTCTGCGTTCAGCACGATTTGATAGCAATACTTTCTTGGCCGGAGCATTCATTCGCTGAACAATGTCGATGTCTGCGCTCGTACAGCTCGTAGAGCTCATTATTAAATCTCCGTCGATACTCGCCCTCGCCAATGCGCAAAGCTCCATTAATCCTACAAAGAACTTTCCTCTCGCATAGTCCAAGTGCCCTCTCATCTGAATTTGATATTGTCCATGCTTCTGCGCCGTACATGAGGACTGGAACGATGAGCATCCGGTAGAGTGTGATTTTTGTTCGTCGAGAGGGCGAACTTTACTTTTCAGCTGCCTACTTAGTCCAAAGTAGCATTTATTGACAAGCGTGATTCTTCGTTGGATTTCCGTGCTGATAACATTTTTGGTATTAATGCTGGTTCCGAAATAGACGAAATCCTGAACGGTTTCGAATTTGCAGCTGTCAAGAGTAACGTGGCTGCCAAGGCTTGCTGTTTCTTTTTTGATGACAGGAGTTACTTCGTCTTGTTCTCATTGACCGCCAAAGCCAGTTTCTTAGTCTCTTTATACAGCTTGGAGAAGGCAGAATATATGGCGCGTGTGTTAGTGCCAATTATGTCGATATCATCAGCGTACGCCAGCAGTTCCACACTCTTGTGTTATAAGAGGCTTCCTGTACGGTGAAGTTCTGATTATACCTCGCTGAGAAATTTAAAGTCGACAACGTTGTTACTATTTGCTTTTACTCAAGCGTCTGCTTAGGTTCTCTCTTGAACTCGTGTCACATTAGAGTATATCTGCTAATAAGTAGCAATCGAAACCTCAGTAAAGCAGAGCATCTTAGTCCACGCTCTCAGCAGAATGTTTGCATGGAAGACCAGACTATCACAAACGCAACTTTCTATTCTAATTGAGCCACTTACAGTTTCACTTTGGGCTCTATACAAGCTGCAGAACTTGAGTGAAATAGTTCAGCAGACGAGTTAAATGCCGGCCGTGACTGTATGATGCCACTCTAGCCTAATATTCTATATTGTACGAGTATATACACTTCCAGTAAAGGCAAGTAGCTCCAATAATTTTCTAAAACTACGAGTACATACATAGTGTCTTACTACTCAGATTTTTACACTCTAAAGGAATATAGAGATTTGTGCGTAAATCTCGACCACGACCAAAACAGCCATCAGCGCCACATTTACACCGCAGTAGATGCGTCGCAATGGACGTCGACGTTGACGCTGTTGATAGTAGAAATGATGTTGGCATCGCCATTTTTGATGGCGTAACCATTGCGCCTGCCAGATTTGTAGCTGAAGGCGTTGCAATTCTGCCGCATCAGCTGTAAGAAGGGCTGGCTCTGTGCAGAACGCTTCGGCGTCATAATCATCGAAGATGTCGCCGTCGTCGTCGTCAACTCCAGCTTGTTCGGCCCTCCTGCCGCCGGCCAACCCAAACCACCCACAATCGCAGCACGCCGACCAATGTCAAACAGACGCCAACGACGACGTACTATCATAGGCCACCAGCAGTGAGTCATTCTCATCGCTGCCGCTACCAGCGCTTCGCTCCGACTCATTGATCACTTCGAGTCGTGTTTGTGGTTGTGCGATTTTGTATTTGTGATGACGTTTGTTTAGCAAAACTGTGCGTATATTGTTGTTGCGTGGCCGTGCGAAGGGCGGCGCATGGCTCATGCCACTTCTACTGCGATGATGATGATGATAGGGATGATGATGACGATACGCACGGCCACCGCATTGTCTTCGCGAGTGATGCAACGCTGTGCCGAGCATTGTACAATCAGAATTACTGCCCTCATCATCGTTATCGTCATCATTGTCGTCATAATAGTAATTACAATCATTATAATGACCACATTCCAAATCCACATCCACATCATCATCATCGCCGTAATAGTCATCGTCATCGTAATCATCAAAATCAAAGAAACAGCAACCGGTCGGCTTGCGTTCCACATCGGCTATATAGTTGAGTCGGCGTTGCTTGTAGCCACCACCTCCGCCGCCGCCGCCATTGCAGTGGTGGTACGCCATCGCTGTTGGTTGGGTGGTGTTGGTGTTGGTTGTCGTCGTCGTCATTATTCCGGCCGTTCCGTTACTTGCCTTGCTTGGCTGCGCTTGGTATTGGGAGTTTAGTTGATATGTGTGGCGTCCCTCGATTTGTTGACAATCACCGGCATTATATTTTAGCTCAATTACTTCGGGTCCCTTCCATGTGATACCGGCGCGTACCAAATTATAGAAACGCATAACACCCCACATGGCGAGCACCTGGAAGTAGAAGAAAATAAATGGTAAATTAAAAGGTCTTATGGGGTGAGTTAGTAAGTAAATATTTCTAAATATTTTTGTGGAACAATTTGCATTTAAAAGGTCTGGGTTTCAAGTGACAAGGGATGGCGGAAATTCGTTCCACAATACATAAACTAAAGAGTATATACTGCCTTGAGTTCAAGTGGCTACGAGAACCTTTTATAATATGCTCTTTATTAAGGTAGTTCATTTAAGTATAGCGGCCACTTTGAAGTACATCAGGCACTCTGTTAAGCAAATTCGTGGGAGACGCTGGAACTTTACAGATTTCTGTGAAGTGCCTTCTGAAAAGGCCTAACATGGAAGTAGGGAACTTCCTACTCAAGTAAAGAAGCCTAACATGGAGGTATGGAACTTCCTGCTCAAGTAAATAAGCCTAACAAGGAGGTAGGAAACTTCCTGCTCAAGAAAAGAAGCCTAACATGGAGGTAGGAAACTTTCTGCTTATGCAAAGAAGGAACGAGCTTCGGGCCCTTGTGTGGTTCATTATAGGACACAAACCCTGTGAACAGCACATAACCACCATAAGCATCATCGACAGCCTATCTTGCCTAGAGACTCAGATAGCGCATTCTCGGGTCGGACGTATTGAGAATGTCGCACGCAAATTCTCTACCACTCGACAAATTTCTTAGATTTATAAAAGAATTTGGAAAGTTTGCAGAGGAATTTAGATTATACTATCCCACCTTTTCACCTACATTCTGATGCTTTCTAAAGTCCTCAAGTACAAGTGGCAACTATGTCTGAGTGCTTGGGAAAGACATAGATCTTTCCGGTATACCACAATTCCATTTCATTTCAAGATAATTTCTTCTTAAGACACTTTACATGAAAGCACATACAGAGTTATGAGTTATTAATATGTGTGTGACCGTCCGTAGGAGATTCCAAAGACATTTCTATAGCACAGAAGTTTTCATATAAACTGATCTTTTTGGAAGACACTATGTGCTTAAGGCTTACATAGTGCCAATGCAGCTAAAAGTGGCGCCTTCACTTCCATCTGATACGCTGGGCATGTTTGAGCTATTACCTATTACTCTTTCCCAAACCGGCACGGATATTTCAAGGCATAAATAATTTTACTCTTGAAGGTATTGGATATCAGAATAGACAAAATAACTTAGTAATCATCTTCTGTAAGATTTAGTTATTGCCTTTCGGACAAATTTCTGGGCACTCGACCGCTAATACAGGCCAAGCTGTGGACTCTGATATGAAAGAGAATAATTTCTGTTATCACGGATTAACTATAATCAGTTGTGGCACCTGTCTTCTGTTCTGCCTGCTCCAAGCTGGTTAAAGAGGGTAAAAAATGGGTTTGGCGTTTGACGAAGACAAGACGAAATACCTCCGGTCATCACATGTAGAAACAGCGCGTCTGGGCAGCCACTTATCTGCTGACAGCTACAAATTCGAAACCGTTAAGAATCTTGTCTATTTGGGAACACAGGTGATATATTGGACTAAGTGTGATACATTGGACTAGGTGGGCAATTGAAGAGTAAAGTACTCTCTCGACGAACAAAATTTACGCTCTACAGGACGCTCATCGTTCCAGTCCTCTTGTACCGCGCAGAAATGCGCACAAAGTCAAAATCAATTGAAATAGCACTTGGAGTATTTAAGAGAAAAGTTCTTCGGAAGATATATGGACATTTGCGTGTTAGCCAGGGCGAGTATCGAAGGAGATTTAATGATGAGCTCTACACTGGGGAAATAACAATGTAAATCCTACAAAAACGACGTCAAATAAACAGACATGATAGTCAGCCTACCTTGAAAATTGTTGCGTGGACTATAATAATTGCTATTTTCGGATTTTACACAGTCAAAGAAAAGAAAAATAAAATAAAACCTTTGTTCGCATTTTTCTCTTCATCCTCCCTACGATCGGTGTCCAAGTACAAATATGTAACTACACCGCTTGTTTTCCATTGCGGCGCCTTATCTTCGCCTTGTCACCGTTGGGAGCTATTTTTGCAAGTCTCTTTTTCCCTCAGTGTACGAACTTTACGCAGCGGCTACGTTGGGCAGATCAAGTCGTGAGCGGATGTATGTGTTCCGGTTAAGAAAATATTTGTATCGAAACCCGCTAAAGGCAGAACGGAACAGAATCGACTGCTGCGCTTTTGGGACTTGGTCAAAATCGTCTAGACAGTTATGCGTTCAAAGTTTTTCAAAGCCATTATGTACATACATACATACATATATGATTTATGATTCAAAAATCTCATTAACCAACCAGCTGCAGCTAAATGATGTTGATCTCTAATTTGATGCATTTTATGCGCTCAAATGGATTTCATTTAACATTGCGAACTTTTATTTCGTATTATTATATTGTTTCAAGTAAACAAAAAGAAACAGCAGAAAAAATGAGCAAGTCACAAGTGACCGGGCAACAGGTGTCGTCGGCATCAAACGATGTCAACAACATCATTTTTCAAAGCAACAGCTTTACCTTATAGTCGCGTTTTCATTTTCTTTATGTCATTACTTATTTCACTTTGTGAGTTTGGCAGCATTAAAGCTGAAAGCTCATGTGCGTTACATATATAAAAATATATAAAAATGTATGCATATGTGTATTAATGTATTTACAAAGAGCCATCGGCGTACCTACTTATAAGTTTGTTTTGTGGCGAACATCTGTACTAAACAAAGTCTGGAACTAGATAGATTTGTGTTATGTACCCTCCCTTAACTAAATTCCAAACTACTGCCTTACATATACATATGTATGTACATACATATGCGTGCACAATTCACGGCACACTGAACAACAATCAGACGCATAGGTATGAATCAGTGGCGGGCCGAGCATAATTTGCTGGACAAGCCTATGTATAAAGCAAAGCCATTAGCCATTTATATTAGTTTATTTGCTGTATTATCTAAAAGTCTGATTGTGTTCCGTCATTGAGTTTGATTAACTTCGTTTTGCGTATATGGTTTATTGTTTATATTCATGCCGCATGAAACTGAATATATTGGATTAAATCGAGAAAATGAAGATGATGAGGAATAATTAAGTTTTGATATACAATGCACATAGGTAGATTTTCAAGTTTTATGCGGCCAAAATTGAATTTTGTGAAGTTGTTACAATTACAGAAGAAACATACCAACACATTGGAAATAGACTGGGGAGCAATAATTCATCGCTTTTTTCCCGGCCCCATACGCTGCACTTGTTGCCAGATGGTCGAAACTTAGCATATCTAAAGTTAATTTTTTTAGTTTTTTTTTTACATATTTTTAAGTGCTAGTTTCAACGCGAATATTTATTATTTAAAGCATATCATTTAAGTAATCGTGATGGATCCTAAATCTTCAAGTAATTATTAACACTTTTCAATAATATCCTTGATTTCCAATAATTCTAAGTTTATAGTTTTAAGCTTTTAAAGTTGGGATATTTTAAAAAAAATTTTCACTCTTTTTTGTGTTCAAAATTGATTTTGTTATGTTGCTCTGCCAGACTCAGTCAAATTAACCCTCGGACATGATATCTAGTACAATTAGTATTTTTCCGACAAAAAATTACGCCGCACAAAGCCGCACTTCACTACTAGATACAGGGTTCTTCATATGTACCTACAATACTTTTCGTTTTGTGTTTTATATTTAATTTTAATGTTTATATTTCTAACGCATATCTTGGTTAATGTAGGTTATGCGCGAAAGTAACCGAGATAGTTATCAGCGATTATTGTTAACTTTTTAGGCAGTACTGTTAGTAGTAGGGCTAAGAATTCTAAAGCTACATTTTTTAGAAGATTTTTGAGTATGCAATTTTGCAGCTCATTCAATTTTAATATAATAATATACAACATTCAACTTTTTGAAAATTTTCATTGGCTTTTCGGAAATTTTAATTGGAACGGTCTCACGTACATATAAGGCAAACGCCCTACAGAAAAAAATTTCTAAAATCGACGGAATTTTTCACAGCATTGAGAATTGCACTTTTTACACTAAAATTGGTTGGCTACATAACAGTATACTTAGAAATCTCGTCAAAAACGTTTATAAATTCTAGCCTCGCTTTGAAATTTTTAATCCACTTTTAGAAATTTCTACTATTTTTCGGATTTTTTTCATAAGCTTAGAAATCCTGCTTAAAACGATTTTTATTGATAAATTGTCTACATACTTAAACGAAAATAAGAAAGTTAAATTTTCGACCGAATTCTTTGAAATAAATTTAAAAACTCTGGCGTATGATTTTTTTTATTTGAGTCACTGTATATATTTTTCAATAAAATCAACCTTTAACACAAATTATTAAAATTTTGCACTAAACAAGCAATTTGGAATAGATGTAGATAATAAAATATTTTGGCCGCATAAAACTTGAAAATCTACCTGTGTGCAATGGATTATATGAAGTCATGTATGTATATGAATTTTATTGTAGGTGCAGCTAACTTTTGCTTAGCGCTTCAACTGGCCTGGCTCAGTCGAAAGTAAGCAAACTCAAGTTCTTCACAAACAGAAATTAAATTATCTATAAACAAACACATTTCAAGCGTAAAATAAGCATATTTTAAAGGCATTCGTAAAATGAAATGAACGAAAATATTTAGGCAAGCCGGGCTTTTCGGCTTGTATGAAGCGTCCGCCACTGGTATGTATGTATATATGCCAAGTGAAGCATTTATTTCTGACCTCAGCGCATTCACCATCTTGACATCACTCAAGCAAAATTGAAAAGTGGTATTTATGTGCTCATATGTGAGTGTGCCAGAATGTGAATGTATGACTGTATTTACCCAGCCAACATTCGCGGAACACTCACAATTTGGAGCACATTATGAGTCCGAAATATGTGTTTAATATAAGTCTTAAACTTTTGAAATCATGTGTGAAACAGGAGCTTCATAATTTGAAGTCCGATATGAATCCAAATATGTGTGAAATATGAGCTTAAAATTTTTGTTTTTTAAAATGATAATTGTAGTTCATAGATGCCGTTTCGAAAAAGCGGAAGTAGCACTGAAGTTCAATATAATGTTAAATGTCCCAGTATATAATGGCATTGGATTGAATTTCAGGTTAATATTAGGTGCGAATCAGGAGGAGAATACAAAATAGACAACACGATAAAGCAAGCAGTGAAGGTGAACAACGCCTGGAAAAGAGGATAACAAGCGTTTGAAGAGAACTGGGTAAGGGGAAGCAAAATGCATGGAAAATAATTATTTTTTGGTTTTGCTAATTATAGAAGAAGGAAAAAACAGTCATAAATATGAGACCAATAGGCAGGGCCGCCGAGAGAAAATCCGGGCCCGGGGTCAAAATAACTACGGGCCCCTATACTAAATGAACAAATTCTCAAAATCAATGAATATATAGTTACGAACACAGTTGGGCAAAATTTATTCGAATAAGAATAATAGATGAATAAATTTTTTTTATTTTTATTTGAATAATAAATAACTTCGTTTATTCAAACAAAAAATTATTCGAATAATAGATAATTTTCATTTACATATGTAAGAACAAACAAACATACAAACAAAAAAAATTTACAAAGTTTTTTTTACTATTACTCAGTTGTTTTTTTTTGTTGTACCCTGAGTTTTTATTTATTATTTGAAATAACGAATAAACCTCAGAATAATTATCTAAATAAAAATTTATTCGAATAATGCCCAAGTCTGGTTACGAACTTTAATTTATCTATACATTAATACAGATCAAGTAAATATGTTTACATAGAAATATACATATTAGGGTGGGTCAAATGTATTGTCAAAAGGCACATCCAGTTTCCGAATCCATGGGTCATACTGAGTAATATTGTCCAAGGGACCATAGGTCTGAATGAATTCTGTTTAAATACATATTGCTTTATTTGTATGAAATAAATTTCTTTAAATTGGAATACAAATATTTGTTGGTAATAATTTAGTATATCAAAAGACTGATTCTGCTGAACGCTTTAGTGAAACAGCAATCGAATTCAACTGTACGAAGCACCAAAGCAAATTTTAGCTTCGCAAGCTTTGTTTGTTTTCGGCGTATCGCTGTTTACATACATACATACACGTACATATGTATATTAGCATTTCGTGGGCGTTTCGGACGGTATGTTCGCACGATTTTTTGAACTTTTGAGGCAGAAATATCGCGAAATATTGTATAGCTTTATGATAAAGGGAAAGATTTACGCCACAGATAATGATTAAAGTATGTTAGCGACAGAAATTTAGTTTAATGCCTCTGTTTTAGCTACTTTTATAATATGGACGTGTTTTTGTAGCGTCCGGAACGCAGTTTAAGTGGCTTACACAGAGGCATTAAACTAAATTTCTGTCGGTAACATACTTTAGTCATAAGCTGTGACCTAAATCTTTCCTTTTATCATAAAACGATACAATATTTCGCGATATTTCTGCCTCAAAAGTTCAAAAAATCGTGCGAACATACCGTCCGAAACGCCCAGGAAATACCCATATCGCTGTATAAGAATTTGCATCATACCGAATTTTTCTGTTGCAACAGAAAACGAATTCAAATTTATGCTGCAAAGTCGACGCCAAAAACCAACAATTCCTTAAGTGGGATGCAGACAAGTTAAGAGATTTATAAAATTTGTTGAAATTTAAAATGATTGCTATCTACGAAAGGTGATTAAAGGTGTTGTTTGTTTATTTTCTGTAGCAAAAACTTGGATATCATTTTGAGATTCCCGGGCCCTCTAAAGCCCGGGCCCGGGGCAATTGACCCCCTCAGCCCCCCCCCCTCTCGTCGGGCCTGCCAATAGGAGTCTTTTATGACTCTTATTCAGGCTCATACACGGAAAGAAATTTGCATACTTGAATCGAGAAAAATGCTTTCTTGAACTCAATTTAGAAAATGTTTAGGGAAATAAGAAAAATTGACTTAATCATTACTGGAATTAAGAAATTGACTTTTCCAAAAATGAGACAATTATTTTCTTATTCAAGAACACTAACAAAATCTATAGAAAAAAAGTGTTGAAAAAAATGTTTAACTAAATAAGAACATCTTATCTAAAATTTACTTAAATGAAGAAAATCTTTTTGCTAATATCAAGAAGAATTTAAGAAAATTGTGTTTCAATGAATTGAAACAACAAACTACAGCAAAGAAAAATTTAAAATAAATAAGAAAACGTTTTCTTGAGCGAAGTAAAATATTTCTTGCTGAATTTGCATTTCCAAAATAACAAGTATTTTTTTCATTTGCCATCCGCTTTGCATATTTCTGAATATTTCTGCAATTCTCAGATTGATCAGATTTGCATCTTCATTTATATTAATTGAAATGTTGTCATTTCAGTGAACAAGTCCTGGGAAAATAAGTACTAGTTGACTATGGTTTTCTAATCCCTCATGATTAGTTTTCATTTTCCTTATTTTTTATGTTTTTAATATTTTTAGAAAATTTTACTTTTTAAATATTAAATATTTTCTTATTTACTTAAGGTCGTATAAGAAAAAAAAATATTTCTTAATTATTTATTTCTAAACACAAGAAAAAAACACTTACCGTAACTAAATTATTTCTTATTTATTTAAAATCCATTTTTGCTTGAAGTGAGAAAACTTTTTCTTATTTATTTAAAATCCAATTTCACTTGAAGCAAGAAAATGTTTACTCATTTATTTAAAATCCAATTTTCTTGGATTTTCTTGATATTAAGAAATTATTTTTCAAGTTCAAAATCAAGTCTAATTTTTCTTGTCTCGGCATTGATTCTAGTAAAAATTCTTTCCGTGTATGATATATGGAATTAGGCTCATATCGCGCGACCACCTTAGGAACAGAAATGAATATATTTCGGACTACAAAATAAGCTCATAGTGAGTGTGAACACTCCAGTTTAGGATTCCTTTCTTATTCTTTTATGACTCCGAATGTTTGCTGGGTATGAATTTCTGTTTGAGTGTATGTATGTAAGTGTAGGTGCGACAATTTATGTGTCCTTTTCAACTAACAAAACGATTCATAGCGCAACGACGCCAAAAGCAATGAACATTAAAATGAATGAATGAATAAGTGAATGCATGAATAAATGAAATGCTATAGCAGACGCATGTAATAGTGATAAAAGGAAGGGATAGTGACAAAAAAAAAATTAAAGCGTGAATAACGGGTATTCATGAATATTGATGTGTAAACTGTTTCGAAATCGCATATTTATTCCCTTTCCTTATTCCTTTTTTCCTGGTTTTCTATGAATTAAAAGGCGACTATCGTTTTTGTAATTTTTTGTTGTCATTGTGACTGCTACTATTTTCTTGTTTTTGTTTGTTTTGGTTTTTGGTTTTTGACTTTTGATTTTTATGTTGTTTTGTTTTGTATTGCTCAGAAATATGCAAGATCATCCGAGTCCACGTTTGACCCATATCTGGAGACCCGGCCTAGGGGTCACAATGAAAAGAGCTTCATATCGAAGTCCTGCTCAAAACCTTTCATTTGATACCAATATTGCTCAGAAATATTCAAGGATCATCCGGGTCCTCCTTTTGACCCATATCTGGAGACCCGGCCTTGGGGTCACAATGAAAAGAGCTTCATATCTAAGTCCTGCTCAAAACCTTTCATTTGATACCAATATTGCATAGAAAATTAGATAGGTAGATGTAGGTGTGCATATCCATACATTTGCATACATGTTCGAACAGGTTGGTCCTTCTTATTTTGCCTATTTGTCGCATTGTTGCAGAAAACAACAACAACAACAACTTCACTTCGCTTCGTTGCTGTTGTTGTTGATATTTGCATTTGCACGGCTATGCATGCAAGCGTTTGTAAGTACATGTCTATCTACCTACCTACCACTGACAATGCCAAGCGATTCACACGGACGCAGGAGTGCACTAACACAAAGGTCATTTACGTTTACGCGTAAACTTTACCTGTTTTTCGAAATCACTCGTAGCTACAGCAAAGATGTTTACACATCAAAAACTAAATTAAAGAAGTGAAAGCAAGAAAAAAAGGTGTGCAGCCAACAATGACGCATGTTAAATTATCTAGTAAAAACTTATTACAAATGCACATAATTACGTAATTTAGTATAATACGTATGTACTTACGCCATATGCATATGCATTTGCTTCTAAATTATATTCATTCTTGAGTCGAATAGTCATTTCATATTCGTTTAAATGCATACATATGTAGTACATATAAAGCTCTTCTACATGCCAACCGCACAAGTAAGCCACGCAAGCTTTGGTATTTTGGTTTTACTGTCACCGCAAGCTATTTATGCATGTGCTTATATCTATGTCCTTACGTATTTGGTTTGTCATAAATATGCAATGCAAGGCTTTAGGGTTTGCTCTGCATCTACGCTTAAACATATGAACACACACAAAATGGCATATAAATCATTTGAATGGTTATAATTTATTTCATTTGCTGTTTCGCGACCAAATGGAAGTTATTGCATAATGTTCATGGGTACGTGGCAGACGATAGTGTCTTGAGATTATTCAATTAAAAATTAGACTAATGTAAGAAAAGTGAGTAGTAATTCTTTAGACCTAATACTTGTGCTGCATGTTCTGCCTTTGCCATGCTGGACAAAGAGGCTAAGAAAATGGCTTTAGCGCTCAACGACGACCAGACGAAGCACCATCTGTCATCACATAAAGGGTCAGCGCGTCTTGGCAGCCACGCCACTGTTAACAGTTACAAATTCGAAAACGTTAAGGGCTTCCTCTATTTGGGAAGCAGCATTAATACCGATAATTATGTCTTAAGGCCCTTAGACTAGGTTAGGCTGCGTTTGCTGGGGACTGAAGACCCCTCACATAGACCACATATGATCCTCAGTGTTGCCAACATACAGGAGCAGCGTTGCCGTTGAAAAATTTTCATGGTGGCTAGATTTGATTTAATTTGTGGCTAAAAATGGCTAAAAAATTTGGTTCGTGGCTAAAAATGGTGGCTAAAAAATTTTGTTTCAAATTAACATGTTTTAAATTTATTTTTAAAATTCAGGCACAAAACTATTGCAAACAATATAAGGAAAAAAATCATAAATTTGTGTAAAAATAAAATATTCATACATACATACATAGTATGTACTTAACTATATCTAAAACAATTAGATATCACATTCAATATCTATCAAGCAAGCATTTGCTTTTGCTTAAGATTTCAGACCTTTTACTCAAATTTTGAAATTTGGTTCATACAAATTAATGTCAAATTTTTAAAATTTTGAGTAAAAGCATTTGCTTGATTTTTATTAATACGGCCCATTATGTCGTCATCACTAATTGACTCTTTCTCTTCATAAATTAATTCTTTCTTCATTAATTTAATGAGATCTTCTGTTATTTTAAATTCATTGCAACATTGTTTTACATCCTTTAAGCCATTTCTTATAGTTAAAATTCAACACTGGGTTCTTTCCTCTGCGGCGTTGCTAAGTGGTAGAAGTAGCAAACAATATACAAAGTCAGTTAGATCCTTATACGGACTTTCATCGACAGCCTACTATTCCACTAGCGAGTATCAACAGGCATTTATCGATAGTTGCGTTACTTGTTTTGTTTTTTAACACTTAAGGCCCTTGGCAACTTACAATCTGGATTGAGAGGAAGTGTATATGTGTGAGTGTCGGGTGATTGACGCAAATATCAAAAATTTTTGATTTTCGTCGTCGCAAGCCGACAGCGAGCCGACAACAAGTACGTGTAGCATGACGGCTGCCGATTGCACTAACACACACAAAAAACAATCAAATTTGACTAACTCACTCAAAAAAACACTCAAACTGGACAATCCAGATTGTAAGCTGCCAAGGGCCTTTAAATCGATTTGTGATAATCGCTGAATTGAATTAGCGTTACCACATCTTTCCTATGTGCAAAATTATGGTTTATTACAAGCGGTGACTAAAAACGTGGCTAGTGGCAAAACCCAAATTTTGGTGGCTAAAAAAACACGGCCGTGGCTAATCTAGCCACCAAATGGCTAAAACGGCAACGCTGTACAGGAGGCATTATGTTATTATATTACACTCGGAATGCAGGTCTTCGCAAGTTTTAATATTTTGTGAATTTCCCAGTCCGCAATGCTCTCTAGAGACGTGAAGTATGCAGAGCCGTGACAATTAAATCGTAGTCTGCCGAAAGCTGCACATTGGCAGAGAAGGTGTTCCAGAGTGCCTACAGCAGCGTCCTCATTGCATGACGTGCACACTTGACTTTGCACCAATCCCATTTTGAACGCACGAGATGGTGTGAGATAGTGCCCTGTTAGTACATATGCCGACAGATAGTCAGCAGTCTACTCTGGGATAGTATGCGGTTTTAGCTTTATATGACCGCAACATGATTTTGGCGATCTTGCAGGATGCCAGGGTCTCCCACTGGGAATCGCCTTTACGCATCAATGCCTGATCTATATGAGCTTTTTGGTAATTTAGAGAAGGGAAAATGGCCTTACACTGCTCCACACACCGAGAGGTAGTTATCGCTGCCATGCTCGCCTTAATTGCTGCCTGGCTGTCAATGAATATATTTATTTGAGATTTTGAGGACGTTAGTTCAGCTGCAAGCTCCGCCGCTTTTGAGGCTGCGTAAACCTCAGCTTGACAGATACTGCAATAGTCCGGGAGTCTAAAAGATTTTTGTATCCCAAGCTTTGAGCAAAATACTGCAGCTCCCACCCTTTGGTCCATCTTAGATCCGTCTGTAAATAAGTTGAAGGAATGGCGATTGGCTCCTAGTCTTTTGTTCCACCCGTCCTGTTCTATTATTACATGTGGCCTGCTGCTCAAGTTGGTTAAGGGAGTAACGTAGTCAGAGCTGCCGTTTAGACCTCGTATGTTGCTGTGTCCAAATGGCCGTTGATTAAAATGTCCTGTTACTCTAAGCTTTAGCGCTGTCTTTTCAGATACGCTTTTAGCCACAAGGTCCGCGGAGTACAGGTTTTGTATCCTATTGAGCGCCGGTGAGGGGGTTGTGCATAGCGCTACCGTTGTGCACAGACTAGAAAGCCTCCGTACACCCTCTGGCTTTTTTGCATTCACCTTTTTATCAAGTGCCGTCCACCAGACTAGAATTCCGTAGTGCATTATTGAACGAACAACTGACGTGAAGAGCCAGTGTGTTAGTTTAGTCGATAGGCCCAAGTTTTGCCAATTGCTCTGCTAGAGGCATACAGCGCATTGGTGGCTTTCTTGACTCTTTCCTCCACATTGAGCCTCCACGCCAGCTTACTATCCAATATGACTTCCAGATATTTCGTGAATGGTTTTACGATTAGCGTGAGAGTGCCTAGTTAAGGAGGAGTCCATTGTGGTACCTTATATATTTTCGTAAAAAGCACAAGGTCCGTCTTGTCTGGGTTTATTTCCAACCCTATTTTCTTGGCCCAGTTATGTATCTTATTGAGCGTTCCCTCTAGTATTTCCTTCATTGTAGTTAGACATTTACCTGATATGACGACGCCAAGGTCATCAGCATAAGCTGTGATCTTAGCTCCGCCACCATCTGTTTGTAGTAGTATTTTGTTGACCACTAATTTCCACAGCAGGGGTGAGAGTACACCCCCTTGTGGGATGCCCCTGCGTGCCTTCCTGGACATAACCGAAGGACCCCCTCACCCGTCACCGTCCGACAACTCAAAAGATTATCGATCCAGTGCTGAATGATCATAGGTACTCCGATTGATTCGAGTCCCTCCAGTAACGCCTCGGTGGAGACGTTGCTGAACGCACCCGAGATGTCAAGAAAGACGCCTATCGCGAACTCCCTGTTGTGTAGGGCCTTTTCAATGTGTAATACAACATTGTTAAGAGCAGTATCCGTAGACTTGCCCTTGGTTTATGCATGCTGGTTTGTGGATATTAAGTTAGGAGCAGCCCTCTCTTTATAAAACGAGTCCACTAGCCTCTCAAATGTTTTTAGGAGAAAAGAAGTAAGACACATGAGCCGATAGTTCTTGGGGTACAAGTGGCTGGTTTTACTTGTTTTTAATATAAATACAACTCTTGATACTCTCTAAGATTACCGTACATAGTTAAGCCTTAAACAGTTTTTGAAAATGGTTAGGATTCTCGGAATTAAAACAGCACTTCCTTTTTGTAGAAGAGCCAAGAAAATGTCATACGTCCCCGGAGATTTATATGGGTAAAAAGAATGTCCATTTGAGCCTGTAGAGCCCCTCCTCGTCAAGGCTTGGTGTGGGCCGTGATTCGGTCCCATCATCAGATACCTCAGAGCAGCCCGGAAAGTGGGCTTCCATCAGAGTTTGTATTTCAGGATGGCTTCATAGAACTCCCAATTTGGGTGTCTAGGATTCCTGAATACCTTTGTATTACGTCGTGCTAACTAAAGTATGTTCTAAAACTTATGTACATATGATCAGAGAAGGACGGTTGCTCAAGCACCCTCCAGTCAGAGATTGCAATGTTTTCGCCATAAAAGAGAGTTAGGTCCAATACATCTTCTGACGTTAGCCCTTTGAAGGTTGGTACATTACCCCTGTTCGCTATACTAATATTATATTCTATTATGAATGCAAAGAGGGACTCACCTTGCGCATTTATGTCATTTCTGCCCCATTGGGTGTGGTGAGAATTTCCGTCTGCCCTCACAATCATGCTGTGTTTGTTACGCAGCACTTCCTCAGTGAGTGCTACGATGGGTTCTGGTGGAACCTCCACGTCGTGCGCCATGTAGCAGGAGGCGAAGAGTCCCTTCACTGCCCTCGATGGAGATTACCGTAAGGTCATCCGAGCTGAAATTAGAGAGAAGATAAGCGTTAATGCTGTTTCTAACCAAGACGGCAAATCGATTCATCCTTACCGGTTTCGCGTAAAACGTAGTGAAGTTGCGTGACCGCATACCGGCGACCTTGTTTCCAGATGTCAGCCATGGTTCCTGCACAAGGGCCACGTCGTAGCCTCCTTCCTATATTGTCAGGAGGAGTTCGGCTGAGGAGACCTTACTGTGTTGGAGGTTGACCTGCAGGACCCGCACCCTCAAAACTCGCCGATGTCCCGCCTAGGGCCGGTTGCACCCACCGTGTCTCCAGCCTCCCCGTCGTCCTGACCGTCTCTCGTAAATCCGCAGCGGACTCGGTGACTGCAAGCAGCCCCAACTCCCTCTCCAACTCCTCAACGGTATTAAGGTTCCCGTCCTTCGGGCGCAGGTAGACGCTACCCGTCCCCCAAGCCATCTTCCCATACCTTGGGTATAGGAGGTCTTCCGACTCCTTGTTGATCTGGAGGATCAAATTTAGTCCTCCAGTATGTTGCGTCGATTGGTGCAGCACTTTCCAGTCCAAAGAAGGGACATCGGGATTCTTCCGCTGAAGCAGTAGCAAGGCGACTTCCGGCTTTACCACGCTAGGTACGTGTACCTTAGCGCGTGGTATGCTCAGACTGGCGCCCTGCCAAAGCCCCGACAGCTTCTTGAAAGTGTCCGTCACCCATTTCAAGGTGAGGTTATCGTTACACTTGAGGATCTTGACTCCTCTGAACCACCCCGCACCATCAAAGGATGGTACGAGTAGGCCAGTTTCGTCCGTCAGCCGTGTGACGATGGCCTCAACAATTTTGCCATCAACCAGCTTCCACTGATCCAGCGTCATCTGCACAGTTGGGTGGCTTTGGTCGATCAGCGCCACGATCAAATGTCGTTTGGCCACCTCACTGGAGCAGGTTGGCTGTTCAGTAGGATCGTCGGTTTCGGCAAGTCGCGGACTATTTCTTACACGTGGGCATTTGTTCCCGGCCGGTTTTTCGCCCTCCGTGGACCGCTGTCTTTTTGTGGCGGATAGCGACTTTGCGACTCCCTCCTCAATCGTGTTCACGAACACGGGGTTTGTCGTCGCATATCGTTCCATACCTGCGAAGTGTCGCCTACCCTTTGCAACAATTTCTTCGGCAGGCGATAGGGTAACCTTACCCGACAGGCGCAACTTCACCCTGACTGCTGCCTTGTATTGGGATAGGACCTTGAGCTTCTGCTTGTCCCCCTTGCTTCTACGCCTTCCCAATGTTGGATTTTGGCGTGTGAAGTGAGTGGGGACTTCAGTGAGAAGACTTTCGGTGTCAAAACGTTTTCAACTCCATTCCTCTGCATAACATGAATTAGTTAATTGAGTTAGTTTTTATTAGTCGAACTCTAACAATGTCTGCTTAAAGGTTACTAAGTAAAGCACATGATTAAATCTTTTTCGGCACTCGCTATCGCCAATGCACAGAGGACCATAAATTGCTTCGCTCGAATCGCCCAAGGGCAGTCTCAACTATATACGTCAAGACAAGTAAGCTGAGCGACTAGACCGTAATTTCGTGGTCTCTCGAGTAATTAAGAGTCAAATAAAAAACATTTGTATAAAAATTAAAATGATAAACCCCTGTAGGATGGATATTACATACTATTTCCTTTCTTTAAAAATAAATTACCCAAAATTATTTAAATGGCGCAAGTGTTGAAAACATTAAATGAACATGAAATGGTAAAAATATATGCAAATTGTAAGCAAAAATGTAAATAAATTTAATAAGAAATACTTGTGCTGTTATAAAACTTAATAACGTATGCGCATAATTAAATGTATTTTCTTGGTGAACAAAAATTCCCACATGTGAAAATATATGTATGTACATAAACAGAACTGAATATGTATGTAACACACGCTGAGACGATAAGTGACCGTGTGACTGGCTGAGTGAGTGACAGGCGGAGACTGGAACGCGCTGCCAGGACATGCAATGCTATGGCAGCTACCAAGAACTTAAGTATGTATGCCATTTTATGGTTGCTGAGGTGTAAAACACTTTAAAAAAATGAGAATGAGTGTACAAGTAACTGTTTTCTATATAGTATTTTATGAACAGGGAAGAAAAAAACAAGTAAGGAAGCCTAAGTTCGAGTGGAATCGAACATTAGATACTCAGCTGTATGCTTTCATTGTTTGTTTGCGTTTGTTCGATATAGGGTGTATTTTATATGAAACGAGTGCTGCATAAACAGGGCGCAGCCACGCCCATTTTCAAAATTTGTATCAATCATCCAAATAAGCATATAAATATTATTGTTAGTGCAAAATTGCATCCCTCTATGACTTTTAGTTACAAAGACTTCACGTTACAAATTCCAAATGGGTGTTCCAGAAATATCTTTGTTAAAAAGTAGGCGTGGTCATAAACCGATTTCAATACATTTTTGCGTGTCTATTAACACAAGTTATAAAAGTGCATAAACCAAGTTTCGTCATAATATCTCAGTTATTTGTCGAGTAATAGGCTCGTAGATTTCTTTGTATAAAAAGAGGCGGTGCCACGCCCATTTTATAAACTTTTTTTATTTTTTGTTTCCGGTCTATTGTAGAACTCATGTCACAAAATTTCAATGAATTATCTTTATATTTCACAGAGATATCGCTAAAAATTATTTCATTAGGTCACTTTATAATACCCATATATAAAAGTGGGCGTGGTCGTCCACCGATTTTGGTAATTTTTCGTCCACACATTTGGCTAAGTATATATATTACGCGTACCAAATTTCATCGATATATCTTTAACGGTTTCTGAGTTATGACATATAAAACTTTCAATGTTTGACCCTTAATAAGTGGGCGTGGCACCGCCCATTTTCAAAAATTTTTGTATTTTTTGTTTTATGTCCGTAGTTGGACTCCTGCCACAAAATTTCAGTGATAGATCTTTATATTTGACAGAGATATCGCTTAAAATGTTTTTATTAGGCCCCTTTATAGTTCCCATATATAAAAGTGGGCGTGGCCGTCGACCGATTTTGATAATTTTTCGCCAAAACATTGGTCTAAGTAAGCAAATTACGCATACCAAATTTGATCGATATATCTTCAACGCTTTCTGAGTTATGACATATAAAACTTTCAATGTTTGCCCCTTAATAAGTGGGCGTGGCACCGCCCATTTTCCAAACTTTTTGTACTTTTTGTTTTACGTCCATAGTTGGACTCCTGCCACAAAATTTCAGTGATAGATCTTTATATTTGACAGAGATATCGCTTAAAATGTTTTTATTAGGCCCCTTTATAGTTCCCATATATAAAAGTGGGCGTGGCCGTCAACCGATTTTGATAATTTTTCGTCAAAACATTTGTCTAAGTAAGCAAATTACGCATACCAAATTTCATCGATATATCTTCAACGGTTTCTGAGTTATGACATATAAAACTTTCAATGTTTGACCCTTAATAAGTGGGCGTGGCACCGCCCATTTTCCAAAACTTCATCAAATTTCTTCATAAGGGCCTGAGCTCAATACGTGGGTAAAATTTTATCACTCTAGCTATATTAGTGGCTGAGATACCAAATATCCGATTTTTTCTATATAGGAAAAGTGGGCGTGGTCATGGTCCGATTTCGCCCATTTTCAATACCAACCGTCCCAGTCTCGATACCAACTTGCATTTCAAATTTCATCAAAATATCTCGATTTTTACGCAAGTTATCGTGCGTACGGACGGACGGACGGACGGACGGACGGACGGACGGACGGACGGACGGACGGACGGACGGACGGACGGACGGACATGGCTCAATCGATTTCTCTTTTCACCCTGATCATTTTGATATATATAAGTCCATATCTATCTCGATTATTTCATTATGTTACAATCCACCGTTATGAAATCAAAATTATAATACTCTGTGTACTAGTACAGCTGAGTATAACAAGACAAGTAAGCTGAGCGACTAGACCGTAATTTCGTGGTCTCTCGAGTAATTAAGAGTCAAATAAAAAACATTTGTATAAAAATTAAAATGATAAACCCCTGTAGGATGGATATTACATACTATTTCCTTTCTTTAAAAATAAATTACCCAAAATTATTTAAATGGCGCAAGTGTTGAAAACATTAAATGAACATGAAATGGTAAAAATATATGCAAATTGTAAGCAAAAATGTAAATAAATTTAATAAGAAATACTTGTGCTGTTATAAAACTTAATAACGTATGCGCATAATTAAATGTATTTGCTTGGTGAACAAAAATTCCCACATGTGAAAATATATGTATGTACATAAACAGAACTGAATATGTATGTAACACACGCTGAGACGATAAGTGACCGTGTGACTGGCTGAGTGAGTGACAGGCGGAGACTGGAACGCGCCGCCAGGACATGCAATGCTATGGCAGCTACCAAGAACTTAAGTATGTATGCCATTTTATGGTTGCTGAGGTGTAAAACACTTTAAAAAAATGAGAATGAGTGTACAAGTAACTGTTTTCTATATAGTATTTTATGAACAGGGAAGAAAAAAACAAGTAAGGAAGCCTAAGTTCGAGTGGAATCGAACATTAGATACTCAGCTGTATGCTTTCATTGTTTGTTTGCGTTTGTTCGATATAGGGTGTATTTTATATGAAACGAGTGCTGCATAAACAGGGCGCAGCCACGCCCATTTTCAAAATTTGTATCAATCATCCAAATAAGCATATAAATATTATTGTTAGTGCAAAATTGCATCCCTCTATGACTTTTAGTTACAAAGACTTCACGTTACAAATTCCAAATGGGTGTTCCAGAAATATCTTTGTTAAAAAGTAGGCGTGGTCATAAACCGATTTCAATACATTTTTGCGTGTCTATTAACACAAGTTATAAAAGTGCATAAACCAAGTTTCGTCATAATATCTCAGTTATTTGTCGAGTAATAGGCTCGTAGATTTCTTTGTATAAAAAGAGGCGGTGCCACGCCCATTTTATAAACTTTTTTTATTTTTTGTTTCCGGTCTATTGTAGAACTCATGTCACAAAATTTCAATGAATTATCTTTATATTTCACAGAGATATCGCTAAAAATTATTTCATTAGGTCACTTTATAATACCCATATATAAAAGTGGGCGTGGTCGTCCACCGATTTTGGTAATTTTTCGTCCACACATTTGGCTAAGTATATATATTACGCGTACCAAATTTCATCGATATATCTTTAACGGTTTCTGAGTTATGACATATAAAACTTTCAATGTTTGACCCTTAATAAGTGGGCGTGGCACCGCCCATTTTCAAAAATTTTTGTATTTTTTGTTTTATGTCCGTAGTTGGACTCCTGCCACAAAATTTCAGTGATAGATCTTTATATTTGACAGAGATATCGCTTAAAATGTTTTTATTAGGCCCCTTTATAGTTCCCATATATAAAAGTGGGCGTGGCCGTCGACCGATTTTGATAATTTTTCGCCAAAACATTGGTCTAAGTAAGCAAATTACGCATACCAAATTTGATCGATATATCTTCAACGCTTTCTGAGTTATGACATATAAAACTTTCAATGTTTGCCCCTTAATAAGTGGGCGTGGCACCGCCCATTTTCCAAACTTTTTGTACTTTTTGTTTTACGTCCATAGTTGGACTCCTGCCACAAAATTTCAGTGATAGATCTTTATATTTGACAGAGATATCGCTTAAAATGTTTTTATTAGGCCCCTTTATAGTTCCCATATATAAAAGTGGGCGTGGCCGTCAACCGATTTTGATAATTTTTCGTCAAAACATTTGTCTAAGTAAGCAAATTACGCATACCAAATTTCATCGATATATCTTCAACGGTTTCTGAGTTATGACATATAAAACTTTCAATGTTTGACCCTTAATAAGTGGGCGTGGCACCGCCCATTTTCCAAAACTTCATCAAATTTCTTCATAAGGGCCTGAGCTCAATACGTGGGTAAAATTTTATCACTCTAGCTATATTAGTGGCTGAGATACCAAATATCCGATTTTTTCTATATAGGAAAAGTGGGCGTGGTCATGGTCCGATTTCGCCCATTTTCAATACCAACCGTCCCAGTCTCGATACCAACTTGCATTTCAAATTTCATCAAAATATCTCGATTTTTACGCAAGTTATCGTGCGTACGGACGGACGGACGGACGGACGGACGGACGGACGGACGGACGGACGGACGGACGGACGGACGGACGGACGGACGGACATGGCTCAATCGATTTCTCTTTTCACCCTGATCATTTTGATATATATAAGTCCATATCTATCTCGATTATTTCATTATGTTACAATCCACCGTTATGAAATCAAAATTATAATACTCTGTGTACTAGTACAGCTGAGTATAAAAATTCAATTCAATTTGCATAAGTAAGTGGTTTTTTGCAGATTTTTACACACACGACACATTTCACATACGAATTTTCGCACAAAAGCCTGCATAAATTTGTACATACATATTTAAGTAAATGGGTCAGCACCCAATAAACACAACGGATTCGCCTCGAATTCGAGACGAGATCGCTTCTCTGATTATATTATCGCGGCGATAGTTCGCGACAGTAGATCGGCGAATCCGAATTCCCAGGCGAGTCACCCCTCATTAGCGATTCGCGCATTTTTATATTCTCGGATCGTTGGCGATTCGAGATTTAGACTCATTGGCGAATACATTCTAGAAAATCTTCTTCTGCGAATCCGCCTCGAATTCGCCACGATATCATCCGAGCTTTCCAGTCGCTTGAGTAGAGTTTTAAATGGTAAATTAAAGTCCAACAGGGAATTTCTTCGTGTAAAGCAAGATTTAATAAAATTAATAAATGCTATTGCGATAATTGATTTTTCTCGAGTCCATCTCGAACTCGATGCAAGTCCGAAAAATTACATTCACCTCCGCGAATTCATCTCGAATTCGCCGCGATATCATCCTCGCGTCTGTGTTTATTGGGCATGTGTAAAACTATTTAAAAAAATTTGCATAGAAAATTATTTGAAGTGATTTAAATCAGGGACTTGTAACAAAACTCGTAACGAAACGAAACTCTCGTTTCTGGCGTTTCTGTTCCAAGAAACATTAAAGGATAGAAACTAAATTCTAAACCAAAAGATTGTAACGTTTCAATAAGTAACAAAACCTGTAACGAAACTAAATTAATTTTGTTCCTTGTAACAGAAACAGAAACAAAACTCCTTTGTAACAAAAGTCGTAACAAAACTCAGAAACGTTTCCAGCAGAAACAAAACCTGTAACGAAACTAAATTAATTTTGTTCCTTCCCTGCAGTATTTATCAGCTGGAAAACAGCACATATTTCCTACTGAATATTCAGTAGAGATGTAGTTCTAAAATCTGAAATTTCCCTTTCGTTTTTATATAAAGGTGGCGTCGAAAATCAACTACCTAAAAACTGCTGAACGAGAAGGGAGAGTTTCTGTAGGAAAAAAGGCCTGAATACGCAGGGAGGACTTCCATAGCATGTATTTCAGTACACCTGATGTCTTCACTGCGTGTTCAGTTGTTTTTTCAGCAATGAATTTTGAACTTAGTTTCAGGGTATTTTTCATAATGAATATTCTACTGAATATGCACCTCCTTACCTCAAATTCTGCTGGGTTGTAACAAAATCCGTAACAGAAACAAAATTAATTTTGTTCCTTGCAACAAAAACAAAATCAGAAACGAAATTAATTTTGTTTCTCAGTGGCAAAACTATAAAAATTATTATAATACTATTTGCCGTACATTAGGATGGACTTTTTATTTTTAGGTATATAATATATATATATATGTATACCTGTGGCATTTTGATGTGCAAACATTTTTGCTGTAGCTACGAGTAATTTCGAAAAGTAAAGGTAAAGTTTACGCGTATCTAATGAAAATTTTTGGGCAGATCTTCTACAGGGAGCCCTATTCTTTATGATTCCTGGGTCGGGTCGCGAGATATGGGTCAGAACGAGGACCCGGATGATGTTGTGTGTTTCTGAGTAATATTGGTATCTAATGAAAGGTTTTGAGCTGGCCTTCTACAATATTGGTATCAAATGAAAGATGTTGAGCGGGGCTTTCGTATAGAGCTCTATTCTAGACCGGGTCTCCACATATGGGTCAAAATGGGGATCCGGATGATCCTTGAATATTTCTGAGCAATGTTGGTATCAAATGAAAGGTTTTGAGTAGGACTTCTACACGCAGCCCCGAGATATGGGTCAAACGTGGATCCGAATGATCTTGTATGTTTCTGAGCAAAACAAAAAAAATCAAAATCAGAGATCAAAAATCAAAAATTAAAAATCAAAAACCAAACACCGAAACAAACAAACCGAACAAAAACAACAAAATGTAGCAGTGACAATGGCAACAAAAAATTATAAAAACGATAGTCGCATTTTAATCGATAGAAAACCAGTGAAAAAATGAATAAGGGAAAGGGAATAAAAGTCCTATTTCGAAACTGATTACACATCAATGTTCATGAGTACTCCTTACTCACGTGTCCTTTTTTTTAACTCAACTGGAGTTAAGAAAATATGTGAAAATATCCCATTATCCATACGAAACGATATTACACCCGCCAAAGCATCCTGTACTGCTTCGACGTCTTATAAAAATCATGATGATGAAGAAATTGCACTACAAAGTAGTCTGAATGAGCTATTATTAGAAAATTAAATATTTATTGATAACAATTAATGTATACTTTTCACAATCCGTTGTTCTATGCATATAAAGCGTTTTTATATATCATTTAAAAAAATTAAAAAAGACAACCCTAATAGTCACCCAATTATATTTTTCTTCATATCGACCCCTTTGTGCGACGTTATCGTAAGGGACAAAAGAAAATTTTACAGGAGAGCATTTTTTTTTGTTTTTTTTACTGTTTTTTACTGGTATATTTAAATGAAATTGAACACGCGTTTAGATGGTTAATTAATATATTGAACCTGATATCTTTTTTCTTGAAAAAATTTGCAGTTTGCGAAAAAATCATAATTTTTTCCCTTACGATAATTTCGCTCTCAATGTTTTATGAGCGTATTTGAATAAATGTCCCTTACGATAATATTTAAAAAATATAAGTGTCTTATTCCATACTTTAGTTGGTTGCCACAGACATACATACATACATACATACATATATGTATATTATATACCTAAAAATAACAAGTCCATCCTAATGTTCTGCAAATATAGTTTTTCTACTGCGAAACAAAATTAATTTTGTTTCTGGTTTTGTTTTTGTTGCAAGGAACAAAATTAATTTTGTTTCTGGTTTTGTTTTTGTTGCAAGGAACAAAATAAATTTTGTTTCTGATACTGAGAAACAAAATTAATTTAGTTTCGTTACGGATTTTGTTACAAGGAACAAAATTAATTTAGTTTCGTTACAGGTTTTGTTTCTGCTGGAAACGTTTCTGAGTTTTGTTACGACTTTTGTTACAAAGGAGTTTTGTTTCTGTTTCTGTTTCTGTTACAAGGAACAAAATTAATTTAGTTTCGTTACAGGTTTTGTTTCTGCTGGAAACGTTTCGGAGTTTTGTTACGACTTTTGTTACAAAGGAGTTTTGTTTCTGTTTCTGTTTCGTTACTTAGCTGTGTAACAGAAACCGAAACGCGTTACAAGTCCCTGATTTAAATTGGGTAAAATATAGAGCTGAGCTTAGTTTGATTAAAAAGAGAAAAGCAAGTGTGAGAGAGTGAGTGGCAAAGATAAGAGTGTGTTCTTATCGAAATAGATAATGACCGTGTTTATGATAACACTGTAGGGAGGTCAAAATATCACAGCGAAACGCCGAGACACCCCAACTAAATTTTTCGCTGTAGAATGCGATGGCATTTACAGAAAGTCAAAGTTAGCTCCTCAAACATGTATATATTTTCTTCATTTAAAAACTGTGTAATAGTTCTTTTAATTCTCTGTAAGACGATATAAAGTTCATCTAATTCATTTAATACGATATATGTGTTATCGGGCTTGAAATAAATGCCTATGGTGAAATTTCAAACTTGTTTGCACAAAAGTGCAATAACTAATGCAGATACGTGGAAATCGTATATGAGAAAATTGTTCACCTATTCATTTTGAATGAAAGTGCTTATGTTGCTTTTTCACGCAGAATGACTATTTTCGGAGTTATAAAAGAATAAAAGTGCAAAACCATATACCTGAACAATCAGCTGTGTGGCGGCTATATGTTATAGTGACCCGATCTCGACGATTTTCAGGGAATAGATTAAGGCCAATACGAGTACAAATTCTCCAAAGTTGCATGTCCTTAGCTGTTTAAATAGCGAAGTTATACCCAAATATTTCCATATCTGAAAAATCGGTTGTATGGCAGCTATATGTTATAGTGATCCGATTTCAAATATTTTCAGAAATAGTTAAAGTAATACTAAATGCTATTAACAACTCAAAAATTCTTATGTATGCCGATGATGTGAAACTTTTCAAGTCATACTCTTCTTTGGAAGAAAGATCTGCGCTCCAAACTGATTTAAATTCTTTTGCTACTTGGTGCAATTATAATCTTATGCCACTTAATCTTAATAAATGTAAATTTATGTGCTTTTCGCGGAAGAATATACAACCAGCAACTTACACAATTAATAACTATAGTTTGGAACAGGTTTATGATTTTGTCGACCTAGGAGTCAGATTCGATTGTAAACTTAACTTCAATTTGCATATAAACGTCACAGTAAATAAAGCTAAAAGTGTCTTGGGATTTGTAAAGCGTTGGTCTAAGGAATTTAGAGACCCATATATAACTAAAACCCTTTTTACAACGCTAGTGAGACCAATACTAGAATATGCCTCTATAATATGGAGTCCGCAATATCAAGTTCATTCTGATCGACTCGAATCAGTACAAAAACAGTTCTTACTTTCTGCGTTAAGAGATTTGCACTGGGACCCTCGGTGCAATCTTCCCCCGTACACTAGTCGGCTGAAGCTTATTAATCTTCCAACATTATCAAGCCGCAGGGAGATGTTAGGCGTCGTATTCCTGGTTAAACTGTTAAAGGGATCAGTTGACAGCCCATCTCTTCTAACCGAGGTAAACTTAAATGTTCCTACTCGCCCATCAAGATATTTTCAACCAATCGTCTTAAAGCAGTGTAGAACAAATTTTGAATTACATGAACCATTCCGTTGCTTATGTAAAAGTTTCAATTCTTATTATACTAATTTTGATATTTCAGAATCTATTTTGCAAATAAGAAGATCCCTGTTGTTCGCTCTTAACAAGTGACAACAGATACCTTACTTGTTACACTTATTACTACGTATATCAATATTTACTTTATTTGTACTATTATTTTAATTGTAAGTTCTTTCTTCTATATTATTATATTATGTATATACATACAACCAGCTGAATGAATTTATTTTCTGTAGCTGAGTAGTGTAAGACCTCGAAGTTGAATAAACTCCTCCCACTCAACACCTTGGCTAAATTTAAATTTAAATTAAAAAAATCCGCACGTCATGTGGATGCGCCCCTCGTGCGGTAGGGCGGGTGGAGGGTAACCGTTGGGTTTATTATTATTATTATTATTATTATTATTATTATTATTATTATTATTATTATTATTATTATTATTATTATTATTATTATTATTATTATTATTATTATTATTATTATTATTATTATTATTATTATTATTATTATTATTATTATTATTATTATTATTATTATTATTATTATTATTATTATTATTATTATTATTATTATTATTATTATTATTATTATTATTATTATTATTATTATTATTATTATTATTATTAAAATATTGTCATGTGCGAAGTTTTGGCAATCTATCTCATAAACTGACTGAGTTATTAACAAAATAGTCCAAATTGGTGGTAATTTTTAAATACCGTTATCTTGAAAAGCGGAGCCAATTTGGGAAAACTAAAGGCGGCATTGAATTTAGAATGCCCCAATTAAGTAAGTATGCGAATAAAGGATTCCAAGCCTGAGTAAAGTTTATAGACGGAAAAAAAATTACCTTCAGAGCTCTGAAACTTCTTTCCTAAATATCTCGAAAACAAGAGCTAACTTTGACTTTCTGTAAATGCCATCGTATTCTACAGCCAAAAGTTTAGTTGGGGTGTTTCGGCGTTTCTCTGTGATATTTCAAAAGTTAAAAATTTACCTACAGTGTAATTTTTGGATATTTACCCAGCCAGCAAAATCATCGTAAACGAGCTCGTAAACTGATGTTTTCTCGAAGAAAACTCTAATAAAATATCGTTTACGAAATCCGTTTACGATGCGCCTACGAATAATGTTTCGCTTTCAAATGTTCAGTGCCTACGAGTGTCGTAAATGTATCGAAAAAGCACTCGTGTGTGAATCTTTTTACGTCCGTTTTTTTATCGTAAATCTAGAAATTTTACAAACATACCCAGCAAGCAAGGTACCGTACATTTTACGAACATTGCGATTTACGAGCTATTCTCGAATAAGAAAACAATAACAAAAGAAACTTTTTTCTATCATGTCAAAAAAAAATTAAAGCGTGAATAACGGGTATTCATGAACATTGATGTGTAAACAATTTCGAAATCGGATATTTATTCCCTTTTCCTTATTCCTTTTTTTCCTGGTTTTCTATGGATTAAAAGGCGACTATCGTTTTTGTAATTTTTTTTTGGCATTGTTACTGCTACTATTTTGTTGTTTTTGTTTGTTTTGGTTTTTGGTTTTTGGCTTTTGATTTTTTATTTTGTTTTGTATTGCTCAGAAATATGCAAGATCATCCGGGTCCTCGTTTTGACCCATATCTGGAGACCCGGCGTAGGGGTCACAATTAAAAGAGCTTCAGATCAAAGTCCTGCTCAAAACCTTTCATTTGATACCAATATTGCTCAGAAAATCATATCCATACATTTGCATACATGTTCAAACAGGTTGGTCCTTTTTATTTTGCCTATTTGTCGCAATGTTGCAGAAAACAATAACAACTTCACTTTGCTTCGTTGCTCTTGTTGTTTATTCTAGAGCTGATGATACCCGTGTACCCGGGTACCCGGGTAATGCCCGGGTACCCGGGTTTTTCGGGTATTGCCCGGGTACCCGGGTATTGTCCGGGTACCCGGGTACCCGGCCCATTTACTACCCGGGCAGCCGGGTAATGCCCGGGTACCCGGGTACCCGGGCATTCTTGTTGATGCCGGCTAATGCGACAAACGCTGCTTACCACAATAGGCCGCTCGTTTATGGATGAACGAGAAATGTACATATGTAGCGATGTTTGGATGTTCAGACGTTTGCTTTTGTTCCTCAAAAACGAGAATTTATCGAGTTATCGGTCAAAATCTGATTGCACAAAAACCTTAACATTACCTTACAATATGGGTATCAAACGAAAGGGGATGGCCCCAGGTTTCATTTGAACTTCGATATATTTCGATAAATTTATCGATAACTGAGTTATCGGTCAAAATGCGATTGCACAAAAACCTTAATATTACCCTACAATATGGGTATCAAACGAAAGGGGATGGCCCCAGGTTTCATTTCAACTTGGATATATTTCGATAAATTTATCGATAACTGAGTTATCGGTCAAAATCTGATTGCACAAAAACCTTAACATTACCTTACAATATGGGTGTCAAACGAAAGGGGATGGCCCCAGGTTTCATTTGAACTTCGATATATTTCGATAAATTTATCGATAACTGAGTTATCGGTCAAAATGCGATTGCACAAAAACCTTAATATTACCCTACAATATGGGTATCAAACGAAAGGGGATGGCCCCAGGTTTCATTTGAACTTCGATATATTTCGATAAATTTATCGATAACTGAGTTATCGGTCAAAATCTGATTGCACAAAAACCTTAACATTACCTTACAATATGGGTGTCAAACGAAAGGGGATGGCCCCAGGTTTCATTTGAACTTCGATATATTTCGATAAATTTATCGATAACTGAGTTATCGGTCAAAATGCGATTGCACAAAAACCTTAATATTACCTTACAATATGGGTATCAAACGAAAGGGGATGGCCCCAGGTTTCATTTGAACTTCGATATATTTCGATAAATTTATCGATAACTGAGTTATCGGTCAAAATCTGATTGCACAAAAACCTTAACATTACCTTACAATATGGGTGTCAAACGAAAGGGGATGGCCCCAGGTTTCATTTGAACTTCGATATATTTCGATAAATTTATCGATAACTGAGTTATCGGTCAAAATGTGATTGCACAAAAATCTTAATATTACCTTACAATATGGGTATCAAACGAAAGGGGATGGCCCCAGGTTTCATTTGAACTTCGATATATTTCGATAAATTTATCGATAACTGAGTTATCGGTCAAAATGCGATTGCACAAAAACCTTAATATTACCTTACAATATGGGTATCAAACGAAAGGGGATGGCCCCAGGTTTCATTTGAACTTCGATATATTTCGATAAATTTATCGATAACTGAGTTATCGGTCAAAATCTGATTGCACAAAAACCTTAACATTACCTTACAATATGGGTGTCAAACGAAAGGGGATGGCCCCAGGTTTCATTTGAACTTCGATATATTTCGATAAATTTATCGATAACTGAGTTATCGGTCAAAATGTAATTGCACAAAAACCTTAATATTACCTCACAATATGGGTATCAAACGAAAGGGGATGACCCCAGGTTTCATTTTAACCTCGATATATTTCGATAAATTTATCGATAACTGAGTTATCGGTCAAAATGTGATTGCACAAAAACCTTAATATTACCTTACAATATGGGTATCAAACGAAAGGGGATGGCGATCTCATTTAGCGATGGCAATTTCTAGAATCCGGGTATTGGTTAACCACGGAATATTTCTGAGCAAGATTGGTATCAAATGAAGGTTTTTACGGGACAAATTGTACGAATTTTTACAGTTTTCGATTTGAATTAAAAGCACACCAAAATGTTAACCAACAGAATATCTGGTGCATTATTACTGTTTGATAATACTCTTATTAAAAGCAGAAACTTGCTTTTGAAATATTCGTGTATGCATGCAAAATCTTAAAAAAGTTATGTGTTTGTACGTGATAGGACTGGTCTACCATGATCCTTGGTTTATGCAAACCAGGAGCAATTTTTGGCAACTTAATTGTATTCGATAAAAATAAAAAAGTAAATGTGGTAGCACTAATATCAAGTTTTATTCAAACAGAAAAAATATTAGAAATAAGTTTATTCCAAAAGAATTAAAAATGCTGTAATGTAATTTTTTACATTGTTTGTACGGGACAAATGGTTTAAATATTTACAATTTACCGACAAGCCAAAAGGTTATCAAACAAAGTTTCTGGTTCATCAATATTGTGTGGCTAATTTCTAAACAAAAGCAGAAGCTTGCATTTGAAAAACTGGTATATGTGTGAGAAATCGAAATGTTTGTACGGGACAAATTTACCATTTCCCATGGGATGCTCCCGAAAGGTGTTGTGCAGGGCTTTCACGTAGGATGTACTGATTATTATTCCTAGGTCGGGCAGCCAGATATGGGTCAAAGGTATGCTATTTTTTGCGATTTGTCTGAAACCATAAGCGTTTTATTTGTATAGGATATCTTACTTCATTTTGGATTAATTTAACATGGTTTAAAAAATTTAATAAAAGCAAAACAAAGTAACAAGCTTAGACGCATTTTACTTCAGATTTTTTCGTTATAATTACTCTTCGACCAGCCACACATGACGGCAGCAAACGCTCAGAACTTGGGCAGAAAGTCATAGAAACGCGCGTCTTCATGTGTGCCCATTGGCAGAAGTACAAGGAAATCGAGGGTTTTTGTAAACCGGCGTTTTCTGCCTGCCCAAGTTCTGCGCGTTTTCTGCTGTCATTTGTGGCTGGTCTTAATGTAATAAGTTAACTTCCATCACGTGTACTGTGCTACATGCGGGTTTTTTTTTCTCAGAACATATTTACAAAGATTATGATATTTCTGGCTGTATTATATAGGAAAGAGTTCAAATTAATATAGTACTGCTTTTTTGGCATACAATGTGCTTAGTTTCTACAACAAAAGTATATAAAGTGACACAAAAAATTTGGTCGATATATCGTACAAAATTAGGTTTTTGACCGATAACTCAGTTATCGATAAATTTATAGAAATATATCGAAGTTCAAATGAAACCTGGGGCCATCCCCTTTCGTTTGATACCCATATTGTAGGGTAATATTAAGGTTTTTGTGCAATCGCATTTTGACCGATAACTCAGTTATCGACAAATTTATCGAAATATATCGAAGTTAAAATGAAACCTGGGGCCATCCCCTTTCGTTCGATACCCATATTGTAGGGTAATATTAAAGTTTTTGTGCAATCACATTTTGACCGATAACTCAGTTATCGATAAATTTATCGAAATATATCGAAGTTCAAATGAAACCTGGGGCCATCCCCTTTCGTTTGATACCCATGTTGTAGTATAATTTAAATGTTTTTGGGCAATAACATTTTGACCGATAACTCAGTTATCGATAAATTTATCGAAATATATCGATGTTAAAATGAAAGCTGGGGCCATCCCCTTTCGTTTGATACCCATATTGTAGGGTAATATTAAGGTTTTGTGCAATCGAATTTTGACCGATAACTCAGTTATCGATAAATTTATCGAAATATATCGAAGTTCAAATGAAACCTGGGGCCATCCCCTTTCGTTTGATACCCATATTGTAAGGTAATATTAAGATTTTTGTGCAATCACATTTTGACCGATAACTCAGTTATCGATAAATTTATCGAAATATATCGAAGTTCAAATGAAACCTGGGGCCATCCCCTTTCGTTTGACACCCATATTGTAAGGTAATGTTAAGGTTTTTGTGCAATCAGATTTTGACCGATAACTCAGTTATCGATAAATTTATCGAAATATAACCAAGTTAAAATGAAACCTGGGGCCATCCCCTTTCGTTTGATACCCATGTTGTAGTATAATTTTAATGTTTTTGGGCAATAACATTTTGACCGATAACTCAGTTATCGATTAATTTATCGAAACATATCGAAGTCCAAATGAAACCAGAAGCCATCTCCTTTCGTTTGATACTCATATTGTACGATCTTTCTATACATACGGAGTCTTTAAAATTTCATTTCTAACAGTTTCGAGGCCGCCCGGGTACCCGGGTAATTTTTCGATGCCCGGCTACCCGGGCCGAACGGGCCTGCCCGGGTAATAAAAAACCCGGGTACCCGGGCATTACCCGGGTACCCGGGCATTTTAATACCCGGGTAGGGCTTCATTCACTACCCGGGTACCCGGGTATCTCATTACCCGGGTCAAATCATCAGCCCTAGTTTATTGATGTGT
Organism: Urophora cardui; assembly: GCA_960531455.1. Lineage (NCBI taxonomy): Eukaryota > Metazoa > Arthropoda > Insecta > Diptera > Tephritidae > Urophora > Urophora cardui. The sequence continues at coordinate 128,920,142 of OY482673.1, forward strand.
AAACATCTTTGCTGTAGCTACGAGTGATTTCGAAAAACAGGTAAAGTTTACGCGTAAACGTAACTGACCTTCGTGTTAGTGCACTGCTGCGTCCGTGTGAATCGCTTGGCATTGTCAGTGGTAGGTAGGTAGATAGACATGTACTTACAAACGCTTACATGCACAGCCGTGCAAATGCAAATATCAACAACAACAGCAATGAAGCGAAGTGGAGTTGTTGTTGTTGTTGTTTTCTGCAACAATGCGACAAATAGGCAAAATAAGAAGGACCAACCTGTTCGAACATGTATGCAAATGTATGGATATACATACCTACATCTACCTATCTAATTTTCTGCAATATTGGTATCAAATGAAAGGTTTTGAGCAGGACTTCGATATGAAGCTCTTTTCATTATGACCCCTAGGCCGGGTCTCCACATATGGGTCAAAAGGAGGACCCGGATGATCCTTGAATGTTTCTGAGCAATATTGGTATAAAATGAAAGGTTTTGAGCAGGGCTTTCACATAGAGCTCTATTCTTTATGATTCCTAGGCCGGGTCTCCAGATATGGGTCAAACGTGGACTCGGATGATCTTGCATGTTTCTGAGCAATACAAAACAAAACAACATAAAAAATCAAAAGTCAAAAACCAAAAACCAAAAACCAAAGCAAACAAAAACAACAAAATAGTGGCAGTCACAACGACAACAAAAAATTACAAAAACGATAGTCGCCTTTTAATCCATAGAAAACAGGAAAAAAGGAATAAGGGAAAGGAATAAATATCCGATTTCCAAACTGTTTACACATCAATGTTCATGAATACCCGTTATTCACGCTTTAATTTTTTTTTTTTCATTTGCACGGCTATGCATGCAAGCATTTGTAAGTACATGTCTATCTACCTACCTACCACTGACAATGCCAAGCGATTCACACGGACACAACAGCGCACTAACACAAAGGTCATTTACGGTTTACGCGTAAACTTTACCTGTTTTTTGAAATTACTCGTAGCTACAGCAAAGATGTTTACACATCAAAAAAAAGAAAACGAAAAATTTCAAACTCAATATTTTAAAAGTAAGTATGTATGTTTGTAAAATTTCTACATTTACGATAAAAAAACGGACGTAAAAAGATTCATATACGAGTGCCTTTTCGATACATTTACGACACTCGTAGGCACTGAACATTTTAAAGCGAAACAGTATTCGTAGGCGAATCGTAAACGGATATCATAAACGATATTTTATTAGAGTTTTCTTCGAGAAAACATCCGTTTACGAGCTCGTTTACGATCATTTTGCTGGCTGGGTACATACTTACTTTTAAAATATTGAGTTTGAAAACTCGTCAGAGTTGTAATAGCGCCAGTGTATTATATTATTATTATTATGGACTGTTCAGAAGTGACTTTCGAAAGGTCATGGGTATTTGTTATGGTTATTGGCTACGAGTTATGAATTATGGCTATGGATCCATTCCGGGAGGTGGGAAACATAAAAAGACGCCTTTAAAAACAAAAAAAAAAAAAATTAAAAAAAGAGTTCATAATCCTACTCGATAAAAGCCTGAGTCGCAAATATTTCTCTAGAAGTTTTTCGATCTGAAGAAGACAAAAATCTCAGCGAACTCATTGGATCGACGGAACACCCCGCCGGAACGCAGCCATTCATAGTAACAAGTATGGCGGGCACTACTGTGAGGTACATGAGGGACTCCATGAGGGAAACTCACGGGAGATTCTGAAATTTTACAGATTGCTGTCAAATTACAAAGTGCTTTCTGAAAACAAAAACCTACTTAACAGGGAGGTAGCAAATTTTCTCCTCAAGCAAAGAAGTAGAGGGCGTCGGGCCCAGGTGGGCTTGTTAACAAGGCACAATCCATGGGTGGAGTACATGGCCACATCATCGTGAGCTCATTAGGCCTATCCTGTATGTAGGAGGACGACAGTGATATTGCTAACTAATTGAACCAGAAAATATATTCGATAGCCACATGCAGTCCCTAACCAATACTTATGTATGTGTATGTACTCTAGATGACCGTCTAGAACTACAGAGTTCACAACTAGCTCAGAGCTGGTTCTAAAGAGATGCAGAGCGGGACAGTTTATTATTGCGATTTCATGAAAAGTTGAGCAACAAAAAATGTTGCACTTTACAATAATGTCCCTTTTCGCTGTCTTTTGCTGGGTAGCCCCAATTGGAACTTGGTTAAAGCGACGTACATGCATATAACCCACGTGATATTACTTGGCATTTGTAGGTGAATGGAATGGGGTTAATTCCGTCTTTTGTATGGTTAAGTTTCAAGCACTTCGTAATTTATAATATAATTTATTTAATTTACTGTCAGTATGTTAAGAGTTCTGCCGGCTGTGAATAATTTTTGTAAACCGCGGCCAAAGACCGACAATTACTGAACTACTCCGTAAGCGCTTCCTTTTGAACTATTTCCGAACTGTTGATTTTTGAACTATCCCGGACTATCTATATACATAGGAAGTAGTTTAGAACACATTCGAAAGTTCTGCAGAGGTCAGAGGGGGATAATTGCCACTTCGTAGGATATCGCTGTTAAAAAAGACAGTTGAAAGCATTGGGTGGGGGGACGAGAACAAAACCTGTCTCTTTCTGACCTAATTCTGTACTGACTTGGAACTAGCGCGATTTGCTGCAGGGTATCTTTAATAAAGCCAGAGACTAAAACCTTTTTCTTCAGACAATATAACCCTGTACTAGATATGGGATATACATAGTTATCACGGAAAGAAATTTGCATACTTGAATCAAGAAAAATGCTTTCTTGAACTAAATTTAGAAAATTTTTAGGGAAATAAGACCAAAAAGTATTTTAGGGAAATAAAACCAAAAAGTATTTAAGAAAAATTAACTTAATTATTACTGGAATTAAGAAATTGAGTTTTCCAAAAATGAGACAATTATTTTCTTATTCAAGAACACTAACAAAATCTATAGAAAACAAGTAAGGAAGCCTAAGTTCGAGTGGAATCGAACATTAGATACTCAGCTGTATGCTTTCATTGTTTGTTTGCATTTGATGGAATCACGGTGTACTTTATATAAAGCGAGTGCTGCATAAAGTGGGCGTAGCCACGCCCATTTTCTAAATTTTTATAAGTCATCCAACTAAGCTTATGAATATTATTCTTTGTGCAAAATTTCATCCCTTTATGAGTTACAAAGATGTCACGTTACAAATTCCCAAAGGGTGTTCCAGAAATATCTTTGTTAAAAAGTAGGCGTGGTCATAAACCGATTTCAATAAATTTTTTCGTGTCTATTAACACAAGTTATAAAAGTGTATAAACAAAGTTTCGTCATAATATCTAAATTATTTGTCGAGTTATGGGCTCCGAAATCTCGTTGATTGCTTTGTCTGAAAAGAGGCGGTGCCACGCCCATTTTCGGAAATTTTTCTATTTTTTGTTTCCGATCTATTGTAGAACTCATGCCACAAAATTTCAATGAATTATCTTTATATTTGACAAAGATATCGCTTAAAATGTTTTTATTAGGCCACTTTATGATACCCATATATAAAAGTGGGCGTGGTCGTCAACCGATTTCGCTAAAATTTCGAACATGTATTACTACAAGTAGTGAAAGTGTATAGACCAAGTTTCGTCATAATATATCGATTATTTGTCGAGTTATGGGCTCAGAAATCTCGTATATTCCTGCTTCTAAAAGGAGGCGGTGCCACGCCCATTTTCTAAAATTTTTGTATTTTTTGTTTTATGTCCATAATTGGACACCTTCCATAAAATTTCAATGATATATCTTTATATTTGACAGAGATATCGCTTAAAATGCTTTTATTAGGTCACTTTATAATACCCATATATAAAAGTGGGCGTGGTCGTCAACCGATTTTGGCAATTTTTCGTCCAAACATTTGCCTAAGTAAGTATATCACGCCTATCAAATTTCATCGATATATCTTCAACGGTTTCTGAGTTATGACTCATAAAACTTTCAATGTTTGCCCCTTAATAAGTGGGCGTGGCACCGCCCATTTTCCAAAATTTCACCATATTTCTTCATAAGGGCCTGAGCTCAATACGTGTGTGAAATTTTATCACTCTAGCTCTATTAGTGACCGAGATAAAAAATTTCCGATTTTTACTATATAGGGGAGGTGGGCGTGGTCATGGTCCGATTTCACCCATTTTCAATACCATCCGTTCCTGTCTTGATACCAACTTACATTTCAAATTTCATCAAAATATCTCAATTTTTGCGCGAGTTATCGTGCTCACAGACGGACAGACGGACAGACGGACAGACGGACAGACGGACAGACGGACAGACGGACAGACGGACGGACATGGCTCAATCGATTTCTCTTTTCACCCTGATCATTTTGATATATATAAGTCTATATCTATCTCGATTATTTCATTCTGTTACAATCCACCGTTAGGAAATCAAAACTATAATACTCTGTGTACTAGTACAGCTGAGTATAAAAAGTGTTGAAAAAAAATGTCTAAATAAATAAGAACATCTTTTCTTAAATTTACTTAAATGAAGAAAATCTTTTTGCTAATATCAAGAAGAATTTAAGAAAATTGTGTTTTAATGAATTGGAACAAGAAACTACAGCAAAAAAAATTGAAAATAAATAAGAAAACGTTTTCTTGAGCGAAGTAAAATATTTCTTGCTGAATTTGCATTTGCAAAATAACACGTATTTTTTTTTTTTTTCATTTGCCATCCGCTTTGCATATTTCTCAATATTTCTGCAATTCTGAGATTGTTAGTGAAGCATTTGGTATAAGGAGTTCACTATTTGCATCTTCATTTATATTAATTGAAATGTTGTCATTTCAGTGAACAAGTCCTAGGAAAATAAGTACTAGTTGACTAATTATGGTTTTCTAATCCCTCATGATTAGTTTTCATTTTCCTTATTTTTTACGTTTTTAATATTTTTAGAAAATTTTTACTTGATTTAATATTTAATATTTTCTTATTTACTTAAGCTCGTATAAGAAAAGTTTTACTTGCAAAAAAAAAATTATTTCTTAATTATTTATTTCGAAAAACAAGAAAAAAACAAAAAAAATTTTTAATATTTCTTATTTATTTAAAATCCAATTTCACTTGAAGCAAGAAAATGTTTACTTATTTATTTAAAATCCAATTTTCTTGGATTTTCTTGATATTAAGAAATTATTTTCTAAGTTAAAAATCAAGTCTAATTTTTCTTGTCTCGGCATTGATTCTAGTAAAAAATTCCTTCCGTGATGTTATCAAGTAAAATAGAATTGATTTTTAATAGCTTTGTTAGAAACCCTTCCAACCTCAAATCTTAGGTAAAGTACAGACATAAACCTTTTTTCCTACTCAACACCATTAATTTATCCCACAAAACAAAATGACTAGATTGAAGCACGAACATATAACCATTTATGTAAATATATGTATTTTTCTACTACAAGCCGACGCACAATGGGTGATTGCGGCCAAAAATAAATTCAAAATTAAAGTATGAGTAAAACAATTTTTTTTAAATAGAGATAGACAGATACATCAAATTGTAATAAAAAAGCTTATATAAAAATTTTTGGGTCTCTTTTCGTTTAGCCGTACAGGGTGCCCAAAGTTGAGCAAAAAATAGGTTTTTTTTTTTTCAATGAACACACCTCATACAAAATGCTCTATCTCATTTAATTGTTAACATACGAACTCGAGTGATACATCATTACATAGATAATGATTTTCTCTTTCAGAAATTATAACGTAGTTGTAAATACCGTTCACTATTGAATTTATCTGAATTTTCAAATATTGACAAAAAATGTCGATAAGAAAAAAATTTTGCTCGACTTTGAATAAAAAAATTAAAAAAACAAAAAATATGACCTCCTCAAATTTTTTTTATGCTTTGAAATAATATATTCTTTAATCAAACTACATTTTCATTTTAAAAATCCACTTGCTCCATTTGCTTTTATAATTTTTTTCCCATTGGCCTAAAACTGCGTTTTTGTAAACGCATTAATTATGTTAGTTTTGACAGTATGAAAAACGTTTATATTTAGGCGAATAATCGAATATTTCTTTATCGTCTTGCAGTAAATGGTGCATACTTTCAAATCATGAGGTAATCTTTTTTATCAGCGTTAATTCATATCTTTGACAGCTTTTTTCTTTTGGAATATAAAAAAAAAATGTGTAAAAATTGTAAAACTTTAAAATGAAATTAAAAAAAAAACAAAAAATATTACCTCATCAATTTTTTAATATTTCATAATCCTAAATGTCCTTTATAAACAGGAGAAAAAATCGTAAAAATTCGTTTGCTCCATTTTGTTTTATGAACATTTTTATGGAAGGTGTTTTTTGAGTTTTCTTACATTTTTCCCATACAAATGCCCAGAAGTATGCTTCAAAAAGTTTAAATTTTTTTGTATGGGGAATATTTGTCAAAATGGTGAAACTTAAATATCGATATTTCCAATTCTAATTAAGATATTCGAAGAAACTAAACGCTGTTTTCAAGGGTAATTATTGTGCTTTCAACTGGTTTAATCGAATTTGAGTGGAAAGTAACTACATAAAAGATATTAAGCAGGGAATAGAGCCAAAAAACGTGTTTTTTGCCTATTTGAGCATGAATATCTCAGAAACTAGAACCAATTTGGAAAATCTGACTCCAGATTCAGGTTTAGCACACTGAAATCCTTTAGAAAAGTGTAATTTCATTTCTGGTATAAAATTTTTTTGAAATGCAATTTTTTTGTATGAAAGTTTTATGATAAATGCTTATAACATACTTAAAAGTGCATATATTTTTAATTTAAAAACGGTGAAGTGCTTTACCCCTTTTCCAAAATGATTACTGCATTCGATTTATATTTCAAAAATGTATAAACTAATCAAAATGGAGCATTTTAGCTGAAATTTCAAAAATACCGTTATATGGGAGGTGGGCGTATTTGTGGGTGGATTTTGTTCAAATTTTCACAGTTTACTAATTTCAACCAAAGAAGCTTAAGTTCCGAGTTTCAAGATTCTAGCTTAATTATTACTATTTTTGGCCGCGTTTGTATGGAGGTGCCCCCACTGTGCGACGCCACATTGCATCAGCTCAGCAAACGAAACAACATAAATTTTCCGCCCAGCAGAGGTCTCTGCTATCGCAAGAGCCAGGCACCGAATATCATCACAGCAAAAGCACACAATTAGTAGCGCTATAAAATAGTATTTGCCAGCACTTAATCCAACACCTGCTGATGAAATAAATTCTCATTAAATGAAGAATAAACTTTGAAAGTAACACTGCAGTGCCTGCCTCCACTCCATGGGCGCTGCTTAAGCTTTTCTGAAGTTGTTATGTAGGTATGTATGTAGGTAGTAGGTACGTGCGCACTGCTGTTAGTTCGTGTTATGTGCAATTAATGTTGGAAGAACGTTGCAATAAAACTAACTTAACAATGCATTAACTGCGCTTATACAATACTTATTTATGCTTCACGCGCCATGCTGCCACACGATGCTACGATTACGGTTTATATTTGTAATGGCTTTTTGCTGTAATTAAAGTACTTTAATTTGTTGTTATTGACGTTAACTGGCAGGCGCTGTTGTTGTTGGTGGTGGTGGTGGTGGTTCTTCAGACGTTTTTCTTTCTTTTTGTTCTGGAAACTTAATAGCAAATCTTAAGGTATGGCTATGCAACAATTGGGCGTGTATTGAATATATCCATTTGTATGTAAGTACGCTAATTGTGAAAAATGTATGGCATTTTTATGTTATTGCACGTCAGTTATTTTCAAATGCACTGCCTTTTCTAATGTGTTTTCTCTTCATTTTTCTTATTTTCTTTCACAACTATTGTTATTTACAGTTCCACAGCCGCGTGAACTGTTATTGTTTGAGGGCACGTGTATGCGTGTGAAATGCTAAGATGTGGCTAACCAAGGTAAATGCTTTCGAATAGCTTTTAACGATTGATTTTTCAATGCACACATGAAACTTAGAAAGTTAGTTGCACAAACTTACTTGCAGAATAACGGAAAATACATATAGGTATATGTACGTACATATGTACCAGTGGCAGAAGCTTCAAACAAGCTGAAAAGCCTGGCTTGCTTGAAATGTGTTTACTACTTAAGTTCTCATGCCGCGCTAGCCTTTCAACAACATTCATGTCTACACTCAAATAAATTTTAGTATAAATTTTAAACTTTTTTGGTCGATATATAGGACAGGACCGAAAAATTATTAAAATTTAAACTTTGAAAAGTTTAAACGATTTTTAAACTTTTAAGGTACAGATTTTATTCCAAATTAAGATTTATTTTAAGACTTTAAAAAGTTTAAAATTTAAACCTTTTTTGGTTTAATTTATAAAAATATCTGCTCCTAAATACTCTTCATGCTTTTCCCTATTGTATCTTCTCTCCTATCCTTTTTTCTCCTTTTCTTCCATATTGTTCTCCCCCAACATCCCCTTATCCTTTTCCATATTATGTCTTTTTCCTATCCTGTTCTTCTCCTTTTCTTCCTTCTTCATATTATCTGTTTCCATAATTATTTTGTGTTTGTTTGTTTCTCCATTCAAACAAAGCCACACAGTCATTCATTCAAATTGTCGAATAACTATAAGTGAGCTTTTTATATTGTTCATTTCTCGAAAAAGCAAGTTGGAATTTCAAACCAAAAATTAAAATTTTTTTGCTGAAACCAAATTTTACGACCAATGAAAATTTAAAATTTAAACCTTAAAAGTTTAAATGAGAAAAAGTGTAAGATTTAAACCCAAAAGGTATGAAATTTATTCCAAAAAATACTTTGAAATATTTGAACTTTTGTAAGTTTGAATTTTAAATCAAAAAGGAATAAGAAACTTTTAAACTTTTAAAGGTTCAAAATTTAACCCAAAAAAAGTTTTAAATTTCTTTCAAACCAGATCAAATATTTATAACAGTGTACACTCAAATAAATTTTGGTAAAAATTTTAAACATTTTTGTCGATATATAGGACAGGACCGAAAAATTATTAAAATTTAAATTTTGAAAAGTTTGAACGATTTTTAAACTTTTAAGGTATAGATTTTGTTCCAAATTAAGATTTATTGTAAGTTTAAAATTTAAACCTTTTTTTGGTTTAAATTAAAAAAAATGTCTGCTCCTAAATACTCTTCATGCTTTTCGTTATTGTATCTTCTTTCCTATTCTCTTTTTCTCCTTATCTTCCATATTGTTCTTGTAATGCCTCAGACACATATGTGGTATGAATATTATAATATCAATACTATGATTAAGCTATAATATGAAAATTTTCAATTAAACTACAATATGAGAGTGACACATATGTTATATAGATCGCAATATTATTACTATACTACGGTGTGTGTCTCTAGCATAAGTTTGAATTTTAAACCAAAAGAGAATAAGAAACTTTTAAACTGTCGAAAGTTCAAAATTTAACCCCAAAAAAGTTTTAAATTTTTTTCAAACCAAATAAAAGTTTAAAAAATATTCCAATATATTTTGTTTGTACAGCCAATCACAGTACAATCTGAGTTAGTAAGCATGCTTTAACAGTTCCACACCTAGGCTTTTATGAGGATTTCTAAACAGATGGCGTTTTCGATTCGCCATCAGACAAGCGAGGTCGGATCGAACAAAAATGTTTGAACCTATAATGAGTAGTAGCCATACTCGCTAACTGGTCAATAAAAATTTCCCTCTGCTCGCTATCATTCACATATAAATTTTGGCAGAGGGAAATTCATAGCCAGCAGAGAAATTGTGAATCGAAAGCGGCGAGAATAGCATAGCTTATTTTCAGAGTTAAATTGAAAAAAAAGTAGCAAACCACTTGTGTTTATGTTTGTTTTTACATGGCCGTTTAATTCTAATAATTATTTTTATGTGAAGTTTATATGAGTTATTAGCCGCTTTCGATTCACAATTTCTCTGCTGGTTATAAATTTCCTTCTGTGAAATTTATATGTGAATGTTAGCGAGCAGAGTGAAATTTTTATCGACCAGTTAGCGAGTAACTATAGCCGCTTTCGATTCACAATTTTTCTGCTGGCTATAAATTTCCCTCTGCCAAATTTATATGTGAATGATAGCGAGCAGAGAGAAATTTTTATCGACCAGTTAGCGAGTATGGCTACTACTCATTATGGGTTCAAACATTTTTGTTTGATCCGACCTCGCTTGTGTGATGGCGAATCGAAAATGACATATGGCTACTACTCGTTCAAACATTTTTGTTCGATCCGACCTCGCTTGTGTGATGGCGAATCGAAAACGACAATTGTCTAGTTTTTTAATTAAGAAAAATTTAAAAAATTTTTTTTGGTAGAAGTTATGGATCCATTTCGGACACCACCACATCCCCTCATCAGACTTCTTTATTTTCCACATCAAATGGCATTCGTGATTTGATATTCAACAGTGCTGTTCACAGTCTGATATTAGCCGCTTTCGATTCACAATTTCTCTGCTGGTTATAAATTTCCTTCTGTCAAATTTATATGTGAATGATAGCGAGCAGAGGGAAATTTTTATCGACCAGTTAGCGAGTATGGCTACTACTCATTAGCTGCTTTCTATTCACAATTTCTCTGCTGGTTATAAATTTCCTTCTGTCAAATTTATATGTGAATGATAGCGAGCAGAGGGAAATTTTTATCGACCAGTTAGCGAGTATGGCTACTACTCATTATGGATTCAAACATTTTTGTTCGATCCGACCTCGCTTGTGTGATGGCGAATCGAAAACGACAATTATGGATTTAAAAATTTTTGTTCGATCCGACCTCGCTTGTGTGATGGCGAATCGAAAACGACAATTATATATTTACGTTTGCATATACATAATTTCTTACATGCACATTAAGGTTGTCCGAAAAAAAAATTAAAACCGTACAAATAATTGCAGAACAAGGCTATTTTTATTCTATTATTCCGAAAACAATATGTTTTCCTTTTTTAATGATAAAAAAACTTCTCTCTTCTTCACTAAGGACTTTCCAAAAAATTATGTACCTTCACTGATGTAAAAGCAGAAGCAAACTTTGAGGCATTTGCGCGAGCGCTAAACTTTAATATATTAAGGAAAAAATTTTGGTATAGATTTCCAGGTTGTTCTGCGCATTTCGGGAGAACTTTATTTTCTTTATACAATTTTAGACCACCCTAATGTACATGTACATGCAAACGTAAATATCAAATATCGGAAATTAAATAAATAACCCAACAAACATAGACGCGAGGATGATATCGCGGCGAATTCGAGGCGAGTTCGCGAAAGCAGATTTTCGCGAATGTAATTTCTCGGACTCGCCTCGAGTTCGCGGCAAGTTCGAGAAAATCAATTTTCGCGATATCCGCTTTTTCTATTTTTTTTTTTTTTAGTTTTTTTGCACTAAAAAATCATTATAGTTCTGAAATTTTACATTTATACCTGAACTCAAATATCACAGTTCCGCAGATGTTATCGTGGCGAATTCTAGGAGAGATCGCGAAAGTAGATCAAATCAGTTTAAAATCAAATAGATACGAGTACGTAGAAAAACCAATTCAAAATTGTTTAAATAAAAGGGACTTTATTTACTGCTTAAATTTATTTGAAAAGCTTTTGTTATTTCATCAAAGTTAAACTTTCTTTATAAAAATATGTTAAGTATTATTTTATACGGATTTAACCCATTTTCAGTAAACCAAACTCTGAACTTTTAATTTTTCCAAACGCCATTTATAAAAAAATCTCGAATCGCTAATGAACCAATTTTCGAATCGCCAACGATCAGAGAAATTAAAAATTCTCGAATCGCTGATGATAAAAAATTCGAATCGCCAGCGATCCGAGAATGAACAAATTCTCGAATCGCTAGTGATAGGTGACATGCCTACGAATTCGGATTCGCCGATCTATCGCCGCGAACTATTGCCGCGATAATATAATCAGAGAAAGCGAACACGCCGCGAATTCCAGGCGAATCCGTTGTGTTTATTGGGAAATAAATAAATAATATGAAATTCAGCACAGTAGCAAACTCAGGCAAAACCTCATTTTAAAAAGCGACAAAAATCAAAATAAAATAAAATCAAACATTTCACAACTTTTACTGCTTCAACTTTAGTTTTTCAAAAATTTGCTTAACATCAAGCTAAAGCATAAATTTTTTAGTTATTATTTTATAGTGATGCTATAAGCAAATCTACTCGCTTCAGCTGATTAATACAGCAAAGAAAATCACATAAAGGGCTAATGGCTATGCTTCATACATTTGCTGGCTCCGCTAATATATGCTAGGGCCGCCACTGGTATTTACACAGCACATAGTAAATGACGGCGCTTAAATATTTCAACCTTGCATTGAGCACAGTATCATTTCCAAGGGCTTAGATTTACATATGTAGTTCCAATATCCTTTTCTCTCTCTCTCGCTATCTTATTCAGAGGTTTGGCATACGCATGGACCTCAACTTGATAATGCTTAAACTCTGTCTAGTGTATTAAAGCCGAAGTACACTCCAGCATATTTTAAGCAGAGATTAAGCTAATAGAAATGATTGCGGCTATGAATGCTTAAAAAGGAGACTATCCTCAAGTAGTATCCTCACTTTGTCATCGAATAGCCAGTCAGTCTTAAGAGTCATGTTGTTCTATTCGTGGTAGTTCGATTACATGGCAAACTGTACAGACGAATGTTTAACCGTGCTTAAGCGCTGAGCACAAAATATTTCAATAGAGGTCGCTGTGCAGCAGTGCCCAATAATAACAATAAAAACCATTTTGTTTCTTCTAAAATCTTATATGCTATCTGGCAACTTTTTTTAGAACAAAATCATTTCAACTTTGTTTTCACATTTGCTTTCTTCCACTCAAAAAAGTCATTCCTTTCACATATTCATTCTTTTTACATGTCAAGTGTTTGTCAGTTCTAAACTTTTCGAAATTTGTGAAACGTGTAATAAATTAAATTTTCTCTAAAAATTTCCAAAATTTCTCAACAACAAACGTTTTGTCATAAATCAAGAAGCAAAAGGCATTTTGTTTTTTGTAAACTAGAAAAAAATAGTAAAACTCTCTAAAAGAAAGTTTGCAAACCGGCGTTTCTAATTTTCAAGTCAAACCCAATCTTTGTGGTTTCATCCAAAAATGTACAAATTCACACGTTTCAATAAGAAACTCTGTCGCTTGCTGCATCACAAATTCGATCTCGCCGTTGATGAATGCGATGTCTATTCGATTTGGCACTTTTGTCCGGGTACACGTTGGCGTGCGATCAAAACATTTCTGATGCAGAGTTCACTGTGTCAGGCGGAATGGTTTCCGGTCATCTATTGGTTGGTGTTGGCAATTAGTACGTTGGGTTCGGTAAGTGAATGTGATGGTGATTTGTGCGATAATGGCAAAACCTTTATTCTCTCTCTCTCTCTCCCTCTCTGTTATAGTTTTACAGTCTCGGCGAGTTTACGAGTCTCTATTGGGGTGGCCGTAAGCGTGTCTCCATGTGGCGCTCGCGTAAATATTATGTCATTCCATATTCGGTGCTGCGTAAATGTCGTCTCGTCGGTTCGCTTGTAATGTTAAATGCATGGCTGTTACTTTGGTATGCTGTTATAAATGTAAGTACGGTTTTATGGTGGTATAATTCAGAACAGAAAATAGTAGAACACCATACAACAGAACAGTGAAAATAAGTGCTCGTATTACACAGGTCGACAAAATTGCAACAAATTTTTGTTACAGAAATAAAATTCTACTTTTCTAAAGGATCTCGGTCCGCTGAATCCGAATCTGAAGTCAGATATTCTGTAATACGTACAGATTTTTAGATATTCATGCCCAAATGGGCGAAAAACACGTTTTTTGGCTATATTCACTCCTCAATATCTTTTAAATTACTTACTTATTTTAAAAATTTATTAAAGCTATTGAAAGCTTGGCCATTTCTCTTGAAGACAACGTTTTAATTTTTCGGATATCTAATTTAGGTATGTAGTAATATATGTTTTTGCACAATAAGGTATTTTTCGTCGAAAACAACGGCAACATTTGTAGCATCTTATAGGCGCAATCAAATTTTGTAGTTGCTCAGCAGAAAAATTTTTTTAACGAAGCCACTTACATACGTCCATAATATAATAAACTGCCTAAAAACTTGCTTCAAAATTTTTAATTATTTTTTTATGGAGAAAATATTGCAAAACTAATGAACCTTAATATGCAATATTGCAAGTTACAAGAAAGATATCTGAAATGTTAAAACGGTTTCTCCAAGAGAAATGTCCGCGCTTTCAATAGCTTTAATCAATTTTTAAAATAAGTAAGTAATTTAAAAGATATTGAGGAGTGAATATACCCAAAAATCGTGTTTTTGGCCTCTTTAAACATGAATATCTCGTATTAGCGAAAATCTGAGTTCAGATTCGGATTCAGCGCACCGAAATCCTTTAGAAAAGTAGAATTTTATTTTAGTAACAAAAACTTGTCGACCAGTGTTATTAGAAAAACTATTTTCAAACTCCAGATCCCCATTCTGTGTAATATAAAACTTCTCTATAACATCGTTAATATCTCTAGCTAAAATATTGTTACACGTCCATTATTAGAGATAATCTTATTTTTGCAACCTTCCTCTTGAGGTTATTGGGGGTTGAACTTGAAAAGTTCCTCTTCCAAGGCCAACAGCTAACAACGGCATGAAACTTAAGCAAAGTGTCATTTGGTACTTTTATCCTTATTTGATTATCAGAAACGGGTCCAGAGACAATACACATAGCTCACCATATCGACCTTTTTGCTCTTACTATAAGTAAGAGATGGTAAACTCGCTCATAGATTCATAGTTTCAGTTTTCACGGACGGGTTCACGATGGCGAGCGGAGCGGGAGTGCGTATCTTCGCAACTCAGCCGTACACTTACACATCAATCAGGCTCCCGTATACTGTGAGCGTCTTTCAAACTGAAGTTCTCGCAATACTGCAGGCCTGCAAGGATTTACTTGCAGCAGAAAGTGCCAGTATCGGAAATAGGCTATCAATTTTCTCAAATAGTCAGGCGGCTCTGAAGGCACTGGAATATGTAAAGGTATCATCAAGCCTGGTAAAGGCAGTGTAGGCAGTAGGTCATGGACTTAGCAAGTCGACATAGCATATCTCTGATGTGGGTGCCGGGGCACCGACACATTCAGAGAAACGAAATGGCTGACGATTTATGTAGCTCGGCAAGGCTCGGCTCTCGATAACGCAGAGACGGAGGAGGTTGCTGCGCTCGT
The DNA here is from genome assembly GCA_960531455.1 of Urophora cardui. NCBI lineage: Eukaryota > Metazoa > Arthropoda > Insecta > Diptera > Tephritidae > Urophora > Urophora cardui. The sequence goes on from OY482673.1 coordinate 128,935,417, forward strand.
GTGTTTCATTAACGGCCGAATCTCTCGGTTTGAGGAGGCTAAAAGTTTAAGCCTAAAACAAGTTGGAAACGGCTGCAGACGGCTAAAGGGTATGCAGAAGTCTGTGTAGCCCTCATGCAACCAGATGCTTTCCTCAGCCATTCAAAGGATGGACAGGAAGGACGTTTCCTGCTTAACTGCGGTACTCAAAGCGCATTCGGATATTGATATCCACACAGTCCGACTGAGTTTGCACCATAGAACACTATGTCGCAGCTGTAATCTTCCTGGATCGGAGGAGGAGACAGAGCTCTGTGAGTATGCTTTGCACTGCCAAGGCAGAAAGAAATTCCTTAGCAAGCCTTTCTTCGACAAGCTCTCGGAACTCAAGGACGTCAGGCCTTAAGGGATTCTAATACTATGTTCACGTTGAAGAGTTTTCTATTAACTCCAAACCATTAACTCTAGTTAACTCTCCAACGTGAACATAGTATAAGATACCTAAACTCAGCAGGATGAATGTAGGGCGTAGGATCTGCCCTGCTTTCGAATTGATCGTCTTCTTTAATCTATGCTTCGGCGCTAATTGGAGTCATTAGGACTCACCACTCCAATCAACCATCAAGGACTGACTATTACCGGAACGTTTCCGACGTGTTTAAGGAAAAAATTGTTTAAATAGTAGCCAACCACGTTATGTTATCTGGTGGTAATTAACCAGCGCACAAATTGAACTTTCTGTGTGATTTATATTTGCTTTTTTGTAGCTACTCCTTTTAACATTTTTTTTGCAAAGAATTGACCTTTTCGCTTTGCTGCAATCACATTTGTTATTTGTACTTTCATATCCGCCCCTCAATGAGCGTATAACTGTCATGAATAATGATATAGAATATAGAATGTACATACATATGTACATTAGACCGTATCGCAAAAATAAAGTTCGCCGTACGCCCCCGCATATGATGTCTTTTTGGAAAACATTTCCAGAAAAATTTTTTATTTGTTTTTGGACGCCGCACAATGGGTGATTGCGGCCAAAAATAAATTCAAAATTAAAGTATGAGTAAAACCATTTTTTTAAATAGAGATCGACAGATACATCAAATTGTAATAAAAAAGCTAATATAAAAATTTTCGAGTCTCTTTTCGTTTAGCCATACAGGGTGCCCAAAATTGAGCAAAAAATAGGTCCTTTTATTTCTCAATGAACACACCTCATACAAAACGCTCTTTCTCATTTAACTGTTAACCTACATACACAAATGATACATCGTTAAATAGATAATGATTTTCTCTTTCAGAAAAAATAACCTAGTTGTAAATAGCGTTCACTGTTGAATTTATATGAATTCTCAAACATTCACAAAAAATGTCGATGATAAAAAAATGTTCCTCGACTTTGTATAAAAAAATTAAAAAAACAAAAAATATTACCTCCTCAATTTTTTTTTATGCTTTGAAATAATATATTCTTAATCAAACTGCATTTTCATTTTAAAAATCCACTTGCTCCATTGGCTTTTATAATTTTTTTTCCATCTGCCTAAAACTGCGTTTTTGTAAATGCATTAATTATGTTACTTTTGACATTATGAAAAACGTTTATATTTAGGCGACTAATCGAATATTTCTCTATCGTCTTTCAGCAAATGGTCCATACTTTAAAATTGTGAGGTAATTTTTTTTATCAGCTTTAATTATTATCTTTGGCAGCTTTTTTATTTTAGAATATAAAAAAAAAATTGTAAAAATTGTAAAATTTTAAAATGAAATTAAAAAAAAAACAAAAAATATTACCTCCTCAATTTTTTAATATTTGATGCTCCTGAATGTCTTTTATAAACTGGCGAAAAAATTTTAAAAATTCGTTTGCTCCATTTTGTTGTATGACCTTTTTATGGAAGGTGTTTTTTGAGTTTTCGTACATTTTTCCCATACAAAATGCCCAGAAGTATGCTTCAAAAAGTTTAAATTTTTTTGTATGGGGAATATTTGTCAAAATGGTGAAACTTAAATATCGATATTTCCAATTTTAATTAAGATATTCGAAGAAACTAAACGCTGTTTTCAAGGGTAATGATTATGCTTTCAACTGGATTAATCGAGTTTGAGTGGAAAGTAATTACATAAAAGATATTAAGCAGGTAATAGAGCCAAAAAACGTGTTTTTTTGCCTATTTGGGCATGAATATCTCAGAAACTAGAACCAATTTGACTCCAGATTCAGGTTTAGCACACTGAAATCCTTTAGAAAAGTGTAATTTCATTTCTGGTATAAAATTTTTTGTATGACAGTTTTATGATAAATGCTTATAACATACTTAAAAGTGCATATATTTTTAATTTAAAAATGGTGAAGTGCTTTACCCCTTTTCCAAAATGATTACTGCATTTGATTTATATTTCAAAAATGTATACACTAATCAAAATCGAGCATTTTAGCTATAATAGTTAGGAAAATTCTGAAATTTCAAAAATACCGTTATATGGGAGGTGGGCGTATTTGTGGGTGGATTTTGTTCAAATTTTCACAGTTTACTAATTTCAACCAAAAAAGCTTAAGTTCCGAGTTTCAAGATTCTAGCTTAATTATTACTATTTTTGGCCGCGTTTGTATGGAGGTGCCCCACTGTGCGCCGCTAGATGTCGCTAAACTTTATTTTTGTCATATCTTCGGTATTTATAGTCCGATCTCTAAGTTTAATACACCAATGTCTTTGGCTTGAAAGGGCGGCTTATACTATCGAACATTATTAACCCTACGTGTGCCATTGGTGTCACTACCACCCAGTACTTAGTTTATACCACCCGAATTTACCTCTCAAAAATCATTAATCTTTTTCAAAATAAGTATTTCGATAGCTTGAGCAGAACCCGAAATAAAACACGTTCAACATTACTAGGAATATAAGATTTTCCGTTCCTTTGGTGTTTTAGGTTCATTTTACAGAAAAATTTTCTGAGGAGACCCCTAATAAAATTTTATTCCAAATAATTTTCTAGAACATTTAAACCCTCTATCGACCTTAAAAGTACTATTTTTCCTGATTTTCTAAAAAATAGGGGTCAAAAGAACCCTTTATTGGCGGTGCTAGAGGGTTAACATGTTCTAGAAAATTATGCGCCATAAAATTTCAGTAGGGGTCTTCTCAGAAGAAATCTTTGTAAAATGAACCTGAAAGACCAAAGGAAGAGAAAAACCTCAGAATGTTGAACGTGTATTATTTCGGGTTCTACTGAAGCGATCGAAATACTTCTCTTGCAAAAGATTAATAATTTTAGACTACGTCTAACAAACAGGCATAAAAATTTCATTAGGGTGGTATAAACTAAGTACTGGGTAGTAGTGACGCCAACGACGCACATAGAGTTAATAATATTCCATAGTATAAGGCGACCTTTCAAGCCAAAGACATTGGTGTATTAAACTTAGAGATCGGACTATAAATACCGAAGATATGAGAAAAATAAATTTTAGCGACATCTAGCGGCGTCCAAAAAAAAAAAAAAAAAACATTTCTGGAAATGTTTCGCAAAAAGACATCATATGCGGGGGCGTACGGCGAACTTTTTTCTTGCGTCCCACACTGGTCAGCCCCCATACACAAAAGTCAAAAACGTTGGTGCTTGAAAAAGAAACTTCTGTCATGCATTTCCGTGGGAAATATATTGAATTTTATGGAAAACCTCCTTCTATACGCAATAGCCACCATTAAATGTTACTTTGGCTCATTTAAAGTCAACACATTTGAAAAATTTTTTTTCTGGAAAAAGTTTGTGTAAATAACTGTATTATGATTTTTGCGATATTTCAAGTTTGAGTGGGAAAAAAAGTGCGGATAACTATGGAAACGCAAGAAAAACGTATGTTTCATGATTTAGCGAAAGAAAACAGTGAAAACAATTTATTTTTAGCAAAATACAAGATGAAGAAATCTGGCTTTTCTATGAGCGTAATTTTCAAGCACTAGCATTTTCATTTAACCCTTTCGACCCGCTTGGTACAATATATCCCAAAAATGTTTAAAGACACCTACAGGCAATATTTGCTTAACAATTTGAATGAAACGGAGTAGTTTCTGTTTTTTGGGATATTCAGTATATACTGGTGACATTTGTATACATTTTAACAGCTGCAGTTGGTTGTGAACAGTGAATAAGTGGTCACGTGTTGCGAAATTCTTCAGAAAACGGTGAAAATTACAGCGAAGCGTAATTTTCCACATGTCAAACATGGGAAGTTCCACTATGTTTATGGTGTTTTACGCCATATCATATGTAATTCTTTTATAAAAAAAATATAAATTATAAACTTGTATTTTTTAGGTTTTTTAATAATGAACACTACTAGGAAAATATATGACAAATTTCCTATCAAAACTACCGGCTGGGATTTAATATCCCGCCATATACCACGCCTTACGGGCTGAAAATTGAAATTCTGGTTCGGTAGAAGTCTTCTTTTATTCCTAGTCTTCAATGCCCACATATTTCCAATACTGTATATATACGGGTTTTTATCAGTTCGAAAGGGTTAAACTTTTAACAATTAAGGACCACTCTGGACCAGGTCTTATAAGCAGATTTGAGTTCTTTCGAGTCTTCTCTTAAGAAGCCTGTTTATATATTTTTCCCTTTTTTTTCCCTTTTTCTTAAAATATCATATTAAACGTAACTAGTCTATACAAAATACTGTTGCCCTTTTACGATTTTTGTATATATGTACGTCGACTGTTTTCGATAAAACTTTATTTTCGATAAAATCTGAGTAACTGAGTTTGTGTGGCCGCTGTGGTGTAGTGGGTAGAGTGCTCGCCTGCTATGCTAGATGTCTCGGGTTCAAACCACGGTCCGAGCAAAACACCAAAGCAATTTTTCTAATTAGTAAAATCCAATTATTGGGTTTTTTAAGAGCAGCGGTCACCTCTTGGCAGTGGACGGCATACCCTCCGAGAGTATTTCTGCCATGAAAAAGCTTCTCACAAAAAATGCATTCGCCGTTCGGAGCCGGCATAAAACTGTAGGTCCACCCAATTAGTAGGAAAAACAAAAAGGAGCACACCTCGAATTGGGAGAGAAGCTCGGCCATAAAACTCGTCAGAGTTATAATAGCGCCATTGTATTATATTATATTATTATTATAACTGAGTTTTGTCCCACTCTCCATGCAATTTTTTTTTGATCCCGCGAAATATCGCGGAATAATTTTTTTTTTATTGTAACTTTGTTATTTGACATCGGATTTTATAAATCAAATCAAATGTCATTAGTTTAGTCTTTCTTTGGAAGCTCTATATTTTTTTCTAATGTCCATTTGACCTATGAAGTCGTTTTCACATAGTTAAGTCACCTAACCAAGTTTTTCGTCCAAAATATCCTTTTTGTTTCACAAAAAAAAATCGCCAAAAATAAAATATTTATCAGATCTCTCTGATATTACGCTTAAAGTCTGCAATTAAACGGGCAAATTTTTAAAGTAATAAAACTTTCCTGATTTTTACAACTTTTTATAAAAACTTAATTTGAAAATCAAAATTTTTTCAAAAATCGCAAAAAATCCACAAAATTTTGACATTGACCAGCTTTCGCTCAGCGAGTTTGAAGCGTATTTTAATTGCCTTTCGAACGAGATACTGCTTGCGTTTATCGCATTTGTAACTCCAGAGAAAATAATTTTTGAATGAAGTGATAACAAAAAAACACATAATTACCGTTATCTCAAAAACCTAACCATACAAAAAATTAAAAAAAAATAGTTCCAAACTCAGCAGGTCAATTCCTATCCTCCCCCATTCCTGGTTTTCTTGTTTTTTTTTTGCTGTAAACTAGCGTTAGTGGTGGGCGTGGATTACAACATATATGCTTATAATTTTTCTGAAAGATAAGTCGTATAGTGGGACACCAATGTGCCAAATTTGGTTTCGGTAGGTCCATCCGTTTTTAAGAAATTGAGTTTTGTCCCACTCTCCATACAAATGAGACCAGTGTGCGTCCCTATAAGGCGAGATGGCCTAATGCACATATACATATGTATACGCTTCATAGCATACATTTTTTAATTACACTTTTTCAGCATTTTTCGCCACACACGCCCGAATTTTTTCATGTTTTGCGCGCACATAAATACTTCATATTTCCATTTAATCTCTGCGCTTTATCTGCACAACTACAAGTACAAATAGTTTTAATTTTTCCTTTTTGCAGCTTACATTTGATAATTTTTCATTTTTCATTTCATTTCATATTCATTCCACTCTTTTTTTTACTCCACACAGGTTTCACCTGGCCACATGACACCCTGGCTAACCATCAATATGTTTGTGCTCACTTTCGAATTGATCGCTTGGCTGGTTGAGGTGTTGGTTGGCGCTACCAAATTAGATTTGCACACACTCTTCACATTCGCACTGCCCGTTGCCAATTATTTGTTTGTGCGTTGTGTGCGCAATATTTTCCAGCGTGCCATCGAAACGAATGATATTGACGATTTGCGTTTGTGGAAGCGCGCCTGTAAGTGAGGGCAGCACCCCCTCGGTGTGTTGCTGCGATGTGGAAGGTGGTGATGTTGTCATGTGTTGATGTTGTCATGTGTTGATGTGGCGATATGCTGTTGTGTGTTGTTGGCGACTCATGCAAGTGCTCATGCAATTGCTGTTTGTTGTTGCCCTTGTCATGTCGTGTCATTTTTGTTACACCTCCTCCATATAGTCATGTTTCTGTCTACTTTTTTTTTTTTGCAGAGCTGTAAGTAAATCACTCGCTTGGGCGAATTCATATGTTTTGTTTTAATTTTTTTGGTGTTTTGTTCATACTCTGCATGTACATAAGCGTGAAAATTTTATTGAGATAATTGAGTAACCAAATTGAGCTGTTCAAGTGTTTGCATAAAATGGCGTAATAGAAAAAATTCGAAACAACGATGGGTTAAACCTCAGACATACTCGAGATATATGTATTTCGGTTTCAAGTAAACGAAATAAACATGCTACAAATATTTTTTATATTGAGTGCTCGCATATTGAGCGTTTGCACTCTGGAACAATGATCGTCACTCCACACAATGCTGTTTGCCGCCAAAACGGATGGAGCTCAAAAATTACGAGTATTCTTCAAAAGCGTTCTGGTAACCCCAAAGACGGTGGAGCAAATTATTGTTCAAAAACCTTTCTGCGAATTATTTAAAAAACATTAAAAGGGAAAGCTGAGAAAAGTTGTAGACAGGAAACAAGGCTTATCCAAATAGAGTTTATATTACTTCCGTTTTTATGTGTGTGTTTTCTTTAAAAATGTCAATGTGAAAGAGAAGAGAAATGAATATCAAGGAACAATTTTTGCCAATTCGTTTTATCTGACATTCACACTTTTTAGTATACATACACAATTCCAATCAGCTTATCTACTGCGATATCCTTCTTTAGATAATTCTTGGCAGGAAACGTGATTTTTATTCCTTTTAAAATAAATATACTTAGAAAAAAAATTTTAGGTATATAAAGATTTTGTCGGAGGGGTGAAATTTTATGGCGAATAATCTTTTAGAACATTTTAACCCTCTATCGACTTTCAATATACTACTTTTTTGGACTTTTTAAAAGAGAGGCCCGAACGACCTCTTCGTGGAGATGTTCTTCTCGTTCTTGATTGGCGCTTAACCGTCTAGACGATTCTGGCCGACTCTAACAGAGCGCGCCAATTGCTTCTGTTTCGTACAGCATGGCGCCACTTGGGAACACCTAGGGAGGCAGCATCGCTGTCCACCTGATTTTCCCAACGCAGTGGAGGTCTCCCTTTTCTTTTGCGTTCAGCGGGTTTCGATAGAAATACTTTCTTGGCCCGAGTGCCTTCATCGTGGAGATGTTAGAGTAAGTTAAGTTAGGTTGGCCAGGATAGGGTGATGCCTCACATAGACCACATATGGTCCTTAGTGTTGCCAACATCGAACTGGAGACGTTACACTAAACTTGGAATGCAAGACTTAGCAAGTTTTAATATTTGGTGTATTTTCTGAAGAGAATTTTTGTGTATTTCTGAAGCGTATTTTGTTTACCACCAGATTCCACAACAAGGGTGAGAGTACTCCCCCTTGTGGAGTGCTCCTATGTGCCCTACTTGACATCGTCGAAAAGCCTCACCCAAAGGTCATTGTCCGAAAACTCAAAATGTCCTCGATCCAGCGCTCACTGATTGGGTGTATTACGATTCATTCGAGCCCCTCAAAACAGCGCCTCAGCAGAGAGGTTGCTAAAGACAGCCTTTGCAAGCCATCCGCAGTCTGCCCACCCCGCAGTCTCCCCTGACGCAAGCACCAGGAACAGGCATCAGGGAGGAGAGACCGAGGTCCATTGCCCAGGCAGGAACCCTTTTGGAGGTTTCAGCCGAGGATTTTTGCAACCTGCAGATTTAAGTAAGCAACCTATGATAGTTAGGCTCTTCTCATTGTGACCTTTCGTCTGGTGTATCATTTTTGTAGAGAGTAAACCTAAAAATTTTTAGTTTTTGTTTTAAATATTAAATAGCTTTCGTACGCCTTTTAACTAGCCAATCCATGTGCGATGTGTTGACATGTATATGATCTGTCAGTTGCCACTGTTCATTGAAAAATAAATAAGAGATGAGGGGTATAATTATTCTGTCGTGTCTTAGACCAAAACCTTGTATTCATATATTCTCTTACTAGAACAGAAAATGTATTCATACGTCCCAAGGCAAATTCATTCTTATGGTAATGGTACGTGAACAGCTGACTTCTTCTTCTTCTCGTTTTTAATTCACGGTGTACAGAAGAATACAGGAGAATGTTAAACAAGGAAAAATTTTACTTTGAGTTTGACATTATGATGGACAAAAATTTAAAGCGAATCTAGGCGAATATTGCCGACTTCGCCGTGCCACTACCATAATGAATTTGCCTTGATACGTCCCATACCTTCGGATTCAAAATTGTTATGAAAAGAAGATCTGACTTTGAAGCTTAACACTGCTTTCAACTTTTCACAAAGTCATTTTGTGAAATTTGAAATCTTTGAAATTTATTTATTCTATTCACCTTAAGTCAATTTTAAATACATATGTACATATTTTCAATTAAAGCTGTATGAATTTTACGCATTGTCATCTTATTCTGTGCGGCCGACAGTAGCTTACTCATGGCCCGTTGAGTTCATTGTGCAACGCAGCCGCACAAATAGCTTGTCAAGCTACTTTTGTAATTTCGCTTTACTAAATTCATTAAGCATTGCTTTTTTACAACCATAACCATATTTATTTAACCGCCCACCTTAATGAGAATGAGGTTTTTATTATGTATGTAGGTACATAGGCTTTTTAAAGTAAACCTACGCACCACTTTAACAATTGTACTTTACTGTTTGCCAAAGAGCTCACTCAAGCATAAAATCAAGGTCGTAAAACGGAAACCGAGCATATAATGTAATAGTGTGTCTCATACGCATCGACGAAAACGACAAAAAAAAATACACACTTGCCGAATGAGGGGAATCAACAGCGTGCTTTGTGAGGTCAACTAAGTAGCTTTGACAGCAGACAGGGTAAGCTGTAGTATAAATTTGTGGTGTAAAACTGCAGCTTTACAACAGGTTCTTTGTTTTTTTTTTTTTTTTTGTGTTCTGAGGGTCACCTTAAGCAGCATTAACTTTGGCATACTTTTGAGGGGGTGATGAAAAGACAAATAACTATTTGAATTGATGAAAGAAATGTGATTAAATGGAAAGAGAAGAAAAAATTTGTGGGGAATGCCATATTTAAGTTGTATGTATGTTCATTGATGTGCTTGAGACAAGTGGAACAAGTTTGTTTATAATATGCAGCAGTATACTTTTAGGTGCTAGAGCAGCCATTGTGTTACTGAATGCCGCAACAAGAAGCTGTCCCGATAGCGATTTCTAAAATCCAGGTGCTGGAATGAACTCCCATAGAGACCAACGCCCAAAACATGCACGATCGGTTGATGGCGCCGAAAAGCAGGCTACACTTATTAGAGAACGAAACAAGATACTGAAGATGGCACATAGCCGAAATCGGTTTATAACCAAATCAAACTTGACAAGGGATGACGGAAATTCATTCCACAATACATCACACTTATTATTATTCCTTGTGGGTTATTCTTTTTTCCTGAAAAATATGTCTGCTTAGTTGGTTGATGCCAATGGACTCCAATTAGCGCCGAAACGCCGTTTTGATACCACGACTCATGACCAAAGAACCACAACCAGAAGAATAGAGTAAGAGAGAATAAGCAATTCAGAAACCGGGGCAGATCCTACTCGCTATATCTATCCTGTTGAGTTTAGATATGTATCAAGTGCTAACGTCCTGAGTTCCGATAGGTTGTCGAAGAAAGGCTTGCCAAAGAATTTCATTCTGCCTTGGCAGTGTAAAGGATACTCGCATGGCAGTTGCTCGGCCGTCTCCTCTCCAGAAAGATTAGGTACAGCTGCAACATAGTGCATTATGGTCCATTTCTAAATGGGATGTATAGGTATCAATAGCCCAATCTTCCGTGAATATCGCAGTTAAATGCGAAATGTCCCTCGTGTCCATCTTTAGCATGGCTGAGGATCGCATCTCATTGTATGAAGACCAGAGACTTCGGCAGACACTGTACGTCTGCAACCACTTTCATCTGGTTTTAGCCTCCTCGAACCAGTGCCGAGATAAAACCGGCCCTTGGTAAAAGCCAGGGGCGCAAAATAATCCTCCTCCGCCTCTGCGACAGCAAAAGCCGAGCCAGCTCTAGCCATTTCGTTTCCCTGGATGTCGCGGTGCCCCGGAACCCAGCTCATAGAGAAGCTACGGCGACTTGCTGAGCCCATGGCCCATTCCCTACACCGCCCGACCAGGCTTTATGAAACCACTGCACATCCCAGTGCCCTCAGAGTCGCCTGACTATCCGAGAGTTCAAAACGTCACAATTTACGAAGTAAAAGAAACATATTAAATATAAACATACGAATAAAAATTTTGTATATCACTTACATTAATGATCGCTCGCGCTATGAAAAAGGTCACTTCCGCTTTGCACATCGCATCGAATTGCTGCAAAGAAAACAAAAAAAAAAAAAAACAGAAAACACATTAAAGCTAGATAAAATGTTATGTGAGTTTAATTAAATTTTTAAAATGACTAAATGCTTGACGCGCATATGGAAAAGTTGTAAAATGCAATATTGAAGGAAAAGCGAAAAAATCAAAGAAATGAATAATTAAATCGCCCACACAGAATCATAAAATCTCTGCGGCAAATAACTTTTGCTCCCGCTGCGCAAAGCTTTTAAACGCTCTTTACAGCAGCCAGCGGTATAGCAAAGCACTTAATAGAACTTCCGCTGCTATTAACAATGCTGTGCCGCTTACTCTTGCTTCCTCCCACTTCCTCTCACTTTCTCTCTTTCTCACTCGCTTTCTATTCAATTCTCCGGCCATTTTAACGTGCGTTCAAGTATTGTAGCTCAAACTTCACCCATTTTAAGTGGCAAAGTAATTGTGAATGCGATTGCATTGATAGTAAAAAAGTTGGAGAAAACTCGACAAAAAACAAATGAAAAACAGCTCACAGAAACTAAACACTCAAATAACTGTAAAAAAAATCTGAGAGTTGTGTAAAAAGTTTTGCCAGCGACAATAAAAGACCAGAGAAAAAAAACACAAATAATAACATTTGAATGCATGGAAAAAAACATTTTTAAATTCCGACACTCAATGCAAATTTTTGTAATGCCATAGCATTACAGTTATATTACAGTTACATAGCTGTAGCATTTGCACACCGTTAGAAGTATGTAAGTGACAGCTGGCACGACCCGGCAAAAGCGTAAACTTTTCAAAAAAACTTTTAGATACTTTGCCTTTTTAGTGTTGGTATTTGAAATACATATTATGTTGAGAGTGTTTTCGCACAGTTGAGACCAACTGGATGTGTAGGAAATTAAAACGGATTTTAAAAAAAAAGTTTAGCAAGCAGGTAGTTTTCTATTGTGATACGAAAGTATTAGGGCGTCACTTAAAATATTCTCATATTATGTAGCAATGGTTTTCGTTTTTTTTTATGCTTGTATGAGCAAATACTATATACAAACCCTCTAGCCCCATTTCTAAGGTGATTCGATTTTTTTTTTCATGCCAGGAAAATTGCTTTTGTTAGATATACCGCAGATACTACTAAAGTATGTTGAACAGCACGTACAAATTGAGCACAGTTGATTTCCTCGCTGACTAAAGTAGGAGTTAAGAAGTGTAAGACAAAACAGAAAAATTTATACGAATGAAGTAAATAACAAAGTTAGATGGTTGTCAGCTGTATATTCAGCACTACAATATTGCTACAATTCATGCCGAATACCCAACAATAGTACAATACCGACCATATGAAAAAAGCATGCGGTTTGCAATGAAAGCAATGAAAGCCCGAAGCTTTTGCTTCATTGCTTTTTTTACTATACAAAGTCATTCATGCGAAGGTGGCCATCGCCGTGCGATAGTCATGGGGCATAGCCATAGAAGTTGTTATCTTTCCTAAAGGAAATGTAATGAGGAAAGTATTGATGATTTGTAGATCTTTGGGGCAACTGGGGAGTTTTTATTTTTATTATTCTTTGGAGCTTTTATGATTAAGATTTGGCATAAATATTTGTTTGGAATATTTTTTGTCTTCACCAGTGCCTTCTTCAAGCGCAACTAAAGATCATTGAGCAGTATTATCTATATATTAATAGGCTAACATTTTTCCCATACAAACAATTGCCAGGCTGTTTTGCACATTTAACATACTCATATCCACATAAAATTGATATGGATGTGTTCATATGAGTGAGGAGCAGTGCATAGGCATATAATTTTTTCTATAATTTATTTAATTTCTTTATAATTAATAAATAAAGTTTTTAGTTTTGTACCATTTTTGATTTACTTCGTTTTTGCTTCGTTGGCAAATGTGCCCACTATCTATAGATTTGTTCAATAACTCAAAATTTGTAATTGCTTTTACAAATAGTTGCGAATTTTATGTTCAATAACCCAAAAAATTTGCAAAAGAGAGCCAAATTGTGAGAGTAAGACTTCGAGAGAGTTGAAAATAGTTGCATGTAAAATTTTCACTTGCAACTACTTGCAGCTTTAAAAAAAATAGAAGCGTCAAAAACATATGATCACAAAAATTTGGATTGGAAATATGCAAACATTTTAATCGCAAATTTCTAATTGCATACTAAATAAATTAGCGCAAAAAGGAATCTTGACGATGTTGTGGAATATCCAAAGTAGATTTTCGTCTTCCTAACTCAGTTATTTACATTGATTTTCAATTTCAAAGATTTCAATTACAACCTAACCTAAAAATCAAATTGTGAAAACAGCGCATCAGCTGTTTACTTGCAAATGTTTACGATTTTGCGTTCAATAACTTTGGTTGATCATTTCCTCTTTTTCTCGTTTTTACTCTTAATTTGTCACTGACGCTCTTCTTGCAAGTAAAGTTGTTGAACAAAGCTTATATATTAATAGGCTAACATTTTTCCCATACCAACAATTGCTTTCCTCAGAAAAAAAAAACAAAAACAATAAAAATTGTAGTCAGTTATGACGACAGTGATGAATATTCAACAAAGAATCTTCAATGATCATTCATCAGTGAAACCAATTTACTGCAGGGTATAGCAAACACCTTGTTTACTCGCACTAAAGAAGAAAAAAATACATAAGTACATACATGAATCATGATATACACACAGCGTTGCCACTTAATTAATAATCTATATATTAATAGGCTAACATTTTTTCCATACAAACAATTGCCAGGCTGTTTTGCACATTTAGCATACTCATATCCACATAAAATTGATATGGATGTGTTCGTATGAGTCAGGAGCAGTGCATAGGCATATAATTTTTTCTATAAATTATTTAATTTCTTTATAATTAATAAATAAAATTTTTAGTTAAGATAAATAGATATCGTAAACGTGTTTACAAATATCGTAAACATAGTTGAAGAGTCGCTTTAATTTAAAAGCGCTCACCACCGGGCCTACCTTCCTAGATCTGCCTTGATTTTGACCATGATTTCGCGTCGGACCGTGATCAAAAGAGCAAATCAGTGTTGCGGTACAACTGGAATTTGGAAAGTGTTGCTTATCTCCGCGAAAAGGAATAATTTTTGTACCAATACAAAGTTGAAAAAATAAATTGCATGGCCGAATTTCGACCACCGGCGATACTAGTATGTATAAAGAAGCTTAGGTTAGGTGGTTAGCCAACGTAAGCTAAGATCTAGTGATCTTTATATGACCGAAGCATGATTTTGGCGATCTTGCACGATGACGACAGTCCACCGCTGTAAAGCGCTTTTGCGTATGAACGCCTGGTCTATTTGGGCTTTTTTGGCAATTTAGAGAGTGATGCCCCGGCTTTGGCTAACGCGTCCGCCCTCTCATTTCCCTCGATTCGCTGGTTTGCGGGTACCCAGTAGATAGTAACGCGTATATTTGCACAGAGTTCATGTAACTTGGCTCTGCACCGCCTTACATCATACATTTGCTTTGACTGCTGCCTAGCTGTCGATGAAAGATTCTTAATTTAAGGCGGCTTTTAATATGCTGGCTCTAATATTCGGGAGGTAACAACTGAGATATGAGTCGTAAGTACCTCAATGGTGCACTTAGGCTTAATAAAAAAGAAATCTCTTATGTAGTAAAAAAATATGACTGTATCAAACTTTAAGATCTTACACCGGAGATATAAAGAAAAATTTAATTGGGCGACTAATAGGGTAGTCCAAAAAAAAATTGTTTTTTTTTTGTTTTCGAAAACGCCTTTCAAAGTTATCTTATATGAGCTGGTGTCTGCCGGTGTAAGGCGAGACGTTCTAGTGTCACCCGTAATGACCAAACACACGTAGACGGACAAAGAAGGTTTTCATTTGACGTGACAGCTAACTTATCCATTTAACCTGAAGGCTCAAACAGTGATATTATTTGACAAAATAAATGGACCTAAGGCCCCAGAGGTAACGTGGCGTATTGTAAAGAAATTTAGCCACTACAAAAACAAAAGCCAACCAACAAAAAAAGCAATAATAAATTTCTACATACATTGCCCCACAAAAAATACATTCATATGTATGTACACTGAAAAATTTTAGTATAAATTTTAAATTTTTTGGTCGATATATAGGACACGACCGAAAAATTATTAAAATTTAAACTTTGAAAAATTTAAAAGATTTTTAAACTTTTAAGGTTTAGATTTTATTCCAAATTAAGATTTATTTTAAGTCTTAAAATTTAAACCTTTTTTCGGTTTAATTTAAGAAAAAAAATGTCTGCTCCCAAATCCTCTTCATGCTTTTCCCAATTGTATCTTCTTTCCTATCCTCTTTTTCTCCTTTTCTTCCATATTGTTCTCTACACCCCCCAAACATCCCCTTCATCCTTTTCCATATTGCATCTTTTTCCTATCCTCTTTTTCTCCTTTTCTTCCTTCTTCATTTTATCTGTTTCCATATTATTTTGTGTTTGTTTGTTTCTCCATTCATACAACGCCACACAGTCATTCATTCAAATTGTCTAATAACTATAAGTGAGCTTTTTATATTGTTCATTTCTCGAAAAAGCAAGTTGGAATTTCAAATCAAAAATTAAAATTTTTTTGGTTGAAATAAAATCTTAAGACCAATAAAAGTATAAAATTTAAAGCTTAAAAGTTTAAATGAGCAAAAGTGTAAGATTTAGACCAAAAAAGTATGAAATTTATTCCAAACAATACTTAGAAATATTAAAACTTTTGTAAGTTTGAATTTTAAACCAAAAAAGTGTAAGAAACTTTTAAACTTTCGAAGGTTCAAAATTTAACCCAAAAAAAGTTTTAAATTCCTTTCAAACCAAATCAAAGTTTAAAAAATATTCCAATATTTATAACAGTGTAAGAAATAAGTAAACATAAACTTAGTATATGCAGGCAGCACTTAAAATAAATTATTGTGTCTGACACAACTCTCAACAAAGGCGTGGCACAAGAACGACAAACAAATAAAAGTGGAAGAAAATATATGTTAACAAGTTGAGAGCCATATTTGTAAACGATATTTTTGTTTGCTTGCTTCCGCAGGGGCGTCTGTTGTTAATTTTGCTGTCAAAATAGTAGATGGCGATCAAAAGGGGCGAGACAGTTTATTTTGACATGGTGATAGTTAAGTAAGCGCGCCTTAAGGTATGTTGCTAAAAAGTTTGCAAGCAGTTTGAAGGCTATAAAATATAACGTAAAACTGAATTTTTGAAAAGATGGCAACGCTTTTTCTAAATATTATAAAAATATTATAATAATATTATATTTTCTAAATATTATTATAATATTATAATTTTCAAGCAAAGCCCTTTCATATGACACCTCAAATTTAAAAATCAAACAAACTATAGCGTAAAACTGAATTTTTGAACATGTGGCAACCCTTTTGGTAAAAATTAAAAAAAAAAAATCATTTTCAGCTCAAGCCCTTTCATATAGTACCTGAAATTTACAAATCAATCAAACTATACAGGATAATTACATTTTTCTAAACAGGGGTGGCAGCCCTTTTTCAGAAATATTAAACCTTCCTGCATCTACAGGTCAAGCACTTTCATGTGACACCCCATTCTCGAAAATCGGTATAAAGGTGTAAAAGTTATGGTGCGTACAAAAAATCGCTTAGCGTAATATATATGTATAAAGATAAAGAAGTGATGATGCAAGATCCAAAAATTTGTTTTTTAAACAAAGAGAGCACACTACAGTGAATGCTTGCCATTGGAAGCAAGGTTTTTTTCCTTTTTGGTTTTGTTATACACATTACATGGATATTCATTTGCAAAGTGAAAGGAAGGAAGCTAAAATTAAACGAGGAATTTTTTATTTCCCGCTTTTTTGAAAAAAGGTTTTTAGCTTAAATTTTTTTTTTATTTTTTTCAGAGGCATTTTTGCCTTTTTGTGCATGAATTTTTCGCTATTTTGATAAAAGAAAATTTTCGAATTTTTCCCATTTATTTCACTTTGTTGCTTCAGCAAAAAATTTGTTTTGAATTTGTAATTCGCAAACTAAAAATGAGGCAATAAGAGCCAAGAAAAAGAACAAATGTAAAATAAAAGAAATTCGTAGGAACAAATGCAAATGAAATAGATAAAAGCAAGTACAGTGCTGTACAAAACTAAACAAACCAAACTAAAAAAAAGCAAAAAAAAAACAAAAAAAAATCAAAGTGAAAGTGAAAGTTAATCAAGCGTAAAAACAAAACCATACAAAGATAGTTTAAACAAGTAAGGAAGCCTAAGTTCGAGTGGAATCGAACATTAGATACTCAGCTGTATGCTTTCATTGTTTGTTTGCGTTTGTTCGATATAGGGTGTATTTTATATGACACAAGTGCTGCATAAACAGGGCGCAGCCACGCCCATTTTCAAAATTTGTATCAATCATCCAAATAAGCATATAAATATTATTGTTAGTGCAAAATTGCATCCCTCTATGACTTTTAGTTACAAAAACTTCACGTTACAAATTCCAAAAGGGTGTTCCAGAAATATCTTTGTTAAAAAGTAGGCGTGGTCATAAACCGATTTCAATACATTTTTGCGTGTCTATTAACACATGTTATAAAAGTGTATAAACCAAGTTTCGTCATAATATCTCAGTTATTTGTCGAGTAATAGGCACGTAGATTCCTTTGTATAAAAAGAGGCGGTGCCACGCCCATTTTCCAAACTTTTTTATATTTTGTTTCCGGTCTATTGTAGAACTCATGTCACAAAATTTCAGTGATAGATCTTTATATTTGACAGAGAGATCGCTTAAAATGTTTTTATTAGGTCACTTTATAAAACCCATATATAAAAGTGGGCGTGGTCGTCAACCGATTTTGGAAATCTTTCGTCCACACATTTGGCTAAGTAAATATATCACGCGTACCAAATTTCATCGATATATCTTTAACGGTTTATGAGTTATGGCTTATAAAACTTTCAATATTTGCCCCTTAATAAGTGGGCGTGGCACCGCCCATTTTCCAAAATTTTTATATTTTTTGTTTTATGTCCCTAGTTGGTCTCCTGCCACAAAATTTCAGTGATAGATCTTTATATTTGACAGAGATATCGCTTAAAATGTTTTTATTAGGCCCCTTTATAGTTCCCATATATAAAAGTGGGCGTGGCCGTCAACCGATTTTGATAATTTTTCGCCAAAACATTTGTCTAAGTAAGCAAATTACGCAAAACAAATTTCATCGATATATCTTCAACGGTTTCTGAGTTATGACATATAAAACTTTCAATGTTTGCCCCTTAATAAGTGGGCGTGGCACCGCCCATTTTCCAAAATTTTTGTACTTTTTGTTTTATGTCCGTAGTTGGACTCCTGCCACAAAAATTCAGTGATAGATCTTTATATTTGACAGAGATATCGCTTAAAATGTTTTTATTAGGCCCCTTTATAGTTCCCATATATCAAAGTGGGCGTGGCCGTCAACCGATTTTGATAATTTTTCGCCAAAACATTTGTCTAGGTAAGCAAATTACGCATACCAAATTTCATCGATATATCTTCAACGGTTTCTGAGTTATGACATATAAAACTTTCAATGTTTGACCCTTAATAAGTGGGCGTGGCACCGCCCATTTTCCAAAACTTAATCAAATTTCTTCATAACGGGCTGAGCTCAATACGTGGGTAAAATTTTATCACTCTAGCTATATTAGTGGCTGAGATACCAAATTTCCGATTTTTTCTATATAGGAAAAGTGGGCGTGGTCATGGTCCGATTTCGCCCATTTTCAATACCAACCGTCCCAGTCTCGATACCAACTTGCATTTCAAATTTCATCAAAATATCTCAATTTTTACGCGAGTTATCGTGCGTACGGACGGACGGACGGACGGACGGACGGACGGACGGACGGACGGACGGACGGACGGACGGACGGACGGACGGACGGACATGGCTCAATCGATTTCTCTTTTCACCCTGATCATTTTGATATATATAAGTCCATATCTATCTCGATTATTTCATTATGTTACAATCCACCGTTATGAAATCAAAATTATAATACTCTGTGTACTAGTACAGCTGAGTATAAAAACTAGAAATACAAAAGTGCGAACAGCAAAACAAAAGAGAGAGAGAAGTGCGGCGCATAATTTGCAGCTCGCAGCCATGCTTTGAGTTTTGTTGCGCAACGAAAATTTATGCGTAAAAATTGTCTTTATTTTTTGCTGCTGCTGCTTTACTTGAATACAATTTTTCTTTTTAATGTAAATTCCTTTTGCTCTGCATACTAAATCCACTTTCTGTTTTTTTTTCTTCTTCTTCTGCTTTTTGTGACCTTGACGCATTTGGCATTGAAAACTGAAACAGCAAAGCAAATGAATACAAAATATTCGTACTTAAAATTTATGTATGAAACGAACGGAAAATGTAAGGGGAAAATGTAAAGGAAAATGTAAGGGGAAAATGTAAATGTCGTTGAGTGAAGCGATTGCTTGTTTTGTTTGCGTAAGTTTAGGTTTAAGTTTATACTGTTATGCTTCATTGGCGTCACACAACTCACCTTATTTACATGATCGCGTAAAACATTGGAGTAGACCATGGCCACCGCTTCCAATGCCATGAATGTGATGTAGCCAATTATCCATGGGACAATGAGACCGGGATTCTCCTGTGAAAGAATAGGAAATGAAAAGTAGAGTAAAACGTAAAATGTGAGTTAGTAAAGCTGAAATGGAATCTATTTTTTTTGTAAAAATGAGATAATATTTTTGCTGGATGAATTCAAGTTAAACTAAGAGGCGCCAAGTCCTTTGAAAACAAGGATATCAGTGACTCAATTTCGATTTTGATGTTTACTTTTTTTTTCCTTTTTTTGTTGGTTTTTTTTTTTTTGGTTTGATTTTACTCTTTGTAATTTTTTATATATATATTTTTTTTTTGTATTTTTTGGTGTTTGGTTTATTTTTGTTTTTTTCTCTTTTCTAAATTTTTGTTTTACATAATTTATTTATTTGGTTCGGGTTTTGCTTTCTGTCAATTTCCATTTTTTTATTACATTTGTTTTGTGCTTTTTTGTTTGTTTTTTTTTGTTTTGTTTTTATATTTTTGTAGTTTTTTTATGTTTAATTTTTTTTATGTTTTTTTTTGTTATTTGTCTGTTTTTTTTGTTTTTTTGCTTTTTGATTTTGGTTAATTCTTTGTTTTGATTTTCTTTCTGGTCTTTTTATATTTTTTTTTAATTTTTTGATTTGGCTTTTTGTGTTTTTTTTTTTGTTTTTTTTTTTTTTTGTTTTTAGTGTATTTTATTTTTTTGTTTTTATTTTATTATATTTTTATTATATATTTTATTTTATATTATTTTATTTTATTTTATTTTATATTTTTTTGTTTTTATTTTATGTTATTTTATTTTATCTGTTCTTGTTTTTTTATTTTGGTTGGTTTTTTGTTTCCTTTTTTGTATATTTTTTTTCTTAGTCTATTTTTTTCTGTGGTTGTTTTTTTTTTTGATATTGGTCTACGTTTTATTTTGTTTTGCTTTCGGTTGTTTTAATTTTTTGATTGGTTCTTTGATGCTTTTTTTGCTTAATTCTTTTTTTAATTTTAGTATATTTTTTTTGTTTATTTTGTTTGTTTTTAATTTATTTTTTATTTTTTATTTTGTTTTGTTTTGTTTTGCTTTCTTTTTTTTTATTTTTCGTTTTGTTTTAATATTTTAGTTTTTAGTGTTTAGTTCTTTTGCTGTTTTTCTGTAATTTTTTTTATTTATTTTTTTTTTTTTGATTTTGGTTTTTTTTGTTTGTTTGCTTTATTTTTTAAGGTGTTTTTGTTCTTTTTTGTTGTTTATTATTTTTGTATTTTCTTTTTTTGTTTGTTGTTTTCTTTCTTTTTTTGTTGTTTCGTTATTTTTTGTGTATTTTCTTGGTTCTTTGTTATATTTGTTATAAGAGTAGAATTTGTTGTCTACATTCTTGCTTGACAGTTAATAAATAATAAAAAAGTTTTTTCCATAAAAAACCCCTAAATCAATTTTGCAAAATGATTCAAGATACGCTATATCGCTTTTTTACCCACAAATCCCTTATTTCTCTTGCAACTTTCAAAACTCACGCGCCAGTATTGAACATCAAAATTCGCAATTTCATGCACTTTAAATGGAAAAAGCTTGTCTAGAGGTTTATTTTTTTAACCATATCCTTAATCAAAAAAAAAAAAAGAAACAAACATAGAAACAAAACAAATATGTTAGCCATCTAACATAAAAAAAAAAAATTGACCGCCATAGCATAGAAAGTGATTTAATTAAGGGACAATACATTCAGTTAAATTTAATTAAAAATACATGAAAAACCTCTACGCAATGTCAACAAAGCCAACAATGTGAATGGGATATATGCATGCAGGCACATAGAATGTGCGGCATAAGTTTACTTATGCACATACATATATTTAATCTAAACCAATGCGTATAGTATGTATGAGTTAATAAATTTTTCTGCACGATGGGCATAGCAAACTCGCCAGCACACACATGCAACTAAGCAAATATACCCAGCAGGGCTTTCTCTTACATGTAATGGGTAAAATCATCGAGAAATCTTGATTCATCGCTTACACTTTCGAATACGGATTGCATTACTTTAACATAGGCATGTCATTGGCGGTATTGTCTTACAATATGGTAGACAGTAATGCATTATAAAGTCGCTACTAATATTGAGAAAAGTAAGCTGTTACAAGTAATAAGTTCTTTCACTGATATAAGTAATTGCATATATCACACAATCCAGTATAGTAATCTATAATGTATTATAATAAAAACTGGCAAAATAAACGAGAATGAGGGTAAATTTCTTTACAAAATTGCTATTTACAAAAATTTAAATCAATGTAGGCTTTGCAAAATATATCGACAGTGTTCCAAATCTTTTCGCTATTTTATCAATGCCGGTTGGCGAAAAAATAATTTTAAAACTATGAGTGAGCAATTTATGCCGAAAACAAATAGCACACAGAATGAATAAAGAATCAAAACATTCTTTGAAAAATGTATTAAAAAAACTATTTGAATAATAATTATTACACTATGAATTTGCACAGCTATTGGCTTATTTAAAAAATTTTCAACGATGGAATAACGCGACTAACCACGACAATTTTATAATGAAAACTGGCAAAATAAACGAGAATGAAGGTAATTTGCTTTACAAAACTGCTATTTAGAAAAATTAAAATGAAAGCAAAGCGTTTGCAAAAAAATAACGGCAGTACCCCAAACCTTTTCGATTATTTTCTGCATTACCAGTAAGCGAAAAAATAATAATTTTAAAACTGTCACATTACAAGTAATGAGCAAAGTAAGCGAAGGAGTGTTTATTAGCTATTTGTAATGCGTTATTTCATTGAATACAAGTTCAAGCCATTACCAAAATATGGAAAAACCCTGCTGGGTAAACGGATACATATCCACACACACATCCACACACACATCCCCACACACACATACCATAAGACCATCTCATTAACGCGGCAGAAAAAGCAATGAAAATGTATGGTGGATTCTCAAGAATGATGGCGAACAAGGGATGCGTGCGCTCAAGCCGTCGTCATCTTATTTCAAGAGCAATTAGTTCAGTGTTACTTTATGCGGCCCCGGTGTGGATCGACGCCCTCGAGCGTAAGTCCTACGTGAAAGGAATACAGTCGGTGTATCGACTCGCCGCTCTTCGAGTTATAAGTGCATTCCGAACTATCTCTGGCGATGCAGCTGAAGTCCTTGCAAACATGTCTCCAATTGATATCCAAATACGAGAAGTGTGCGAGTTATATAACGCAACAAAGCCAATCACTTGCATCGAAAAAGCAGATATAAGAAGAAGGTGCCGCCTAATGTGGCAGCAACGCTGGGAAGCCTCATCGAAAGGTCGATGGACGTACAGGCTTATACCGAACATTAGCAGTTGGGTAGATAGAATGCACGGCGAACCCAATTTCCACCTCACCCAGGTCCTTAGTGGACATGGGTGCTTTAGGGCTTACCTTTATAGGTTCAAGTTAGATGAGAGTCCCTTTTGTCCTGAATGTCCAGGGAAGGTAGAAAGTGCAGAACATGTGTTTTTTGAATGTCCTCGATTCTTAGCAGAACGTAGGCGAATACAGGGTATATCAGGAACAGCTGTCACGGTGGAAAATTTGACTGCACTGATGTGCCAGTCCTCTGCTATATGGGATATAGTTAGCGAGGTCTCAGCCTCAATTATGAACCAACTGCGTTTAATAGATCAACGTAGGCGTCGGTCCGTCCGCAATTAAATTATGAAGACTTAAACGTCTAATCCCCACTCCCAGGAAGTAATACCTTGTCCGGTGGTTCCGTGGGAGTATTGTCTGGGGCGGGAGTAGGTTAGGTTTAGCGGGTTGAAGTCTCGCACTTGTCGGCTTTTGATGCTTCCCGCTACTTAAAAAAAAAAAAACCACATACCATACATACAATGACTATAATTTATATACTTTTATTGTCTTACAGCAAATACGCATTTGGCAAAAAATTTTTATTCAATGGGCCATTACGATTTTCATTTCACCAGCAAAAGTGTACAAGCACACATATGCAGGACTTTTGCAGCACATAAATATATATGTATGTATGTATGTAAATAAACGAATTGGCATGTGTGCACCTACACAATGTGTGTGGAACAGTAGCAGGCCAATTTATAGGTAATGTTTCAGCATCGGCATCGAATGCGCGCCGTTTGATTGTTAGGGCTAGTTCTACAAATAGATATATGTACGTATGTACGTGCAGGCATGTAGTGGCTATTTCTTTGTATTAACATATCGATCCCTTTGTGCGACTTTATCGTAAGGGGCGAAAGCATATTTTACAGGAGAGATTTTTTTCGTTTTTTTACTACATTTTATTGGTATTTTGAAACGAAATTGAACACGTGATTAGGTAATTAATTAATATACTGAACCTGATAATTTTTTTCTTAAAAAAAATGTGCAGTTTGCGAAAAAATCATAATTTTGTCCCTTACGATAATATCGCTCTCAATTTTTTATGAGTTTGTTTGAATAAATGTCCCTTACGATAATATTTAAAAAAAGGGTTTGTATGACAAATACAAGTGTTTCATTCCATACTTTTGTGTTTTTAATGATGGGGTAATGGTAATATAGTGAGTAGTGTACTCGGCTTCCATTCTAAAGTTTCCAAGTTCGATTTCCGGCAGACCAGGGACTGATCTATTAGGAAAATTGGTTTTTATAATATGTAAGTTTGTTGGAAATTTAGTATATACAGTTGTGTTCAAAATAATAATAGTGCTATTAAATCAATGTGCAACTTACTCATAAAAAGTTTATTTTAACTTCTTTTTGGTTAAAATTGGGTACAAAAGTAGCATAGACATTCATTTCACGTATCACAAGAGTTTTACGGTGTTAAGTTGCAAGATAACCGATTTATAAAGACAAAGGTACAACAACTCAAAATTTCCTTGTTCAAAAAAATAATAGTATTTTAATTCTAGTTTAGATAAATATTTAAAAAAAAGTAAAATTAAAAAATTTAGAATATACAAAGTAAAGTAGTGTTTAATATTAGTTCGTGAAACCATCATTGTCTAAAAACACCTTACAGCGACGCGGCATAAAATCGACTAATCCTTCACAGCATTTCTTGGGTATTTTTTCTCAACAATTCTTTCCTACTTCCCAAAGTTCACGATTATTGGCTGGTTTCCCATTTCTTTATGTCGCCCCACAAGTTTTCTATAGCATTGAGTTCGGTTGATTGTGCAGGACAGGACATTACCTCAATTCCTTTGAACTCCTTGCCTAGCCTAGTCGTGTGTTTTGGGTCATTATCCTGATGGAAGGTTAATTCCAGAGAAATTTTGTATTCCGCATAAGGCAGCAGAGTGTTCTGCAAAATTATCACATAGGCACGTTGATCCATGGTGGTGTCAATACGATCTATGGGCCCAAGACCATAAAAAATAAAACATGCTCAAACTGATATTTTCAGCCCACCATGTTTAACCTTTTTGGTTGTGTATCTAGTCTTGTATTCAGTATTCGGTGGACGACGGACATACTGTTGAGAACCTGTGCCTCGAAAAAAGGAGGGACGAAAGCAAGAAATCAACTAAACGTTGTGGGTCGAAAATATTAGTTTGAGTGTGTTTTACTTTTTATGGTGTTGGGCTCATAGATCGTATTGACACCACCATGGATCAACGTGCCTGCTTGGGTATTTTGGAGAACACTATGCTGCCTTATGCGGAATACAAAATTTCTCTGGAATGAACCTTCCATCAGGATAATGACCCAAAACATACGAGCCGGCTAGGCAAGGAGTTCAAAGGAATTGTGGTAATGTCCTGTCCTGCACAATCAACCGAACTCAATGCTATAGAAAACTTGTGGGGCGACATAAAGAAATGGGAAACCAGCCAATAATCGTGAACTTTGGGAAGTAGGAAAGAATAGTTCCGAAAAAATACCCAAGAAACACTGTGAAGGATTAGTCGATTTTATGCCGCGTCGCTGTAAGGTGTTTTTAGACAATGATGGTTTCACGAACTAATATTAAACACTACTTTACTTTGTATATTCTAAATTTTTTGATTTTACCTTCTTTTAAATATTTATCTAAACTAGAATAAAAGTACTATTATTTTTTTGAACAAGGAATTTTTGAGTTGTTTTTCCTTTGTCTTTATAAATCGGTTATCTTGCAACTTAACACCGTAAGACTATTGTGACGCGTGAAATGAATCTCTATGCTACTTTTGTACCCAATTTTAACCAAAAAGAAACTAAAATAAATTTTTTAGAAGAAAGTTGCACATTGATTTCATAGCACTATTATTATTTTGAACACAGCTGTAGGTAGATTATTTACTGTATTAAATATGATGGAGCAATGGAACGAGTGTTGGGAGTAAGAGAAAGGGGAGAGGTTAATGAGCAGGGAGAAGGAGAGGTAAATAGAAATATAAAAACCTTTACATTACTCCGATAAATTAATGGTTAGACAGAGCAACATCTGTCGGCGTTTCTATTCTACAATATGAAACTACACATCGAACGTGAATTTGAACCAGCGACTCCCAATCAGAAAACCCTCCAAAAACGGATTACATTAGTAGATGCCGTTTAAAGGCGCCACAAGAACAGAGAATACGGTTGTTATTTTTTTCTAAATAAGCAAGTATTTTTAATCGCTAGTTTTCATTATTTTACCTGCAAGTGGAGCATTCTCTTATTTCCATAAATTACTAGAACCTGGGTGGTCGAGCTCAGACGTGATTCTTTGCCTTAGAATGTATTCTAGTTCACCATATATGTAGAAATATACAAATATCTAATCAAGTAAATGAGCCAAAAATGGATGTATAAAATTTTATTCAACTAAGTCAAACCGTTTTCGCGATAGTTTACAAAGGAATTAATAAAATTATGTTATGTAGAAATCCCATTGAGCAATATTTTAATTGAAATACGTCGTAAAATACCATTCATTTGATGCCCATATTAGCAATCTAATTTTTTTAGTTCCAAAAAGGTGGCAGCATTGGAAAAACATCCTCCGCGGCAGCACGTGGATAGAATATCTTAAAATTAGGCATACTATCTGTAAAACGAATTTCACCCAAATCCGTTCAGCCGTTCCCGAGATAGTAGTGGATAAGGAATATATAAATAAACTAATATACATACAAATATACATACAAGAAAAACTCGTTTAAGGTTATAAGATAATCCAAACATAATCATGGTACCAGGAGGACACTACTCCTGTTATACTCTATCCCAGGCCATAAGGGATGAATTGGTGTCGAAATTCTGTATGTACAAAATTCTAAAAACAAAATTCTGCTTTTTAAAATTCTGCTTTTTTTAAATTCTGTTTTTTTTTTTTTAAATTCTGCTTTCTTAAATTCTGCTTTCAAAATTCTATATTACAAAAATCTGTATCAGCCGGTCCACAGTGCTTTTGCGCAAAACACTTTTCTGCGTTGGCGGCCTTCGGCCGCGCTTATAAAAAATAATCCTGGGCTATCCAAGTCCGGTCGTGTGTCATAACCGTGGCTACCGACACGGTGATGTCCTTCTGCGGAGTACACCCTTCAGCGTAGGCGGTCTTCGGCCGCGCTTATAAAAAATAACCCTCAGCCGGTAGACATGCAGAATTTTTAAAAGAAGAATTTTGTTCAAGCAGAATTTTTTTTACAATTTACAGAATTTTTTCACCCAGAATTTTGTAATACAGAATAATGACACGCTCCCTAAGGGATAGATGAAAATGAGAAAGCTGATAAGCTAACAAAGAAGTGTGCAGGTCATTCGCAGCAGACCATTCACACACCAAATAGGGCAAAGAAACGCTTGGTATTTACCAAAGCAGCTGACTATAAGCTTTTGATGTAGAGCTTTTTATGATCGAGAACTTTTCTGGTAAATTTACGTAGTCACTCTATGTAAGGCCATTAATGAGCAGTCAATCTAAGCTTAACTTAACCCTTTAATGAACCACCCAAATGCCGATTTTTTTTTGTTTTGACTCGCAAAAAAGGAGACCAGAGGATATTTTGCAGAGACAATTACTTGATTTAAATATTCTAAGCATGCACTGATGAGCCTATAATTTTACTATTACTACACCATTTCCACTTTGAAATGAGAAAGCTTCAATTTAATATAAGAAACCTTCATTTGAAAATCAGATTAGTCAATTTTAAATGAGAAAGCGTCACTTCGAAATGAGAAATCTTCATTTCAAAATAAGATTAGTCAGTTCAAAATGAGAATATTTTACTTTAAAATAAGAAACATTTATTTGAAAATAAGAAAGGTACATTTTAAAATGAGAAATCATTAATTGAAAATGAGAAACATGTTTATCTAGGTACCAACAGGCAGCTTTTCTAAAGCTGCAGCTCTCGTATGAAAAGCGGAGG